>JAUCBN010000029.1:17582500-18182500 GCA_035048815.1 Abelmoschus esculentus
CAGGTGGTGGGACTGACCCATGATATAATTTTTCGTACATTAGACTGTTAGAGTCAAAAAGAAAGATACAAAGTTAAAAGAATTGCCACGTAATATATTCTTTAGAATATGTAAAATAATTAATGAAAAAAATAAAGACATAAAGATAATTTTCACCCTTGATGTTTATAATTTTTGTCATTTTGACTCTTATTCTTTTTTTGGGATAAATTTAACCCTTAACATATGTCTTTTTAACAAATAACTCATTTTTTAACTATTATGATAACTAAACTGTTAAAAATTTAATAATATAACATGTCATAATAATATATCTTAAATGACATAAAATCTAACCTATTAAATATATACATATATATAATATAATTTTATTTCAGTATAAAATATAAAACATTTAAAATTTAAATAAAATATAAAAAATTATTTAAATCCAAAACAAAATTTTAATAAATATTCCCAACCCTAACTAAACTAAAATATCTTTATAAAACTCTAAAACTCCGCTTTAAATTAAAATTAAAATACCTAAATTCTAAACTAAAATAATAAAAATCCAATTGATTATTATCAAAATCTTTTATCTTTGATTCACCGGTAACAAACTATACAAAACTCTTTCTTTTCAGATTATGTTCATACCTTTTTAGATAAAATTTTGATTTTAATATAGTTAAGATTGAAAATGTTTAGTAGCCTTTTATTTTAGATTTAATTAATTTTTAATAAATAAAAAATTAATTTTTAATATTTTATTTTAATTTTAATTGTTTTATATTTTTAGATTGGAATAAAACTATATTCTGCGTGTATGTATTTGATACACTAAATGTTAAGTCATTTAAAATATATTATCACATGTATATGATATGTCATCATTATTAAATTTTTAACG
Source organism: Abelmoschus esculentus (assembly GCA_035048815.1). Taxonomy (NCBI): domain Eukaryota; kingdom Viridiplantae; phylum Streptophyta; class Magnoliopsida; order Malvales; family Malvaceae; genus Abelmoschus; species Abelmoschus esculentus. The sequence continues at coordinate 17,583,393 of JAUCBN010000029.1, forward strand.
GTTCAGTTATCATGATAGTTAAAAAATGAGTTATTTGTTAAAAAGACATAGGTCACGGACTAAATTTATCCAAAAAAATAAGGATCAAAATGATAAAGTTATAAATATTAAGGGTAAAAATTATCTTTATGCCAAAAATAAATAACCAAAATCTTTTCCAATTAAATTCACTAATTCTCCACAACTGCCAACTCTGTTCTGCTTTGAGAAATCAATGAAGACCGTCATTTTAGGATGAATATTTGACAGATTTTTTAAAATTTACTTATATAAATAATATGAAAAGAATTATCTAACTAAATTCATCAAAATATTTAAACAGACAATCAAAACCCTAACAAACACACTTTTTTATTAGGAAAGATTATATTTTCAGTGTTTTTAATTAAATTTACTTTCACTTTAAAATACATATATAGAAATATATTTAATTTATTTTTATTTTCAATTAATATCTATTTATCTTAATATTTAATTTAAAATGAATTAAATTTTAACTAATTAAAAACTTTTTACCCTTTTAAACAATAATGTGAATATTCCTAACACCTTTTTAATTTCCTTTTTTTATAAAATAATTTATTTTCCCTTAATAATGATTTGATTCATTCAATCTCTTTGTCTCTTTGGTTGCCATCACAATTCTAATTCTTCCAAAATCCCCAATCTGAACTCTCTCTTTCTATTCGTTTTCCTTCTGAACAAACAGAAGAAAAACTTTGTTTCTGGTTCTTGATCAAGCTGCTGTTGATAGAAACATGGAAAACGAGAGTGAAACATCAGATTCAAGACCATCAAAGCCTGTCAGGATTTTAAAACTGAAGATCAACAAACGTTGTAATCAACATGTCTGTCCGGTTTGCAGCAAAGGGTTTGACTCAGGAAAGGCATTGGGAGGTCATATAAGGATCCACATGAAGGGAAACAACAGCAATGGCCGCCATAAGAGGATTTCCAAGCCGAAACGGATCTCGAGGAAACGAAGCGATGAAGCTGAAAATCTTAGGGCTTTGAATGATGAGGAAGATGAGGAGGTTGTCAGTTGCTGCGTGTGTAACAAGGAGTTCAAGTCGAGGAAATCATTGTTCGGGCACATGAGGAATCATCCCGAACGGAATTGGAGAGGGATCCGACCCCCGCCGTCCGATAAAAACAGCTGTTCTTCGAGTGTGTCGGAAGACGGGGAAGCTATGGAAGTCCATCAGCTTAGCTATGCAAGTCAAGAAAACTGGGAAGAGGAAGAGGAAGAAGAAGAAGAAGAAGAAGATGTTCTGGGAGCTGCTTATTGCCTGATGAAGATGGCCCTAGGAGATTCCTTTGATCCGGGTCAGTCAAGTTTTACTTCTGGATGCCAAGGTTTTTACCCTAAAACCCCTACTGGACAATTAGAAGCTCCGGCTAATGAAACAGCGGCACCGGAAACGGCGGAACACCAACAACTATATTCCGAACCGGTATTCCAAGGAAGACCTGGCGGGGCAACTGAAGGGAATCACCAGGTTTGTTCCCACAAGATGCTTGATGTTGATCTGAATGAACCTTATATGCCTCTAGATCATGAGGGTATATGGATCATGTAGCTTGCCAAGAACTACATGGATTTAAATCGTGGATTTTCGATTACAACATCTTATCGTAATTACAGACATAACAAATATTATTAAGATCATTGCGAACTGCAATTACGGTACGATAATGACCGTTATTTGAATCCCTAACTACATATTCGATGTTTCGGTTTATGTTTTGTTTAGACCTCAGCTCAGCTTTTATTTTTGTTAATATCTTTTAATTTTACCTATTATGTCTTGTGTTTATTATGGAAATAAATCTTGTGTTTATTATTCTTTGTTTGCATATCTAATTAGGGATTACAATGCAGTCCAGTTTGAATCAAATATTATAAAGATTTATATCCAAAATTAAACGATAACATAAATTTAATTTTTATAAATAATCAGATATTAAATATTAATATTATTAATAAGATTTTTGCCGCATTCATTCAGAACGTGCATGTAACTAATGAATTGTGGATTTACTTTTGTAAAAAATTATATTTATAATGTGTTATATATATTTATAATATATTTATAAACATAATTATAATATTAGATATAATAACAGAATTTACAAATTTACTATACATGCATATTTATAAAATGTTTTCAGAGTTTAAAGTAAAACTTTTAATATTATTTAGAATTTAAATATAATTATATAATTATAATTTGTACAATCAAATATAAAATAAAATTTACAAGGAGTATAAGATTGTCGAGTATGAATTACGAGTGTTTTCATCGATTTACGGTGTGTATAAAATTTACAAATTTATATAATTATTTTTTTATTAAAAGTATAATTATTTTTCACTGCTATTCAAAATATATATATTTTTCAATGCTAATTAATTTAGAGATGATGAAAAAAATGCAATTTAAGATATATTGACCGTCTTAATTGAGTGCTGTTTGACATATCTTATCTTAATGTTGTTAGTTCCAAAACATATTGGAAAAGATAATAAATTTAAAGAAAAAAAAATATATTTACGTTTTATTTTAAATATCTCGTATTTGTTCACGATAAATGGTAAAAGAATAATTTGATTAAAATTTCAGTTGATTAATTGTGTCCCTTTGGATTTATAATTGAGTTTCATGAAGTAAGTTCTATTTTTTAAATAAAAAGTTAATTTTTTAAATAAAAAATATAAAATATTCTCTTGAACACGAATTCCATCTTTTATATAATTTCGATAATCATCCTTAAAATCATATTTTCTATCGAAGTAGACACCGAAGTAGTGACGATGAATATAATCATTCTTATAGATTGTTCTGTTATACTTTCGAACGTATAAATCAAATATCGCAAAAGAGAATCTAATCCTACTAAACCATTGAACTTTCTTGATCAAAAAAACGTCATAATAATCTCTATACAAATATCAAATTGCCACAAAATTAACGAGAATTATGTCATAAGATAAACAAAAATTATATTGAAGATAAACAAAACACACAGAATAAAATGTATAAAAAATCTAAAATAAAAAAATACTGAGAATTACAATTAATAAAAATAAAAAAAATATCAACAGTAGACAATCAAAACAAGACTAATGTCATTGTTGATTTTTAGTTCAGTGACTAAAACATAAACTTTCAAAATTTAGTGATTAAAGTGAAAATGTGAAAATAGATCACATATAAATGACATTTTCTCATATATTATTTTATTTTCTATAATGAATAGTTTATTCGGTATAAGAATTTCGGTGACAATTAAATTTTTATATGAGATTCGTGTGAAAAGTTATACAAAGAATAAGTGTCGAATGGCACTTTTGAAGATTTATTGATATATAAGGGCAAAATGGTCATTTGTCATACATTTTATAAATATCCATATTTGTGAAAAAGTAAAAAGTACATGTTGTCACGGGGCTAGGGTTCTACTAGCGGAACCGTGCGGCCTTAGTCGCGAATCTCTTTGATGGTGCGGCTAAGTCAGCCTAAAAATCCAAGAGAAATGCTTGGATAAGCACAGCGGAAATAAAAGCAAGGCAAAAGAAAGATGAGAGAAAGTGTTGTTTTCTATTACTCAAGAGAAAAGTGAAGAATGAAGTGAGTTACAAATGAAAATGAAGCCACTATTTATAGGATGGCTAGCTATGATCTAACGGTTATAAAAGAAGTAAATCGATGGCTAAGATTAATCTAAGACAAGTAATAAAGGAAGGAAAATCATGGTTGGTGAGCTTTCCTTCAATGCATGGATGAATGATGATTGTTTCCATAAGTGCTGGGAGACACCTTCCTTGAATCAGGGGATTTGGTTGGTGGCTCCTTCTTTCCTTGTGTAATCCGGTCAAATGTGCATTCTCCAAGTGGATTGGCTGGATGGGCTTGAGAAAGGCCCAAGACTTCGGACAGAAACACTTGGGCAGCTCGCAAGGTATCGGGCTCGGTCTGGGTGGCAAGGCCCTCGGACCCCTCGGTGGAAGATGCGAGCAATGGGTTCGCCCCTCGGTGGGATGGTGTGGGCGCGGATCTCGCCCCTTGATTGCGCATGACTAGTGCTGCTATCGGCCCGCACGGGTGGACGAGTGGTGCGGGTGTTGTGCACGGCTCCTTGGTGTGCACGTCGGGTGCTGTCCTCGGCTCCTTGGTGTGCACGTCGGGTGCTGACTTCCGCCTCATGGTGTTGGGCAGAAACTATAGTGTCCGTCTTGGCCCCTAGTGGTGCGGCCTCCTCGGTCATGTTGGCCCCTTGGTGTGCGGCCTCCTCAATCATGTGGTGGCGGGGTGTGACATTCTCCCGTACTGAATTGAGCGACGCCTTCGTCGCTCGGCTTTGATGGAACTCGGCTATCTTGTCGCTGAATTGCCATAAGTCCTCGGCAAGTTCCCAACTACCTTCGGTTTCGGGAAGTCCCTTCCAAAGCATAAAGTATTCGTGCCTTGGTCTATGTCCGGGTCGTCGGATAACTCGGTCCGCCAAGATGTCCTGCGCCTCCTTCTCGTAGGAGACCCTGACTCCAACTGGTGCTCGGCTGGATATACTTCTCTCCGGGTCATCAGCATCCTCATGGAAGGGCTTTAGCATGCTGATGTGGAAAACTGGGTGGGCTCGAAGCTTTGCCGGTAACTCCAACTTGTAGGCCACCTTGCCTACTCGTTTGACCACCTTGTATGGTCCCTCGTATCTTCTCACGAGCGCCCTGTGAACAGAAGAATTGCGAAGTGTTAGATTTAATTTAGCAAGGACTAAGTCTCCTACCTGAAACTCCATGTCTCTGCGCTTTTGATCCGCCCACTTCTTGTTCCTCTTCTGAGCCTTGTGCAAGCAAGCTTCAGCTAAGTCTCGTTGCTCTTGCCAGGCCTTTATGAAATTAAAGGCTGCGGGATTTGGACCCTCATACTTGGTCGTAATCGCATCGGGAGTGTGCGGTTGTTGCCCATTTACTATCTCAAATGGACTCATATTGGTTGCCTCGCTTCGTTGCAAGTTGTACGAAAACTGGGCCACATCCAATAGCTTTGGCCAGTCCCTTTGCGTAGCACTTACATAGTGCCTTAGATAAATCTCGAGTAACGCATTGATCCTCTCCGTTTGCCCGTCCGTTTGCGGATGAAAGGCTGTTGAAAAGTTTAAGTTGGATCCCATCAACTTAAACAACTCGGTCCAAAATCTGCCGGTGAAGCGGGTGTCCCTATCGCTCACGATAGTCTTCGGAATTCCCCAATACTTTACCACGTGTTTGAGGAATAAGCGGGTTGCCTCCTCGGCTGGACAAACTTTGGTTGCTGGAATAAAGGTTGCATATTTTGAGAACCTGTCAACCACAACCATAATACTCGAAAAATCGTTAACGTTAGGTAAACCAATTATAAAGTCAAGAGAAATACTTTCCCATGGTTTCTCTGGAACTGGAAGCGGTTGAAGTAAGCCCATTGGCTTCTTTGCTTCCACCTTGTCTTGTTGGCACACTAGACAAGTCTTGACATAGGCCTCCACATCGTTTCCCATGTGCGGCCAATAATACCTCTCGGCTAGCAAGGCTAAGGTGCGATGCATGCCTGGATGACCCGCCCATCTCGAATCATGGCACTCCTTCAAGATTTGCTTTCGTAGGTTGTTGAAGTGAGGGATATAGAGGCGGTTTCCCCTTGTGTAAAGTAAGCCCTCTTCGATCCAGAATCGTCGAGACTTACCCTCCTTTGCATACTCGATAAGGTTCTTCGCACTTGGATCGTGGGAAAGCCCCTCCTTGATGCTCTCGATCAAGGCCCCCTCGGGTTCGCTAATTGCGATAAATGTAGACCTCCGGCTTAGTGCGTCGGCTACGGTATTCACTTTACCTGGCTTATGCTCCATGGTAAAGTCAAACTCGGCTAGAAAATCTTGCCACCTAGCCTGCTTAGGAGACAATTTCTTTTGGGTTAGGAAAAAGCTAATAGCACTATTATCGGTATAGACGACAAACCTTGAACCCAAAACATAATGTCTCCAAGTACGCAAACAATGGATCACGGCGGTCATCTCCTTCTCTTGGACGGTGTAACGCCTTTCAGTCTCGTTTAGCTTTCTACTCTCGAAAGCCACTGGATGCCCCTCTTGCATGAGCACCCCACCGATCGCAAAGTCTGATGCATCGGTGTAGATCTCGAACGCCTTAGTGTGGTCGGGAAGAGCCAACACTGGTTCACTTACCATGGCTTGTTTCAGCTCCTCGAATGCCTTTTGACAACTCGAACTCCAATTCCACTCGTTGTTCTTTTTGAGCAGCTCGGTCAGTGGAGTGGCGATGTTGGAGTAACCCTTGACAAACTTACGGTAGTAGTTCGCTAGGCCAAGGAATGAGCGAAGCTCGGTTACCTTGGTCGGAGGATCCCACTCGTTGATAGCACGGATCTTACTCTGGTCCATCCGGATTTTTCCTTCTCCGATTATATGCCCCAAGAAAGGAATTTCCCGTTGGGCAAAAGCACACTTCTCCTTCTTGATGTATAACTCATTGTCGCGGAGAACCTGCAAAACCTTTCTCAAGTGCCTTATATGCTCCTCAAAAGTGTTGCTATAGATGACTATGTCATCGAGATAGACAACTACAAAACGATCAAGGAAAGGATGCAATACCTTGTTCATTAACGTGCAAAATGTGGCGGGAGCGTTGGTAAGGCCGAATGGCATGACAAGGAACTCGAAAGACCCATACCTTGTCACACAAGCGGTTTTGGGCTCATCTCCTTCGGTAATCCGCACTTGGTAGTATCCCGAGCGAAGATCTAGCTTGGTGAACCATCTCGCGCTCCCAAGCTGGTCGAACAAGTCCGCGATCAAAGGAATCGGGTACTTGTTTTTGATGGTGAGCTTATTCAAAGCCCGGTAGTCGATGCACATTCGTAGACTACCGTCGTGCTTCCTCTGAAACAGCACGGGTGCACCAAATGGTGCCTTGGATGGTCGAATATAGCCCGCATCCAAGAGCTCTTTAAGTTGCCTTCGTAACTCCTCAAGTTCCGGTGGAGCCATCCGATATGGGGCCCTTGCTGGTGGTTCCGCATTCGGATACAACTCGATCTTGTGATCCACCTCTCGCTTTGGTGGTAGCACCTTCGGTAACTCGGAAGGCATGGTATCCTTGAACTCTTCAAGGACTCGTCCCACGGCATCGGGGATCTCCATGGTCTCCATGGGTTCATCCTCCTTGAGCACTGCAAGGTAGGATACCTCATCCTTGCGCACACCTTTGTTGAATTGGATTGCGGATAGCACCTTGGCTTGCACACCTGCCTCTCGACTCACCGGCACAACGCATTGATGTTGGCGGTCGAGGATACACAAACAATCGGCAAAAGGCAAGAGAAGTGCATTAATCCGATCCAAAAAAGATAAACCAATAACCAAATCATAATCGTCTAAGGGAATTACCTTGATGGACTCTTTACTCGTCCAACTCCCAAGTTAAAGCTCTACTCGTTTTGCCACTCCGGCAATGGGCTCTTCCTTGGAGTTGACTGTCTTGATCCATCCACTTGCCTTCTCCACTTGAAGGCCAAGCTTCTTGGCAGCTCCCTCGGACATGAACAACTCGGATGCTCCGGTGTCCACTAGTGCGCTCAATTGCTTCCCCGCAATTGTTACTTCAACGTACATAAGGCCCTTGTTCCTGCGAGTAAACTTAGTTTGAAGAGAACTAATTATGGAACTAAGTTGGACCCTTACCTCGGATGACTCCTCATCCGTTTTGATGGCCGAAAGACTGGCCTTCTTTGGGCAATCCTTGATGAAGTGAGGCCCATCACAATGGAAGCACTTAACTGGACCCTTGTTTCTCTCCCACAAACGAACAAACCTGTTTGGCCTGTTGTTCGAATGCCTCCAATGTTCACTCGATGGCTTGTCTGAACCACTTTTGGGCTGCTTATCTCGATCCCAACCATTACCTTTTGGTTTTGGTTTTGGCTTGGAAGACTCGCCCCTATTCTCGAATTTGGCTATGGCTTCGGCCTCGTCCAAAGCCCTGGAAAGATCAGTGATACCGCGTCTTTCCAACTCTAAGTTGGCCCATCGTTGGAGCCCGTCCATGAAGATTGAAAAACCTTCATCTTCTCCCAAGTTCGGGATTTGAAGTTTCACCTCTGTGAACTTCTTTACGTACTCTTGAATAGTACCATCATGCTTGAGTTGTCGAAGCTTTGTCCGCAACTCCCTTTGTGCATTTTTGGGATAGAAGGCCTCCTTGACTTCTGCTTGGAGTTCTTCCCATGTCTCAATAGGAGCGTCTTTGCTCTTCTCTTCTGTACACCTGCGTCTCCACCATAGAATAACAGTGTCAGTAAAATAAGCAGATGCAGTATTTACCTTTGTGGACTCTTCCATAATGTTCATGCGGCGAAAATACTGATCCATGCTCCAGATGAAATTCTCTACATCTTGAGCATCTCTCGTTCCCTTAAACACCTTCGGCTTAGGGACATCGGCTAACACCTTGGTTGGGCTAGCCATCACACCATTCGACATGGCACTCTTATACGCGAACAAATCTGACTTCATCACTTCCACGACCTTCTTGAGATCATTCAGTTCGGACTTAAGTGATGCGTTCTGCAACTCCAAGTTCTCCATCGTATCATCGATGAGGCTTTGGAATTCTTCCTTAAGACCGTCCCCCTTGTTCTCCAACTCATTTAGTCGGTCATCTACCACATCGAGTCGCTCCGTTGACTCCCTCGTGGAATTCTCCAAGCGGGTGACTTTGTCTTGCAAAGAAGAAATTGCATCTCTCGAACTGGCCCTCTTGGCTTTGTCCGAACGAGTCTCGACAGTTTTTGCTGCAACTTCACCTGGGTTCGTCATCTTTGATCGGATCCTTGCTGAAAAACTTCGCTCTGATACCACTTGTCACGGGGTCAGAGTTCTCGCGCAGGAACATCTACCCGTGCGGCACCTCGGGACACTCGCATGCCCGAGGATCAGCCTGAACGATCTCCGATGCTTACTGGTTTCGCCCTCCCATGGGCTCATCAGGGAAGCGGGGACAGCTCCCGACCAGTGTGGTGCACGATCAGCGCGCCCATCCCAGATGGGACGGCTGCTCGGCACGTACTACACTCTTAATGCTATCCCGCTCCCAAGCTTTACGCACCACCAGAAAGCATCTCGCTCGGTCCCGCGTAGTCACGACTCACGGTCCGTGACATTCTCCTCCACCCAATTCATGCACGCCCTCGTGCATGGGAGGAAACTCTTGACCTTCTCGAAAACGTGCCAGGAACTAGTGTGTAATTCTCCCAAACACGCCCACTAACTGGGGCAACCCTCCTATGTCGGGCCCAGGTCTCCCTACAATCACCTCATGGCCACCTGCCACTTTACCGAGGTATCCCATTGTAGTTCACCTAACCGGAGAACTTTCGCTGTGACTTTCTGCCTACCCGTCCTCATCTCTTGAGGACCCACTCGCGAACACCCTCTTTCTCTTTGGGGTGTGAGCTAACACGCTCGTCCTCTGACTCGCTCTCGCAGCACAAGGGGCGCTCGGCAAGCCCAACAGCTAGCACACAGCCTAGCTCTGATACCACTTGTCACGGGGCTAGGGTTCTACTAGCGGAACCGTGCGGCCTTAGTCGCGAATCTCTTTGATGGTGCGGCTAAGTCAGCCTAAAAATCCAAGAGAAATGCTTGGATAAGCACAGCGGAAATAAAAGCAAGGCAAAAGAAAGATGAGAGAAAGTGTTGCTTTCTATTACTCAAGAGAAAAGTGAAGAATGAAGTGAGTTACAAATGAAAATGAAGCCACTATTTATAGGATGGCTAGCTATGATCTAACGGTTACAAAAGAAGTAAATCGATGGCTAAGATTAATCTAAGACAAGTAATAAAGGAAGGAAAATCATGGTTGGTGAGCTTTCCTTCAATGCATGGATGAATGATGATTGTTTCCATAAGTGCTGGGAGACACCTTCCTTGAATCAGGGGATTTGGTTGGTGGCTCCTTCTTTCCTTGTGTAATCCGGTCAAATGTGCATTCTCCAAGTGGATTGGCTGGATGGGCTTGAGAAAGGCCCAAGACTTCGGACAGAAACACTTGGGCAGCTCGCAAGGTATCGGGCTCGGTCTGGGTGGCAAGGCCCTCGGACCCCTCGGTGGAAGATGCGAGCAATGGGTTCGCCCCTCGGTGGGATGGTGTGGGCGCGGATCTCGCCCCTTGGTTGCGCATGACTAGTGCTGCTATCGGCCCGCACGGGTGGACGAGTGGTGCGGGTGTTGTGCACGGCTCCTTGGTGTGCACGTCGGGTGCTGTCCTCGGCTCCTTGGTGTGCACGTCGGGTGCTGACTTCCGCCCCATGGTATTGGGCAGAAACTATGGTGTCCGTCTTGGCCCCTAGTGGTGCGGCCTCCTCGGTCATGTTGGCCCCTTGGTGTGCGGCCTCCTCAATCATGTGGTGGCGGGGTGTGACAATGTGCTAACGCGTCAATTGATTATAATAAAGGTGCAAAATATTTATTTTACTATTAATGAGAATTTTTTGAAATATTAGGGGTGAAATTAGAGAGATATTGTATTTAATTTTTTATTTTAAAATTTATTGTAATCTCCAAAATATTTAAGAATTTATGATATTTTGAATAATAATTTTAAAGTACAAAAGATTTCAATTCGATTTTAACAAAAAATTAAAAAAATTAAAATCGATAAAATTTTAATCCGACCTCATATAAAATATAATATAAAAATTAAAGGATTAGAAATTCTATCCGATCTCACGAGTAAAACCAATAAAAAATTGAATTAAATCTTGATGGTATAATGTATGGAGCAAAGTCATATTATCAATGAATCTAACATGATGTTGAAAGTTTTTCTTTCCGATTTCAATTTTTTTATATGATAATTACACGAGGTCGGAATAAATCTCATGGACTTCAATTTTTTACTTTTTTTATTCTTAAATTCGGATTATAAGTAGTGCGTTTTTAACATTTTTATCATTTTTTTCATGAGTTCGGATGGAAAGCAATCCGACCTCATCTTCAATACACTGTTAAATTATCACATATTATTAAATAATTTACCGATTACAATAGATTTTAAAATATAAAATAGATACAATATCTCTCCAAACTCGGCAATATAAATTATATAATGCTGCATGAAAATAAAGAAAATAAAAGTGCAGAATATCGTCTCATATTACTCTCCATTGGCGTGAGTAGCGGCATAAACGACCCGAGTCGAACTCGAGTAGTACTGAGCTAGACTTAATTCAAAAACTTGCGAGCTAAAAATTATTGAGCTCAAGCTCAAACTCGAAATCAAATTCGGAACACGAACTCGAGAAACTCAAAAAACTCGAACTCTAAAAGCTCAAACTCAAAAAGCTCGTACTTGAGAGCTCAAATATACCAAGTTAAACTCAAATATCATTAAAATTGATTTGAGATTTAAATTATTAAACTCAACTCAAACTTAATTGGAGCTCAAACTACGATATCAATAAAAGTTAATATAAAAATATATTTAAATTTGTCTTCAACCAAAAGAAAAAAAAAAAAAAATTGTAAGGTAAAATCTTATTCTATTTATAGCTCTTTTCTCCTCTCTTTGCATTGTATTTGTGCAATGTGGGATTACTATCTCTAGATCAACTATGTTTTTCTTTATATTATGTGAAAAGAGGGAATTGTATCAAGAGTCCTCCAAATTTCTCCTCGTGTTCAACTTGATCATTATGTAGAATTTAAAGTATAAAATCCTTATTTAACACTAATAATTATACTATTATTATTATTATTATTATTATTATTATTATTATTATTATTATTATTGATTTCGAGTAGAGTATCAAGTAACTCGGTTCGACTTGTTAATAGTTCGAATCGAATTTTGATCGAGAATTGACCGAGTCGAGTTCGAGTAACTCACAATCTGTCTCGTCTCGTTTACGACCATAGCCTTGAGTATCCAAGGATAGGTAAGAAAGTTTTTTTAGGGAGCATTTTGTTATATTGAAAAATTAAGAGAAATATTGCATAATGATTTAGAGTTATTTATTTATATAATTAAAATGTTCAGTGAATCTAGTTTAATTAAAATTTTAAAAATAAAATTTTGATGTTTATAAAAAAATTATAAAAAAAATATTCAAAAAATATCATACTCGATTTAAGTTTGGATAATAAAAATTATTTTAACTTTATAACACTACCGACTCATGTTGGGTAACGAATACGGAAATAGTGTATTACACTAGGATGAGTTTACAACGGGCATCGAACACCGCTGAATATTATTAATGTTGCACACCGCTGAACATTATTAAATTAATTTATAAAAAATAAAATCTAAAAGACTAATCATACAATTATTAAGTTTATGTTGAGTTTATCACTCTTTTATTATTTACATACTGAGTCCTTGAGATTTAAAATTTTTATTAATTAATTTAATAATATTTAACAATGTTTAACATTAATGGTGTTCAATAATATTTAACGTCCGTTATAAAATTTTTCATTACATTAATTATACCAAATATATACAATTTAGGAGACATCTGAACTCATGTGAAATAAAAGATATACAATTCTCTGGACCTGAAGGAGTTTTAGTCTTCTTTGCAATCTAGTTGGATGTAGGGTTTTTTAGCTAAATATTTCTTTTTAGTTTATATTTTAGAGATATAAGAGACACTATTTTATAATTAAAGATTTATGTCAAAAACTACGGTAATATAAAGTAACGTCATTTAAAAATTTTATTAATAAAATTTAATTTTATTGAAGACGTCACCTATAAAATACAAAATTTTTATTAATGAAGGTTACATATGACGTTTTGAGTCAAATTACATAATTTAAACCGTCAAATTATAATATAGAATAAAATATATATATATATACTTTAATTGTTAATTCGCTGCTCAAATTTTATAATTTAGCTCGACTAAAAAACCGTTAGATGCAAGGTTACCAGACTCCAAACCAATATATATTGTATATATTTATTCGAAGAAACAATTAAAGGAAATCACATCAGATTCAACAGCTGCAGAATCTCAACAATTCTAGTTATGATTTAGGAGACTCTTGATAACGCCTTTATTAACCAATTCAATGATTCTCTCAGCCTTGTCTATGGACACAAATAACACGAAGTAGGTAAGAGTAAATAAAATTTAACTCGATTTAAAATAATGAAAAAAATTAATTTGATTTGAGATAAAAAAATTAATTTGTTTTAATTTGATTTAATTTTTTTAAATAAAGTTTAAGTTGTAAAATACATATTCAAATAGTAAAATTTTATAACGGGTGTTGAACACTGCTGAACATTACTAATATTGAACATCGTTGAACACTATTAATTATATTTATAGAAATTTAAAATCTTAAGAATTCAAATTATAATTAATTTATTTTAAAAAATTAAATATTAAATTAAATAAACTCTTGGTATTTATTTTATTGTAATTAAAATATGATGATCAAACCTAATTTTAAAAAATTAAAAATTAGCATCGTTTATTTCTACAAACTTGAACCCTAAAAACCATAATTCTCCCAACCACCATCATCACTTCCAATATCGTCGTCGTGATCGTCTCTAGTTTATCAGCAAGATTTGTCTGTCAATCCAGCGTCGACGGAGGGTTGCTTAACTCATGTTTATGACAAAGGATATTTGATTATAATATATCAATTAAAAATATTATAAAAATATAAAATATTTATTAAATTTATTTTTTATGTTAAAATAATTATAATTACAAGTTAAGTCTTTCATTTTTTAATTTTTATTAAAATTTAATAATATTCAACGGTGTTCAACGTTAGTGATGTTCAACAATGTTCGTCGCATATAGTAGATTCACCCATTCAAATAACTTATTTTTAGTAATTAATGGATTAATTTTTAAGTTCAATATAAGTCTCATAATTTATTCATATATACTAATAAAAAAATATAAAAAATATATAATATACGAATAAATACATAAGATATTATATAAATATCTTATATAATTAAAAAAAATCATTTAAATTAAAATCAAACTATATTATAACATGATAAATAATTATAATTAAATTTATATAAAAACTTAAAAATCCGACTTAAATAAAAAAAATCAAATAAAAATTAAATAAAACCAAACATTGATAGAACTTCCCTGCAAGCCTGAAATAATCCAGTCATTTCTTGCTTTCCAGATGTTCCAACATAAATAAACAATACGAGAAGGCTGGGAGAAGAGAACAAATATTAAAGCTCGATCCACCATTTTCCATGGGGAAATTTGATTCTTAACTGTGCATTAATAAGGCACATATTCATCCAAAAATCAGTACTATATCTCATCATGATGAAAGCAACAAATCTTTGGGAAGTTGATTTAGAAAATATAATAATGGCAACACAGCAAGAATCCATGGTCTAAAGAAAACAGTATCTAAATGCCAAAGAAATCAAGATCAGTATCCTTCAAAACGACCCCAAAATGCCTCAAACACTGAATTAACGATGATTTCCTAGAGTCTAATTCATTCTCCTAATTAGCTCATTGATGTAGTTCTCACGGTTGCCGGCATCTCCTCCTTCAACATAGTGGTTTCTCTTCTTCTTCAGACCACCTAATGGTGCCTTGAGCTGAAAGGGCCAAAGGAAATTGTTGGCCTCCTTAAAATGGGGTCCTACAGTCATGATCTCATGGATGAGATCTTCCACACAGATGATGCCAAACTTGCCCAGAGCCTGTAAACAGTTTAGATTAGTAAACGTTCACTACCAACATAGTTCGGTAAATGCAAGAAGATACAAGACCTGCTCCACAATTGAGTTGTCCGTCAAAGCAGTTCTCTGCTTGTTCAACTTCCCATAGCCTCTTTTGTAAATCAATTCCCTCACGCTCTTGAGATTAGGGTACCTAATATCATATATCACAAGAAATACGATACTGAATCCGTATATCATGACTAAAATGTGATAGCAGGAAGGAAGTAGCAAGACAATAATAAATACCCGTAAGTCACATAAGGTTCAACAAGGTGAAGCATGTTCATTGTTGCCTTATTTACTTTAAGAAAAACCCCATTGAAAATCTGCAATTGTTATGAACAAACAAAACTTAGAATCAGATTTGATTCATTAATGTTACAAGAACACATACTTACAATGACAAAGCAGGCATCATATGGAACTTACTAATTTAACAAAAGGGTAGCAATATATTTCAAGTTACATTATCCAAATGACAAACCACAAATAGTTTCAACGACTTCGAACTGTGTACAAACATTATGGTAAACCATAATTTTAGACAAAAATCTAAAAAACCAGCATGCTAAACAGCAACATTAAAAAAGCAGAGAGAAAGGTCATGCTAGATATCTGAAGTCCTAACACAAATGTCACCCAAAGGAATATTCACTACATACATTCAGACAATGAAAAGTGGGACATTAGTTCTCATAATCTGTGTTCTCTTAGTTTCAAAAAAGATTTAGTAAACTACCTGTCTCAAACGCAAGAGCTGCAAGATCTTTCTTGTCCTAGGGTGCATGGCATTGATACTGACACCAAAACATCCACAGCTCATTACAGTGAGAACTTAGATTCACATATAAATGTAATGTAAAAATAATCGCATACCCACGGATTCGGATGATAAATAAGAGTTTAGCTTCAGGATCCACATAGAATCCTCCTTTCAACTTTGCCTCCCTCTTCAATTGAATCAGCTCCTTCTCCTGCCAATCATAGACCACAAACAGTACAGTTCTAAAACATTTATGATTTGATGAAAACAGATTAAACATAAATCAAAACAAAACAACAAATTTACCTGAGCCTCGTACTCCTTCGCATATTGTTTCGCCCTATTGAAAATCAGCTTGCGGTTTTCAAGCTTTTTCTTCTTTGCAACTTCAGTTTCCTGCTTTTTGGCAAGCTCCCATTCTTCATTCCTCTTCTGTTTCTTCAAAAGTGACTCAGGAACAAAAGCCTTAACTTCCTCACCCATTTCTAATCCAAATTAAAAATCCATCAGAAAATCTACAAACAACGCTCATTTATAGATGAAGATCTACAAACAATTTCCAAGGAAAACACATTTTCCTCTAATGAGCAATCATTTCAAAATAAAAGATTGGAAATTGAACAAAGATCCCTGCAAGTTCACAGAGTAATATAACAACGCAATACATATCACGACAAATGGTTGATAAAATTACAGATTACTGCAAAGAAATTGTTGTTTTACAACAGTTCTTGCAGGTTTTCCAGGAAGCGCAGCGGAAGATTACCTGAATTGTGGCGGGTCTCGGATGCGGCAGATACAAATGAATTAGGGTTTGCGGAATTACAATCTAATTATAGTGGTGGTTGATTTCCGGCCTCTAGGGTTTTTAGGTGTTGGATTTGGGCTTTTTGTTAGTGAAATCCAAAATGCCCTTTTGTCGCCCAATTCTATTGAACAAACCCTAAATCAAAGAATTTTTTATATACATTTTTTAATTTATTGTTTAATTCAGCAATAACCGTAGATTTTAATATATTAAACCAGATAATAAAATTTTATTGAAAATTGAATAAGTTGAGGATTGTTTCTGTTAGTGCATTTTAATTAGCATTTGTTTTTTCTATCGTAATTATCATTAACTTTAGGTTTTAGGTATTACCCTATTAGGTAAACTACATAATAATCCCCGATTATGTTTTAATATTTTTACGTTTGTTGATTATCAAAAATAAACTAATGTTATACATAAAAATAATAAATTGATTCGAAATGATTAAAAAATTAACGATCAATAATATGATAATTAATATAAATTGAGCACGAACCATCTAACCTCATCGGTTGAAGGAACAATGATTCCAGGAGGTCACGGGTTTTAATATAAATTATTGCTTGTTTTTGTAAATTTATTCACCACATATAACTTCTTACACCCCATATAACATATAGCCTAAGCAATAATTTTTAGATATGAAATAAAGATATGAACTGACAGATGCATCAAGCTGACATTCACATCGGGACCCTACATTCATGGTCAGAAGCACTTAACAAGCACATTCAAATAAGCCCGCATCCATATAGCATCGAGATCTTCTATATGAAATCTTCAATATTGCAACATATAATATTACGTATCTGGATCCCACCACACAAGATTGAATTAATTATCTAGGCATCACATCAACACGCAACAAGGACCCTAATTATCACACATCATTGGGATTTTACACTTAAGTAAGGCATGCAATCATATAACATCGAGATCTTATACTCATAAGGATGAGGCACACATTCACATAACATCCAAATCCTACATTCATGCTCGGAAGCTCTCAATAGACACCTTCAAATGAGACCCGCATCACTATAACATCGAGATCCTTTATTAAAATCTTCAGGTATTGCAGTATATAATACTAGATATATGAATCCAACCACACGAGGTTAACTCAATTATCTAGGCATGACATCAACACACAAACAAGGATACTAGTTACCACATAATATCTAACCAATACAAAAAATATACTATATCTATAATTTAATCTTCAATTAAAAAAATCATATATATAATCATAAGTACAACTTAGAAATTATTTATAAAATATCAAATGTTTGAAAATTTCAATAAATAACCATTAAAATAAAAAAAATAGATTTATCTCTAATTAAGCCTCTTTCTCTTAATTAGATAGTTTTTTCGCATAAAAATATGTGAAAAACAATAAGGTTTCAATAATAGATCATCAAAAGAATCTTTAAGAATTAAAAAGAATAAAAAATATTAAAAATACCTAAAAAAATTTAATGAAATTTTGTGTTTGATTGCCGAGAAAGTAAAAAAAAGTTGTGAGAGAAATGAAAGTTACGTGCAATTGATTTTAATAATTATTTGACAAATGAATAATTAAAATATTTATCAATTAATTAAAACTTATTTTAAAATAATCGGTTAAGAGTAAAGAAGTCGGACATTAACTTTGGGAGAATAATACTATAGAGATTCTAAGATGTGCATCTTTTTATAAAATAGTCACTAGTTAAAAAATATATTTTAATTTTTATATTTTGATCATCAAATAAAAATATACTCTCGTTTAAAAATATTTTTTAATTTTAATTATAAATTAATTCGAATCACTAAACTGATCCTCTAATCATCCAACTGGCCTCTTTAAATCCTAGATCCAAAAATCAGAACATTACATCATTATTCTTATTATTCATAAATCACGGTCATACAACTATATCGGTACCCCATCAACACATAACAAGATTTGATCCTCTATTCATCTTTAAGCTTTACTAATGCATTATAACATTAAAAAATAATTATTTTTATAGTAAAAACAATTCATATAAAAACAGATAACAATCACGTTCGTAAAATTTATCGATTATGTTAGTCGATGTTAGTTAATAAATTATGGAGTTAATTTTTTTTACGATTATGTTAATTGATGTTAGTTGACAAACAATTATAAAGTTAAAAAAATAATATTATAATTTTTTTATTTAACTACAACGATTATAATAATATTATGTACTGGTGTTCAAATCCGTGACCTCTAAAAATAATAACTTTTCCTTTCGACCCATAAAATTACTGAATTTGAGACCATGACTGTCGTAAAATTACCCCTCAGCCAAACATTTTCGCCCAACTGCCAACCCAATTGTCCATTTCCGTTAATACAGAGAAAACAAAGAAATTTTGTCGGGTTGTAGCAGCAGAACACATGGATTGCTGACAAAGACGATGATATGATCACCAGAGTCTTTTAATTCGACCTCTTCTTCATAATTCCTACCTGCTTTCTTGTCCAAGCATCTAACAAGCATATTCCTCGTCTCTTCTCTCTCCCAATAATTCAGTTTCTTTCAACTGTAATTTCATCAGTTAATCACACTTGTTAATGAGTTTAAACGTTGAATTGTGATTGTTTAGGGATATTTCTTGAATCTCTAAGCCTTATTCTGGGTAATTCTTGAATCACCAAAGTAAACCTTATTCTCATGGGCAATGTTTTATGTTTCTGTGGATTTCCGTTTACTAATTAGAATTGGTAGAAAATAATTGGTTTTGTTTTAGCTTAATATTCTTCAATTCCTGCTGCTAGGGATTTGATCATTTAAAGAAAAATCAGAGAATCATCCGCGGATTTTCAAGTTGATAGCAAATCAATCGAGTTCGGTAAGTTGAGAGTTTATAGCGTATTTGGCTGTTTTACTTATTTGGGATATATCCTTTTTATGGTTCTTCATCATATTTTTGTTCTGATGTTCAATTATATTATTTCAATGGCCACTTTTTTTCATCTTCCCTGTATTTCTAGGTTAAAATCAGTGTTCTTGATTCGAATATACTTCCTTGGAAGTTTCTTTTGAATCCTATAAACACTTTTCCGGAGGATATTCTATTGCTGTATGAATAAGGAGCGTTTTAGATAGAATATTCACCTTGTCTTTCATATGAATAAGGAGTGTTTCCATGTCTTTCTTTTTATGATTCATGTTTTGTGTAAATTGAATGACTAAGATGTTGGCATGTGTGTCAGTAGTAGAAGAAGATTGAAGCCATATAGGTAAGAGGAATGAGCCAACCGAAAATCAAGCGTCGTGTGGGTAAATATGAGGTGGGAAGGACTATTGGGGAGGGGACATTTGCAAAAGTGAAGTTTGCAAGAAATTCTGAGACAGGGGAACCTGTTGCACTTAAGATCCTTGATAAAGAGAAGGTTCTTAAGCACAAGATGGCTGAACAGGTTTCTTTTGGTCCATTATTTCTCCCTCTTTCTTCATGGTTTGAGAAAGTTTTTTTTTTTCTTTTTCTTTTGTTACATTTACTGGTGAAAACCTCTCCTCCATGCTTTTATTTTTTTTGTCAATGCTACTGTAATCACATTTTAGTAACTTATGATTTCGTATCCAATTTCTTAGATTTTTTCTGCTTGTTTTTGCAGATCAAGAGGGAAATAGCAACAATGAAGTTGATAACACATCCAAATGTTGTCCGCATATATGAGGTTTTTCTTGCTCTTTGTGTGTTCTGGTTCGGTTGGGAGGAGGAGGGGCGTCCTGGTTTATCAAGTATCGTATACTTGTATTTTGTTTTCGCCTTGGTTTTTATTAGAGTTTGTGGAGGATTTATACGACAAAACTTATATTTCTCAATAGTGGGTTGGGGACTTGTGCTCTTTACCAGGATCTTTTATTTTGAATCAAAGCCTTCCTTAATTTGTCAGCAGTAATATGGGTGGCATTTTCTTTTTCCAACCTTGAACATTATATGGAGATTTTTGGAATTTCTGGTATATATATATATATATATATATATATATATTAAGCAGAAAACCTGTGTTGGCATCTGGAAAAGATTATTTTATTTGTAGCATGCATCTGTGTGCATCTGTGAACTGTCTGCAGAAGTATGCACCTTGTCTGGATGTATGATTAAGATGAAAGAACAAATATTTTGGTAACCAATCTCTTGCAACGCCTATGTGAAACTTTTTGCTCTCTTTACATGGTTTCATGGATTTATCCTTCTATCTGATATTTATACTTCAAATAACTACTTAATGATGCTTTCTGCTGTTCTGTGTGTCAGCTATCAAAGAAAAGCTGACGAAGCAACAAGCTTTAAAATATTTATCAGATTATTTTGTATGATTTTGTTCAGGTAATGGGAAGCAAGACAAAGATATTTATTGTTTTGGAGTTTGTTACCGGGGGAGAACTCTTTGACAAAATTGTGAGTTGGTGAATCTTGGACATCCTGAATTCCCGCCCCCCTCCCCCCCACAAAAAAAAAAAAGAAACCTCTCTTTTTATTTTATCATTTAATAACAACAAGGTTTTTTCACATTGGGAAAATAATTGAAGCTCATGAACTTGCAACCGCATGTTACCTTGAACTAATATTTTTTCTAGTATTAACATTGCTAAAAAATATGTAGCTAACCACCAGCTGATGAAATTTCATCCCGTTTACATGGCTTTGCTTGTGATATGGCTTTAACCATTTCTTAATTCTGAAGGTAAACCATGGACGGATGAGAGAAGATGAGGCACGAAGATACTTCCAGCAGCTCATTAATGCTGTTGATTATTGCCATAGCAGGGGTGTTTACCATAGGGACCTGAAGGTATTTTAACTTGGCACCTCCAGGGAGAATTTGTTTATACTTGCATATTTGTGTCCATGCATGCATGTGTTATGCTGTAAGCAAATGAATTTCCTTTAAACTTTCTCGTGATGTATTTTGCAGCCTGAAAATTTGCTGTTGGATGCTTACGGTAACCTCAAAGTTTCTGACTTTGGATTGAGTGCACTATCTCAGCAAGTCAGGGTAATTTATAGCCTCTTCTTTTTCCTTCTAAATGGTGGGTGATTATTAAACTTCAATGCCTGAATGCTCAAGCATTTTTAGGTCCTCAATCTTTTTCTTTGAACTACGAAGTCATCCAAGTTTATTCTATCCCGAGCTTATTGATGGTGACCATGCAAAATAAAATTGTTACACAGTGGAATGGCAAATAAACATTGGTGATAACATTTGAGATAGCAAGCATTTATGTGAGTGTGTTTCTAAACAAAAACAATAATAAAATGAAAAATTATGGAATTATTGGTTTCTTGTTTCATGTGAAGCTTGGACAGCTTAGGATAAGAGCCATTTCTATATCAAAATTGGAAGTGATAACTTGAATTTAGGGTCTTCAGAGTTGTTTACAGGACAAGTTCCATTTTGTAGTTTGATCATTCTTAATGAGATAAATCTTCGCGTTGATTGTCCTCCTTATGCCACTTTATGTAATTGTAAAGTTGTAAACTAGTAACATAATTAATAAACTGAACAATCCGTACATGGTGACCTCAAAGCTTGTGAATAAGGAAATGGATGCTAGCATACATTGTCAAAACCATAGATATTCTGTTTTCCGTGCTATTTATCTACTTATTGGGCAAATATTTTAAACTCCCGAATCCTGATGTAACTGATTCAGTAAATGTGCAAGAGTTTTTCCTTATCTTTTAGCTTTGATGGCTTTTAGAACAACCCGAAACATTTCTAATCCAAAGTAGAATTTGTAGGAAGATGGTCTCCTTCACACTACATGTGGGACACCAAATTACGCTGCTCCTGAGGTGCGGACAATTGTTAAATCACATTAATTTTCGTCTCGCATTCGCACCATAGAAACCCATTTATTAACAATTTTATGTCTTCTTATATAGGTCCTTAGTGATAGAGGTTATGATGGGGCGACCGCCGACCTCTGGTCGTGTGGCGTGATACTCTTTGTGTTGCTTGCAGGTTACTTGCCTTTTGATGATTCCAATCTTATGAACTTGTATAAAAAGGTTAGCATTTCCTAGTTGCATGTCACAATTATCCGACGTTTTCATTGCCTGTTCTTACTCTTGTTTTTTCAAATTTCCAGATTTCAGTAGCTGAATTCACTTGTCCCCCTTGGCTATCTTTTAGTGCGATGAAATTGATTACTCGAATCCTGGATCCAAACCCAATGACTGTAAGTTATTATACCTAACTCTCTAACATCAATTGTTCCCGACTTCGGATCATAAACATTTCCATACAGAAGGACGTATAATTGTATATACTCCATCTCTTTTTCATCTTTTCCCACTCACACCTTATGCAAGGTTTTCATGGTCAGCACTAGGCCTTCCCATCTTTTTTCATGATCCAGTTCTCGACAAGTCCACCTATGAATTTAACTATCGATATATTCATCATCTATTCCAAATTTTGAAGTTGATTGTCTCTAACTATGTTATCAATGTACAGAAATTTCAACCACAAATATACAATAGTAGACTAATTTCTTTAATTAAACCTGCAAAAAAAAAAAAAAAAAAAAACGTCCACCAGCAGGTGGGTCCGGATGCAATGTTCATATTATGCATTTCCTTTCTTTTTATGGCTACAACAAAATAAACTCCGGGTACTTTTGATAGTGTTGATTTGGTTAAATAATAAATAGTAAAAGTTGCATTTAGATCAGCATCCGGGCATTCACATATCTTGCCAAGGCAACACCAATGTTTCAACTTTGTAGAAGTGCTCCACTATTAAATCTTTGAGTAGCATGTTGGGCTTGCATGCATGTAGCCATACATGTTTATGTTGTTCTTTAATGTTCAATAATGATTTGCCTTTCACAAAGTTTTGTCCTGCTTTTTTGTAACTATTGACTTGCATGATATTAATGTGTACACATCTCTTTCTTGCATTTCAGCGCATTACCATACCTGAAATTTTGCAAGATGAATGGTTTAAAAAAGATTACAAGCCTCCTGTGTTCGAGGAGAAAGATGATACAAACTTAGATGATGTAGAAGCTGTATTTAAGGATTGTGAAGTAAGTAGATGAAACATAAGCATACAAATGCTGTCATTTTTGGTGCTTCTTAACATCTTTTCTTAGTAACTCTATGTTGTTGGTTTGTAACAGGAGCACCATGTTACAGAAAAGAGAGAAGAACAACCAACAGCTATGAATGCTTTCGAGTTGATTTCCATGTCGGAAGGGTTGAACCTTGGGAATCTGTTTGATGCAGAACAGGTTTGTATTTTAAAACACTTTTCCTTTCCTCGTCTTTATTTGTTTGCATCTTGAGTCTTGACTGTCGAAAAATGGCCTTTTCTTTAAATGACTTTATTACCGTTTACAAGGAAAATGCACGGGAAAAAGAGATTTAAGAGAAACAAGGTTTACATCAAAATATTACAATATGAAAATCTGAGTATCATATTGAAGTTAACTATTAGTTGTTTCATTTTCAGCAGGGATTTAAAAGAGAAACAAGGTTTACATCAAAATGTCCCGCTAATGAGATTATTCATAAGATCGAGGAAGCTGCAAAGCCTCTTGGGTTTGATGTACACAAGAAAAACTACAAGGCGAGAAAATTTTACACATGCTAGAAAGGCAATTATTGGAATGCATACATTGAGTTTGCTTATTTCTTTTTTTTCTTCTTGTGCGTGTGTAGATGAGACTTGAGAATTTGAAAGCTGGAAGGAAAGGGAACCTTAACGTTGCCACGGAGGTAACTTACAGCAACATTTTATTTATTTTTTGGCTTACGTTTTGTACTTATATAACTATTACTATGTCAATTAGATATTTCAAGTGGCACCTTCTTTACATATGGTTGAGGTGCGAAAAGCTAAGGGGGATACTTTGGAATTCCATAAGGTACCACTTAATTCTTTCATTAAAGTTTCATATTATGTTTTCTAGATATATTACGACTTTACAATTTTGACAAACTATCGACGAGAGTAGATAATCTTTTGCCCCCTAATGATCGACTGCCGGTAGCCGATGAAATCGGAGTGTTCTTCCTTGTCAGCAAACAAAGTTTCGTGTCATACTTATTGGATTTGAGGTTGTTCACCCCATGGTTGACTTCTAACTATCAAGTAATAGTCCTAAAAAAGATAGTGGTTTAGCCTTCAGAATTAAGAACGAGAAGAGACATGTCATGTAATGATGCAACAGGGCTGGACCTAAGGGTGCTGGGTAGCTACACCCCCTAAAATTTTCAAGTCCCCTATATTTTATATATTTCTTTTATATTTTCTATTGATAATCTAATTCTACACCCTCTAAACTTTTGTAATTTTGTAGCTTTATATTTCTAATACAACTTCTTTATAGTTTGCACCCTTACATGAAATTCTTAGTCCGTCCCTGGATGTAACCCCTTGGATCTTTAGCATAAAAGTTACTCAAGTTCGAGTTTAATGGAGTGATAAGCCAGGGTACAAAGATTACACTCTGTTGGATACTCGAGTTCGAGCAGCATAGTTTAGAATAAAATTTACTGTCCTTTAAAAGCTTTGTTTGTTTTTCCCCTGCAGTTCTATAAAAACCTTTCGAGCTCTCTCAATGATGTTGTTTGGAAAACTGAGGATGACACGAAAGAAGTTAAGTAAATGAATGTTTCCGACCGGCCAATGTTTCCGACGGTAATGTCCCTGATCTTCTTCCCAGAGGGTTTTCTTAATTTTTGTAACCTGTATCCGGTTGTAAGATTAAACAGCCATAGATCTTCCAGTTGTTTTCCTTATTATTAGTGATGGAAAAGATGGAGGATTCCTATGGAATGCAGGGTTCTGGTTTAGCCTTGTATACTAAAACTACATGGCTAAATAATATTTAAAAAATATGTGTTTTCATTTTTGTGGTTGTTATTTATTAGAATTTTAGAATATGTTTTTTCATTTATTATTATTTTGTTTTTCTAACTCTTAAAAATTGAATATATTATTTTTAATATATTTATATCCAATACACTGGTCATAGAAAAAATCACAAATATCTTAATTTTAAGATTTAATAATTTAATTCAAGGTATAATTTAGTTTTAGGGGATTGGAATTAGACTCTGAGATTGAAATTAATTTATTTTTAGGGATTCAATTTAAGTTTAGTTTAGTTTTAGGATTTTAACCCGTAAAATTTGAATTTTAACTTTAAATTTCGCATTCTAAACACTTTAAACTCGTATAAATTATTTGTATAAAATAATTATCCTATTTTTAGTAACTACTCTAAAACCACTTTTCACTTTGAAAATGTATTTCTTTAAGAGTATTATTTTATTAAAGTGCAAGATGTAAAAAGTTTATGAATTTACGAAAGCGATCGATTGATTGAATTTTTATATTTAATTAAGTTTTTGAACTAAAAAACTAAATCATTTAAGTTTTTTTATCCATTATAACCATTAAGTATTAATATTTTTTAAAATATTACTGGCACAAGATAAACTATAGTTTTATCATGTTGCATTTTTAGTTTTTATTTTAAAAAATATAAATTTATTAGAATATTTAAAAGATTTTAAATATTTTTTTAAATTAAACACTGTGACATAATACAATGCACCAATAAATTTAAAAAAATTAAAATCAAAATAATAAAAAATAATCATAATGCTTAATTAAATTAATTTCTTGATTCAAAAACTTAATTAATTATAAAATAAATTTAAAAACTTAATTATTTTTTCTTTCAAAAATTTATTTTTTTTACACTTTTAAACCTTTTATTTACAATATTTTCTTAAAATTATTATTTTTATAGTCAATGGTACATTGACCCAGCGGGTAAAGGTTAAAACTCCATATCCTCGAGTATTTGGATTTCGCCATTTGGGTACGTAAATAATCTCTGTGGATCAATTTTAAATTTAGTCTGATTGAATTTTAAATTAGGTAATTTCCAAATTTATTTCAGTTGAATCAGAAAAATTATTATTCAAATCCGACTTATCATATCATCTATAATATATTTTTTTAAATAAATAAATCCACATAAACTTGTTTTGCTTATCATTTATATGTAAGATTAAATATTCCACATCATATTCTTTGATTCGGAAACGTACATAATTAAAATTAAACTATTAGGGTTTATATAATATATATATTATTACATAGAAATGTACAGTCATTAATCTTTTGCCTATTTCAAAGAAACAATGCAGACAAATATAATAAGAAATACCTAATCTAAATAAAATTTCCAATGTTCTGTAAAGATTTTGATTGAGTTTTTTTAAGGATTATAATAAAAAATATCCGATCTATAAAATTTATTCAATAAATTATATTTAAAAGAATATATATTTAAATAAAGCTTATTTTTTAAAAAAGAGGATCCATACAATTCAAGTTTATAAAACACTAAAAATGTTTGATTGAACTGTTTCTGATGTTTCGTGGTTACAAGTTATGCTTAAAGACATGTTCATTCAGATCGAGTCTGCCCCAATCATTTGGAATGACAGTACAAGTGCAGTGACTATGGCAGTAAATCCAGTCATGCATGCTAAAATCAAGCACGTAAACCTTAACCTATTTTTTGTTCGAGAAAAAGTCAAGATGAAAACGAAGCTTCATAATCATCTATCTTGTTCAATGAAATATGAAAGTTTCTTTATGGTATCTCTGTTAGTTAACACATTCGTGGTCTAACCTATCTAGATTATTATATACTTAATTAAATTAATTTATTTACTATTTTATTTAGTTTTAATATATTTAATTTTAATTATAATTTTAAATTAATATTTAATTAAGTTATATTAATTTATTGAACTTATGATTAATTAAGCTAAATTAAAATACAAAGATATAAATTATAAACATAATTAAAAGAATTCTAAAATGAAAGGTAGATTTTGATTAAATTAATCTAAATTATGAATCAATTAAATTAAACTAAAATAATAGATAAAAAAGTGGAGAGAAATAAATCACTTATTTTTTAAGTTTGAGATTAATTTAGTTTTAGTGTAAAAATTTTGGAGGAATATAAGTTACCAAAATTTTAGAGGGAATTAGAAATAAGTTTTGATTATTATTTAAAAAAAGAAAAAAATAAAATTTTGGAGTATTATTATTATTATTACAACTTATAATAAAATAATAAATTTGATTAAATATAATGATTAAAAATATAAAAAATAAGATTAAATTTAAATATTCGTTTGACAATACTCTAGCTTGGGTAAAAGATTATGCATACTTTTATATAGGTCGTGCCTAAAAAATCAAATCTCGCACCGATCTACACCTTAATTTATAATTATTTCAATTTGGTTATGATTATTTAAAAATTAAGTTTTAAATTTTATTTTTTATTCAATTTGGTCCTTATTTAATTAAAATCAGATTATATATTTTAAAATTGTTTCAACTTGATTATAGAGAATTAATTTAGTAATTGAAGAATTGGTCTTAAAAAATTAGTTTAGTGATTTGAGTTTAGAAAATTATATTGGGCTTAAAGAATTAATAATATAAATACATTAATTAAATATATATACATACATTAATACATAAACAAATTAAAGACATATACTAATATACATTTAAGTATATATATATAATATATATATCAAAGTATATTATATATACTATAATAATATTATATATTACATATAATACATTAATACATAAAATATAATATATAAGTATATTATATAAATATTAAACTATATTATATACATCTAATATATATACATATATTAATATATATATTATACATACATACATATTATATATTTTTATATACATAATTATACATTCCATATTTCATATATAGTATCATTTCATGTATAGTATAAATTTTATATTTAGAATATATTTCATATATAGTATAAATTTTGTATATAGAATATATTCCATATATGGTATAAATTTTATATATTTTATATAATTTTGTCTAGTCTAGTGCGTAATATTTATTTTTAATGGGATTCATGCTAGTTAAAGACGTTAGATATTAAATAATTAATTCGAAATGATTGATCAACCATTCAACCCAAAGTCTATCGGTTATTTACTTAATTATTTATTTGTACCAAACTTAAACTTAATAATTTTAATTAATAAGAATTTAAAACTCAAATTAATTCGATCTGAAATAAAATCGACTTGAAATGAACCCGACCTGAAATACAACAAACCTGAAAACTACCCGACCTGAAATGAATCTATCAATTATCTGATTTGGATCCGAACTATTTGAACCCGACGTGAAAAGGACCTAACCTTAATTGGACCCGCACTCGACCGAATTGAATCAAAATCTCAAATCAACTTAAAATAACTTGTATTTAATTTTACTCGACCTAATAATACCCAACCTAAAATCCATCCGAATAAATACATTTACATCCCTAATTGAATCCGTGCAAGCTTTGATAGTCCTGCAATATCAACAAGTATATAATTTTTTTAGTATTCAGTTTGTATATTATTTTGAGAAATTTTCATTTAGTAAAGATAATAAATACAATTATAGTGTTAATATATTTATTTATAGATTAAAATTAGTATAAATAAGCGCTAGATATAATGATAAGATATATTATATTTTTAAAACAAACATTCAGATTTAAATCTTGAAATATTTATTATTACGAGCGATAACTTCAAATTTTAGACATGAATTTGACTGGTGTAAAAGACCTAAGTCATTAAAAAATAATATTTTATGCATTTTTTTTAACGTAAGGAATTACTATGGTAGGTAATAATTTTGAGAATTTATTTTTTTATAATGATATTAAATACCAATTAAAGAAAAAAAAATTCCGGTGTAATAAATACAATTAAAAAACATATTTATTTTACCTGAAAAAACACTACCAAAACGGAAACAAATTTAACACTAAATCCTGTTTCTCCTATAAAAACATCTTCAACCTTTAACCAAACTTGTCCAAAGCAAAACAAAAGGAATTGAAAACTAGAAAAATGGTTAAGTTATTCAAAATATTTTGTACTCTCGCCGTCCTTCTCCTGTTCATTTCAGGTACTATTCGTCACTAAAATTGAGCATTTTTTATATTGATAGTTTTAATTTTAAAGCTTTAAACTCGTAATTAATGCTTATTTTATTCTATATAATATTCTAAATTTAGACTTTAATTGTTAAATTAATACTAAACACGCAAAGCATATATTATATGATTGATTCAGTCTCTTAGTTTTGATGGTTGATAAGTAATCTCGAATATAATACGGGTAGAATCAAGTTTATACAATATAAAATTCTTTAAGTTTTAAACGTTTTTTTATCGTTAAATAATTAAAACAGATGATTCAATATTAACAGTTGATTATATATAGTGCGGATGGACTTATAGGGTAGGGTGTAGACCCACCCTAAACTTTTTGAAGTTTACACATTTTTCTTTAAATTTTTAAAAGTTTATGAGTTATTATTTAATTTTTTAATATTTATGAGTTGTACTCGTCTTAAAATTTTAAAATTTTATTTCTGTTCACCCTCAAATATTTTTTATATCCGTCACCGGTTATGCAAAAATTATCACTTGAAAAAGAAATTAAAGAGTTAATTTGAGTTATCTGTTTAAGTCATTTAACCATCTAAAAAATAAATATACTTAGACAGTCTTACACTATATAATTCAGTCTTAACTTATATAATATATATAATTATATATTTGAAAGTATAAAAATATTTTTTTTTTTGAAATAGCTGAAGTGAACGGTGACATCCGTAACGGCGGTAACGTGAAAATACATCTCGGTATATGTGATGATGTAATAATGGCGTGCGATGACATATGCGATCTAACATGTTGTGAAGAAAATTGTACGCGCATGTATCCCGGGCCATTCCTGGGGGAAGGTAGATGCCAGACTGGACAATGTTTTTGCCGTCATGTTTGTTAGAAGCAAGACAAAAGCAAAGACAGGGTTGGTTTTGTATTCGACTTTTACAAGGAAATAAAAGTGGAATAAGTGTACAACGTGCGTCGAATATTGCTGAACACTATTAATGATGAACATCGTTGAACATCATTAAATTAATTAATAAATATTAAAAATTTTAAGGATTCAATGTATAATTAATAAATATTTAAAATAAAATTTTAATTAAATTATTTTTTATAAGGAAAAATACACAAATGGTCATCCAACTATCATTCATTTTTTTGGGTTGGTCACCAAACTAATTTTTTTTTATCAAAATCATTGTTAACATTTTATTTCATTATTATTTTGGTCATTGACTATTAAATATTTAACAAAAATTGTGATATGACATGATTTAATAATAATTTTAGTCCCTAAAATTATTATATAATAGAATATAACTCATCAAATATTTGAACTAAATCTCAATTCTTTTTCTCTCTCTTATAATATTACTTTAAAAAATTAATTTGTCAACTCTCTTTATTTCTCTTGCTTCTTTGAACAATTTATTAAATTTTAGGTTGTATAAAATCACTTTAATTTTATGACTTATTCTTTTAAAATTTAATCCAGTTTCTTTAACTTTTCCCAAACTACTAATATAGATATTTTCTATCATTTTTTAATGTTTATTGGATCTATAAAAAAATTCGATTTACCAATTCACATAAAAGTTTATATAAATCAATTGTCATAAAATCTTTAACATGTAAATATAGATCAATTCGACACATGTTGTAAAATTTTTCTCGGGATTAAATAAAATTTGGTTTCACTTAAGTTTTCATTGAGTAACCCAACTTTTCGATCTTCATATGGATATTTCTACAAGTTCACACAAATTTGGCATCAGTGACTTTTTAGATGTCGGAACACAACATTCTTTAGGCTGAAAAAGAAATTATTCGACGAAAACATTATTCCGATTCGAAGAAAAAGAAACTATTCTTTTAACATAAATTTTAAAAGAATAAATTATAAAATTAAAATGATTTTTTATAATCTGAAACTTAATAAGTTGTTCAAATACACAAGAAAAAAGAGAGAGTTGACAAATTAATTTTTAAAGTAGCGTTGCAAGAGGAAGAAGAAAAGGGATAAAAAATTTAGGGTTTAGTTAAAATATTTGATGAGTTATTTCTATTTGGATTAATTTGATATAATATAATAATTTAAAGGACTAAAATTATTATTAAACCATACCATATCATAGTCTTCGTTAAATATTAACAGTTGATGACCAAAATATAATAAAATAAAATTTTAATAATAATTTTGATGAAAAAAATTAATTGGGTGACCAACACAAGAAAAGAATGATAGTTGGATGATCATCCATATTATTAAACCATGTCATGTCACAACTTTTGTTAAATATTTAACAATCGATGACCAAAATAATAATGAAATAAAATGTTAAAATGATTTTGATAAAAAAAAATTAGTTTGGAGACCAATCCTAAAAATAAGTGATAGTTGGATGATCATTTGTGTAATTTTTCTTATAGTAAATAATTTACCTGAAATTTTATTTTAAATACTTATTAATTATATATTGAGTCCTTGAAATTTTTAATATTTATTAACTAGTTTAATGATGTTCAACAATGTTCATCGTTAGTGGTGTTCAACAATGTTCGTCGCCCGTTATAGATTTTTCCATAAAAGTGTTGGGGATTAGACATAAACATTTCATGTAGTTATGTTGATTTATGCATGTTTATCATGTTTTAAATAAGGGTAAATTATAACGAAAATCACTCAATTATGAAAAGATTTAAATTTTTAGGTTACTTAAAGTTTTTATTTGTGAAAATATAGTGTTTAAAGTTTATTTTAAAATTTAGGCTAAAAATTACGGTGTAAGCAGAAGAACGTCGCCTGGACATGACAAACTTGAAAGAGACGCAAATATTTTTCATTCAAACCCAATAAATAGTTTCATAAAAAATATTATTTTTTTAAGCGGATTATGAGCAATTTTACTTATAAAATGTGGGTAAGTTTTATGAAGATAAAAATTGAACAAATATTAACATTAGTGCACATTAAGTATTAAGAAAAAAAAATTACTTATAACATTAGGATAAATAATTGTAATTACTTAATGAGTATTGAATGAGAAATTTAGAAGTCCATATTATAAGAATGTTATAAAGCAACTGAACGTTATTTGACACGGATTTCTAAAAAGAATATTCAATACATATTATCACATTAAAAAATGATTAAATGATTTAGACAATTAAATAAAGCGTAATTATGGTTAGCGCTTAAACAATTAGATTAGATTAGTTAATCGTATATACATTCGGGATCTAAATATTCATAATACCCTAATAATACCCTAATGTAACTGGATGTTGTTACATATAGACTTTGAATTAAATATATTCTAATCATAAATATAAATTGTTAGAGTCAATTAGTTTATGGACTTAAAATTGAAGATATTCTTAATGAAATTAGATGTTCTTATTTTATATTCTAATGGAAAAATATTTTTATTTTTAATATAAACTAAACTAATAATTAAGGATAAAACTAATTCTAATTGCTATTATTAAAAATGTCAAAATATCACACAAAATATGAAGTAATGATACGGACACTCAAAAGGTGGAGGTATTAATTATATCTCATGCGTAATTGACTCTTGGACCATTGTTTTAAAGAATAAATATATGATTTGTTTTAATGGTGTCCAACGTAGTAATGTGTCTAGTGACGACTCCAAATATTTTTAATTGAATTCTCGTATACCAATAAATACAAAAATCTATTAATTCCATGTAGCTCTTATACTATTTATAAAGTAGTTATAAATTATTAAATGGATAAATATATATAAACAATTTTCATTTTATCCTACCAATATGGAGTAAAGAGCTTTTTACTTTCTTACTCAATTTAAAACTATCAGACTTTGAGCATCAATTTTTTATTCATCACTCAACTGTTCTGAGCATATAAGATATTTTTCTAAAGTTTTCATAAAGTAAAATATAACTCAATAAAATTATTATTCGAATCTTCACCTTTATCTTTTCATAATATAACTCAAAATTATCATTTTCTCACAATTTTTTGGGTAATTAGTTAAGTGGCTAAATTAATCTAATTCAATTAAAGTCTGGTGTGATCAGTTTTAACTAATTTTGTAGCCCCTATCCATGATTTGAAGCAGGGACGAAATACACCATGTGGGGTGGGGCAATCTTCCTTTACCCACGAAGATTTTTTTTTAATTTTTGTCCCCTTATTTAAATTCTTTTAAAAATTATTTTTTATGAATTTACCCCTTATTTTTAAACATTTATGTTTTGTCCCCTCAATTTCAAATCCTAGTCCGTCCTTTGATTTGGAGCCATTGCTTGAATGAATTGAATCCATGAAATGAACTTTATAAACATCTTATAAATGAGTTTGTTTGTGTAATAAATTTAATATTTGAATTTAGTTTATATAATAATTGAATCATGAACCCTTGTTCATGGATATTAAAATAAGTTGATAAATGGGTAAAAATAAAAATAAAAATCAACATGACATGACATGTTTATGAATAATATACCAAACCTGTTTTATTCCATTGTCTATGGGAACACAAAACAAAAACTAGATTTGGTCTTGTTTCTAACAATTGTAATGACAAACACAGAGTTTTAACACAACTGCCTTCCCCCTCTTCTGGCCCTGGGAATTCAACATAACAATTATGGTCACAACATTCATCTTCACATTCCTCCGTACACGGTCCGATCATCTCACGGCATCTACCACGATTCACCGACGAATTTCTGCCATCGTTTCCGTCACCGTAACCACCATTCACTTCAGCTATTTCAACATAGAAAAAAACCCGAAACTGTGAGGATAGTCAATTTTAATTTTTTAGTATCCTCACCTGTATTTTGCATTTTAGGACAATTTCTACGCTACATATAGGAGAACGTCATGTGCAGGTAGCGTTCTCCTACCTGCATTGTAGCTTTATGTCTAGATTTTAAAATAAACTTTAAACATCCTATTTAAAAAAAAACACTAAATGGCCTAAAAATTCAAAGCTTCTTAGAAAAAAGACAAACTTTTATATCTTTCAAATATATACTTATAAATATTTTATATTCGAAATAACTAAAGTCTAATACAAATTAAGAGATTGAATTAATTAATAAGACTCAATTTTAGTGATAAATAGTACCTGAGATGAATAGGAGAAGGATGGAGAGAGCATAAAATACTTGGAATAACTTAACCATTTTCTAGAATTTTCAATTCTTTTTGCTTTGATTTGAACAAGTTTGATTGAAGATGTTTTTATAGGCAAAACCAATAGTGGTAACCTTGATTGTTTGGAATTTAAAGTCTAATGTTTATTTTTCATTTTTGTAGAGTGCTTTTTCAGGTAAAATAAATATATTATTTAATTGAATTTATTAACATAAAATCTAATATTAATTGGCATTTAATAGCATTCAGAAAAATAAATTCATAGAATACTAAAAAAACTAATTTTGGATAAATTTTACCCTAACACATTAATACTTTTAAAAGAGATGATTCTTTTATGTTACGTAAAATTTAAAAATCTATATTTTTTATAGGTTGGATGAATTTAAATATATAAATGAGATTAATAATATAAAATATATAAATTATTATATAAAAATAATATTTTTATCATAATTTAACGGTTTAAAAAATATAAAATAATTAAGTTTTAAATAATATTAATAGTTTCAAATTCTTTTTAAATAGAGAATAGAAATACCTTAAATTATATATATATATATATATATATATATAAAATATTGATCATTCAAAATATCAACATCTCAAGCATGGCGAAGTCTGACGATTGTTTTTTAAAAATTGGGGTTATATTTTTTTTATTTGTTAAACCATAAATTTAGAGTTTTCACATTAAATCGGTTTTTAAAATAAATTATGAATATTAAAATTTATTTTAAATTTGTATTAATTGATTATGCAAAATCAGATTTTATTCTTTATTCGATTTGAAAAAATATTTGGAGACGTCATCAGCACTTTGATAGTACGGACACCATAAAAATGAACCAGAGATTTATTTTTAAAAATTTGAGTTCGTGAGTTGATTTTATGTGGGGAAGAATTAGTACCCACAAGAGACCAATATCAGTACTTCGTATTTTGTGTGATATATTTAACAATTTTAACTATAGCAATTCGAATATAATTTAATCTTTAATTATTAACTGAGCTTAGCGTTTCTTATCACAGCCCTTTTTCGTAACGAAAGTATTTACTGGTTCTCCGAAGAAATACGTTGGTATAACATAAACAATTAAAGGGTTTAAACTGATCCTTTCCGGGAATTAGACAGTCTTTTTGAACAGACCTTTTATTTGGTAGGTAACATAGCTACTGCGAAGGCTATGAATTTAAAAATGGAGAGCAAATTAAAAAAAAATCTTAAATCTTTGCGTACTTACCCTTAATCGAATATTATTTAATTTAAAATTCACATATGGGAACACCCAGTTACATTAGGACACTATGTTTGGATCTGAATATAATATTCAATTCATCAATTAAATCTAATTATTAAGTTCTACCCCTAATTAGGCTTTAATTAATTGTCTAGATTATTTAATTAATAATTCAAA
This sequence comes from Abelmoschus esculentus, assembly GCA_035048815.1. NCBI lineage: Eukaryota > Viridiplantae > Streptophyta > Magnoliopsida > Malvales > Malvaceae > Abelmoschus > Abelmoschus esculentus. Next base: position 17,619,360 of record JAUCBN010000029.1, read on the forward strand.
TATGATAATGTGCATCCAACATTCTTTTAGAAACTCATCGAATAATGTCCTGTTGTAGCAGGACATTACTCGAAGATGGACTCCCAAATATCCTATCAAATATTCATTAATTTATTACATTTTTTTATCCTAAATCAATTATTAAACCTATTTAAATAAGTTTGAAGCTAATTAATTAATATGTAAATTTAATTATCTAATATACTAAAAATGACACAATTATTCAATCAAACATAAAATAATTTAAATCAATGATTAAATTAGAAAAAAAAAAGAAGACGGGTTCTTTTGCCTTTGTTTTTAATGTTCATGATAGAATCTTCATCTTTTTATCACTTGGTTCTTTCTTTCTTTCATAGAAAAGTAGTCTACCATTCGAGGGGTTGATGTGTTTTGGTTACATTGTTTTAGCAATGAAATTTACATCAACCTCGCGTAAATAATTTTTACCGAATTAGTTTTTTGTTCAACATCGTAACATCTATCAAGTAAAAACTTTTATCTACGGTTGTGTCTTTAGCTACATCTTCAACAAAGAAAAAATTGATGTCTCTTTCAATATCTTTTTTTCCTTCATTGATCCAATCAATGTCAAATCCTTAGAAAAAGACGATTTGCACTCCATTGAGACTAATCTAGCTTAAAAATCAATCAGGAATTGATTATTAAATTAAATTCGAGTCTTTATTTATTTTTTATTGCAAAGACAATACACACTAACTAGATATCAGTTTTAGACGTCGAGGATGTTAATTTTTTCATATAATCAATTTCGAAACTCAAATTCTATTTATTTCTCAAATTTTTAGTTTTGTTTTAAATATATGATCTACTTACGAAAGAAAGACTCAATTTTCATTTCAAAAGTTCTTTTAATAAAATCTAGATTTTTACATTTTTTTTCAAAAAATCAATCGTTAAAATTAAATGTTGGTTCGATAATAATGAAATAAATCTAATATTCGAATTTATATCGTTTAATAAATGAATCGTGAATCAAATGATAAATCTTTTGTATTAGAAAAATTTCATGACGGGTGTTGAATACCGTTGAATATCATTGACATTGAATATCATTAAATTAATTAATAAAAAATTAAAAACTTAACCTGCAATTAATAAAAGAGTGATAGACCTGACGTATATTTGTTAATTGCATATTAAATCCTTAAGATTTTTAATTTTTATTAATTAATTTAATATTTTTAAACGATGTTCGATATGTGATAGATTCACCCTTTATATTATATTGTCTCATATATAAAATAGACGTCGGACAAAAATTTTAAAAGTATTTAAAGCATATAAAGACAATTAAACCATTAACCGTCAATTACTGTAAGAAAAACATAATTACCCAACATGTTTTATTTGTTTGTCACTACTCACTAGGTCCTATTTGTTCTGTTTTTAACAATTATAAAAGCAAACACATCGATTTCCACTGCAAGTGCCTTGCCCCTCTAGAGGACCCATGAATTCAACCCAACAAATTCGGTCACAGCAATAATCATCGCATTCATCATTGCACGGTCCAATTACTTGACGGCATTTTCAGATATTGACAGTAGAATTTCCGTCGTTGTTTCCGCCGCTGCCGCCACCACTCACTTCAACTATTTTAACAAAGAAAAAAAAAGTTTTTTATACAATTCGAATATATAATTATATAATTTATATTTGAGATTATTAAAATTTAAAATTGGCTTTTAAAACTAAGAGATTGAATCAATTATAGAATATATGTGTCGCGTGTTTGGGATTTATATAGTAAATGAAATCTAAATAAAAAAATTATTTCATGTAGAAGAAAAAAATTTACTGAACGCAATAAATGATCACAGTAGAAAAATATATGATATTCTAGAAAAACTGAGTTTAAATTATTGTGTATTTATTGTGTATTTGCATTGTAAAAGAGTGAAAATTAAAAGTATGATGAGTTTTTTATTTGAGGAAATTATATTATGGATCATTCTCGTCATGTCATCTTAATCAAATATATCTATTTAATTAATTTTTGCCTTATCTTTTTTATCAACTGAATCTTCACTAATATTTACTGTAAAATTAAATTTAAAAATAAGTTTTACCTAATGAAGATTCACTTGGTAAAAATAATGAGGTGAAAAAATTAATTAAATGAATACACTTGATTGATTGATCTCACAGATAATAGACGAAAATGACCCATGATATAATTTTTCATTTTTTATACTAAAATAAAAACAAAATATAAAATTCCTCTTAAAAATACTATTTTAATAAAAAAAATAGTTTAGTGACTAAAACGACTGTAAGAAAATAAGTAAAGTACCAAATAGGTAAATTACCCTTAAAAATTTGATATAGAAAATGCTTCATTTTAGTGAAGAATAGTACCTGAGATGAAGAGGAGAAGGATGGCGAGAGTACAAATTACTTGAAATAACTTAACCATTTTTCTAGAGTTTTCAATTCCTTTTGTTCTGCCTTGAACAAGTTTGATCGAAGATGTTTTTATAGAGAAAAATAATTGTGGGAATATTGTTTGTAATTTAGTGATAAATATTTTCTTTTTCTCTTTTTTATTGTTTTTTCTGATAAAATAAATATGTTATTTAATTATATTTATTAACATTAGATCTTCTCTTCAATTCATATTTAATATCCTTGGAAAAAAATAAATTAGATAAGTTTTACGATCATTATAAAATAATATATGTTTATGAATTTATTTTTAATCTTTTAATAATATATTTTATATATAAAATAATTTGAACATAAGTCAACTAAGATGAACGCTATTCTCTTTTTAAGAAAGTATATTAATACGTTAAATTATTAAAAAAATTATAAAAAATATTTTATAATGATTTACGTTCGATTCACGGTTCAAATTTATGTTCTAGATTTGAAGTTATCCTTTTGGATAATATAGTCCTCAAGAATTAAATTGGAATCTTCTTTTTAAAAATATAATGTCTTACAGTATTATCTTACACTTGTTGATATCAAATTTATTTTATATTTATTAATAATTTTATTTTTTTAATCGTATTTATTATCCTTGTTGAATGAAAATTTTCAAAATAGTATATAAACTGATTATAGAAATTTTATTTCTAGCGTGATAATATAATAATTAAATGAACATTTAGTTTTTGAAATAATTTGTGTAAGCTATAACTTTGAAATTAAAAAATAAAATAAAAGGAAATTCAATTTTCATATGGAACAGTTAAATTTATGTTAGAAATTTGAATTTAGAAAATAATTGATGAGTACAGGTGTCAGGTGTAATGGTAAGGCGTATTATTCTCTTAAACATAGGATTTAAGTTCAAACTTTATAGAATATATTATTAGAGGGGAGAGTCACGAATTTTGAACATGAATCATCATACAATGAATATATAATTCATAAAAAAAAATTGATGAGTATTTTTTACTCATTATTGTTAGATTTAGGCATATTTTAGTTATATTATTATGTATTTATGCATAAATTTTTAGTTTTCGTTGTTACGAGTTTGGTATTACTCTTTTGTTATTTTTCATGGAAAAATCATTGTTTTGGTGTTATTTTATGCAGGACAAGAATTACCGAAGCAAGTGAAAAATTATTATGGTAATTCAGGCAAATTTATGAAGGACATACTGAACTAATTGTCGAAACAATTAATTTAAACAAAAACTCAAACTCGACTCAAAATTTATAAATTTGATTTAAAAAAATTTCAAATAAAACTTGAGTTATAAAATATGACTCTTCAACTTCACTCACTCAAAATATTTTCACTTGATTGATCAAAACATCCCTACTTATCGATACAAAATTTATTCTATAATTGTATTTATTATTTTTATTTATTTAATAGTATTTATTATCCTTAGTAAATGAAAATTTCTCAGAGAAATAATATATAATAACATAAAGTAATTATGGAAAATTTATATATGCCATAATATATAAATTAATTATACGACTCGATGTAAATAAAAAATTATTAGCTTAAAATTTTATTAATTTGTGGATTAGTTTCAAGTTCAAATCAAGTCTCTCTATTATGTTCAATATATATTATTGGAGTATGTCCAAAGATGAATCATAAGATAATTATATATATTTTGTTAAATTTGTCCATGTTTTTAAATTAAATTTAATATTCAAACTTTTTAAAAAAATATTAAATCAATTTTAATGAAAATATTGACTCGGGGCGAAATCAAACGAGGGTGGAGATGGACAATCATCTCTGACCTTCGAATTTTTTTTTTATTTTTATTATTTTACTTAAAATTTTTAATTAACTTATGAATTTTTTTTACACCATCAAATATTTATGTTTTAGCTCTGAACCCTAAATTTTAACTCTATTCATGCATGTACTTTATATTAATAGGACACTATTCATCTAATATGCAATGTCAACAAATAATTTAAAATTATAAATATTCCAAATATATATAATATCAAAAGAATGATTAAAATTATATTCTAGATCAGTGCACTAGTAAATATGAGAAGAGATTGCTTTTAATATTACACCACATTTTTAAATATTATTAGTTTCAATAATTATATATTTTTTGTTAAATTTTATTTAAAAAATTATTTTAAATATAAGAAAATGAACATATTAATATGAGAAGAGGTTGCTTTCTCATTTCTTGTTTGGCAGATTTTGAAACGGCGAAGCTCTTTTCTTTTCACCGGAGAAAGTGTTTACAATGCTAATCACCACCACTTGAGTATAAATTGCGAGGGATGATGGCCCTTCTTTTCAACAGGGATGAAACTAGGGTTTTTTTTCTAACGTGGAGTAGCTTAAAATAAGGCTAAAATAAAGTGATATCAAAATTGTTATAAAAATATAAAAATTTAAGATTAATTTTTTGGTATATTCGTATTTTTTAAGAATTCGGTATATACCGAAATTTTTATACTTTTGAAAATTTAAAATTTTTTGTAAGATAATTCTTACACGTTTTATAAAAAATTCGGTATGTACCAAAATTTAGAAAATTTTAAACTTTTTGTAAAAATTCTGTATATATAAAAAAATTAATATCAAAATTCTTAACTTTTTATAATAATTTTCGTTCTGTCTCATTTTAACCCACTTCATGAAACTACATGTTCCCACTTCATGAAACTACATGTTCTTTGGGAGGGATTTTTGCCCCTCACACAAGATAACTTTTTTTTATCTTTATGTATTATTTTTTTAAAATAATAAACAAATTATACAATTGTATCAATATTTATGTTTTGTTTTCTAACCTTAAATCCTAACTTCGTTTGTAGTTCTATAATTGTTGGGTTCTCATTTTTGTGTTCCTAGATGCACATACATGAATAGATAATTTCAGTTTTAAAATATTGTATAAATTCATTTCAGTTTCGAAACCATGGTTAGTGGTTTCGAAACTCGAATTTGCCCTTTCTTGACAATAATTTTGTTGATTATCGAGTTAACAAAAGGTTACTAGTTGAATGATGAAATTATATCTTTCATAGTTGTTAATAGTGGAGAGATGGTGAGGGGCTAAACAAAGAGGCTAACTGCAACTAACTACTCCTAGGTTGCTGCAGGCCATCAGCAATGCCATTTCAGCAGGAGGGAAGGCAAAGGTCTTAAAAACAAAGAACAGATCAAAATCAATGAAGCACAAAATGTAGAATCAATCAAGAATGAAAAGGTGAGTCTGTAACAAAAATTTTACATGTCTAATGGGTTACTCAACAAAGAAAAGATCAAAATCAGAAACAAGAAAATTCGGAAGGACTCAACTTTATAATAGAACATACCGAACAAACACGATTCACCAGAAATTCGCAAGCTTCTAATTCTTCGGAACAAGACTTAGCCACTTCCGGTTTTAAGTGTATTACTCAACCTACAATGATGTAAAATAAGTTGGAGTTAAGAAAGACAATCAAACAAAAAAGAAAAGAGAATTGAAAATGCATCTCAATCATGTTTTCTACCTCTGCTAATTCTAAGAATCAGATAAAACATGGGAGTAGGCAGTCATTTACATGTGCCTTACTTTCTTCAAACTGGGACGGACACAGAATTACATGGTGTGAACCTTTAGGATGTCATATTAAAAATACAGGGGTGTAACATTACAAAAATTTAAAGGAGTGAGAAATTAGATCAGCAATAGAAAAAAAAAAAAAAAACTTAAAACTATATTAGAGTTTGAAAATTCAAAGGGTGCAATCGCATCCCCTAGGTCCATCCTTGTCTTCAGGCATGGTACTGTTAGTAAAGATGAACTATACGACGTGCATCAACAATTAGCTTAGCATTCTACAACATGAAAATATGAATTTGCAAGGAGTAGATGGAATTTACTTAGGAACTTCTTTCTTTTGTCGACAAAAAATGGAAAAAATGGATGCTTTCAAGTTGTTATTCATAAATTCATGCAACCAATCTCATCATAGCGATGGTGGCATTATATATGGAAGCATCGTGTTTTGCCAATCATGTTCAAGAAAAACATGAATTATATGTAATCCAAAACCTACCAGTCCAAGCCTTCAAAAAGGCCTTCCCCTTTAGTCGCCGAAGTTTTAAAAATCGCCCATTGGCGGTTTTTTATCTTGTGCAACTCCAAAGCCTCCGTCACTGCAGCATCATCAAGTGCACCTGGAAGATCCTGTATGCTCCAAAATGTGACATTAGTTATAAGAAAAATTCATAAATTTTGATCACCAAACGAAAATTTTATTCCTCTATCCTCCGTAAAAATTTTGAGGATGTGTTTAGGAACTTAAATTTGAAATAATGGATTTGGATTGCAAACTTGCCACTAATTTGAGCAATAGAATTCATAAAGAAGTCCATATTCATGATTAGTTTATGCATGACATGATCATCCTCAATGTGTACAGTAAACAATCTAAATTCACTCTCAAATATATGATCCCTAGTAAGAAACTGGATATTATTTCCTCTTGCAATAAGGGCTTCTAATATCATTCCCATAATCAACTTTTGCTCAATGTCACACATGAGAAAAAGAAAAGGAATCAGTTCTACTCCAGCTCCAAGAAGAAATAAGGGGAAAAAATAGAACCAACCTGCTTATTTGCAAAAATAAGAACTACTGCTCCTCGAAGCTCCTCCTCCTGCAAAGATTCACACAAACTATTACAGAAGCAGCACCTAGATGCAAGGAAAAAGGTTTGCTTTATATCCTAGTCAAAGGGAAAATGGTTTGCTTTATATCCTAGATGCAAGGATATGGACACATACCTAGAAGCACGGATATGGAAACGGCATACAGGTACGACAGGACATGGACAACGCGACATGACAATTCTTAAAAAAACTAGGACACAACTAGACAAAAATAAGACATTTAATATTAACTCAATTTTATTTATATTTTTCTTATCAAAATTCTTTATAAATAAAGCATTTTAAAAAATATTATTAGCATTTATTTTAAATATTTTCATTCCATGAAAAATAATTCATACTTTAAATTTAAATTAATCTTTTATTTCGGGCTAAAATAAATATTGAAAGTTTAGCTTTTTAAACCTTTTAGCTCAAGCCTAACTTCTGATTAAAATAACCACTGAAAAAAGATCTCTACTTCTTCATTGCCTCTTTCTTCCTCCTATATCTTTCTTTGCAACTGAATCTGCTTCACCTTCTTTTTTTCGTTCCATATTTCAACAGTTCACGATATTCTCAATCTCTTTACCTTATCCATGTCAGGACGTAATTGATTGTATTCATGTTTTTCATTTTAACTTTCTCGTATTCCAATGTATCCGGTACATATTCTGTGGCATGGCAGCAGCGTACTCATGTCAGACACCGGTACAAGCAGGGTTCCATTGTGTCTTCTTAGTTCATATCTTTTTTTCTTGGGAAATGAATGACAAGTACAACAAGAAGTCCTCTAAATTTGTCTTCACTTGATTAAATAAAATAAATGAAAGGAAGAGAAATACAGCAAGACTAAAAAGCCTGAAATGCCATTTAAAGAATGAAGCTAACTGTAGGGAAATAAGACATTCAAGGAGGAGGGGCAGAAAGGAAATAGAAAGATTTCAAACATCCTACTTTTTCTTTTGTCAAACTTTTAAAACAACAGTCTGCTAATGATTCATATGTCATCTTCACGGCATTGGATATTTTATGGACTACAGACATATGTCGAAATATATTTTGATGAATTTACCTCTAAGATTGCATGAAATTCTTCTTTAGCTATCACCAGCCTGTCTGTGTCACTTGAATCAACAACATAGATTATGGCCTGAGTATTTGGAAAGTAGCATCTCCAATATGGCCTGCGGAGCAAAAGGAAATAAGAAACTAGGCTGGTGATCTATGTCTGGGAGCAACGTGTTATTAAGTGAATGTAGATAAATAATATATAAGCCATTCGATAAAACTTGAATCGAATGTGCAAGCGATACATAAATCATACCCTAAAACTAGAATAGAATTACAATCTTTTTAGCAGGCATGGTTACACTGTGAAAAGCAAAACTTTATTTTACTTTTATTTCACAACCTTTAGACAGTGAAACAACCTAGAGTAGCATGCATCAATTCAATCACACGTCCTCGTTACAAGAGTGGTGTAAAGAGAGGAAACCACGACACGATATTAAAATGGCATGACAGACTCAAAGTAGGTGGGTTTGATGCCCAAAATGTAATACAAAAAGCATTTCCAAGAACATTTAAATGTTAATATACAAGAGCCTTAAAATATAGGTTCGGATTGTACAGTAAAAGCAGTTTTAGATAGCCCCTCTCAAATATAAGGAGAGACTAAGATGGTTTACTGTAACTTGTGGCCTTTTGAAGATGTTCATTCTAGCCGATTTTTAGCAACAATGAGTTCAATAACATTAAAAGTAAATATACTTTATAATTATATCCAATGACACAGTTACTACATCTGATTCAAGTAGCTGAATAAGTATAAACAGTACAACTAAAGTATCAAAACGATTCTTTCATTATGCATCAAACATTAATCATAAATAGTCACGATAAAATAAATATAACTATATAAGACATATACCCTATCTTCTCTGTAATTAACAGATTACAGAACACATTGTGTATTGTACAACTCTGAAGAGAAAATCAATATTAGCTCTATTATATGGTCTAAGTAGTCAATGGCCTGTTGTAGATGCACAAAGGCACAACTTTACAAAGTGCTTCAGGACACCAAACATTTCATTAAAGATTTAACCCTAAAATGCAACTTAAATAATAAAGAATTAAAAAAACAACCTAAGAAAAGAATAGTTATATGTCTGAAAAAGTTACCTGATACTTGTCTGTCCCCCTGCATCAATAAATGATAAAGATGTCATCAGGACAAGAAGTTAACATCACCTATGTCTTACCAATAAAACTAAATAGCCCATAACTATAAAAGAAATCAAACTTTCAAAACAATGTATGACTAAGATTACAATGCCACAAGGTGATGCTTTGACAAAGTCCAATGGCTTTGAATAACAGAAAAATTTTATAGGAAAAGAAGGTTGCAGATATTCAATTTGAACTAGAAGAAAAAGTTATTACATAGTTTCTAATGCCTCTAAATAAGTGAAATCATTATTTTACCCAGCTTCAAAAAAAGCAATGCCCTGATGACAAAGGGCACATAGTTCTGTAAACTTGCTTCAAGTTGTTACTAAGCTGGTTTCACACAAGAGATACTTTGAACAGATGCATAAAGATATAGACTAGTGGTGAAAGAATCATGTGAAATGTGGGTTGAAAGCCAGATATGGCTTCTTCATAGCATTAAAATTTAAAGTAACAAAAGACAAAATTAAATTCCTTGAAGTCTTGGATATAAGAAATTGAAGATTTAAAGTCAAAACAATAACTATTTCTTCTTACTGACATTTCTGTAAGCTAGAGAGATTATGCGTGTTCCCTAATATGATTATTATATTGTTTTTTCCATCTCTTCAACCTTAAAACAATCAATCGATACAAATATATAATCAAAATTGCAGAACATTGGTAAATGTTAAGATGTAGATCAAGGAACACAGGTCCGCCTACCTAAATCCCAAACCTGAAATTTGATGTTATTGTACTGCACTGTCTCGACATTAAACCCAATTGCTGCACCATAAAGAACACAACAAATTAAATAACAATTCTTAAATATTGAAGAAGCCTTTGATCTGCTAATTTGAAAAACATATCCAATGCTCAAAAATCCTCCTACAAACACAAGAAGAAATGACACAAATTGAATCAGAAGGACTAACTCGGTATCGTGGATACAACTTCACCCATCTGGAGCCGATCTGCAATGTTATTAAAAAATTCGAAACACCCATTTCATAAATCCCGATATGAAAAAATGGGTAGCGCTTAATACATTAAAATGAAGAGGGATGAGAAGCAATACAGAGAATGGTTGTTTTCCCGGCATTGTCAAGGCCGAGAACAAGGATTCGAGCCTCCTTGTTTCCGAAGAGTGACGAGAACAATTTTGTAAACAGTATACCCATGTCGTTAAATACAGAAAGAATTACTCTCAGGGTGCATGAATTTTGGATCAGATCTTCAAAGCAGTACCTCCTATGGAGTTCCTCCCTCTACAAAAGGAAAAGGCCTGCTTGGAAGAGGAGCTGAGATTTCGAGAAGGGTAAAATTGAGAATCGGGAAAGTAGAGGGGGTGAGAAATGCAAAGCCAGACAGTACTTTTTGTATTTTTTATAAGAATATGTTTGATAGTATATGTTTATTTACTTAAGTCGTAATCTCTAATTTTATTAATTAATTTTTTAATAAAATTAGTTTATTCATGTTAAAAAAAATAATGACTTTTGAGTGTTATTTTGTAATTTTTAAAGGTATATTTAATAATAAAGTTTATATTGATAGTGAAAATTTTTAATTTTATAATTTGTAAAATTTTAAAAATTTCAGAATTTTCTTAAAAAATAAAAAAATCAAAATTTTTGTTATGTGTTAATATTAATTAATTACTGATTTTTTAAAAAAGATAATCAACTATTGAACACCCAAAATTATTAAGGGCGTAGACTTTAAACATTTATTTTTAGTAAAAAATATTTAAAGTAAAAAAAATATAGTTTAATCCATTTTTATATTAAACCATTTATAAATGATGAAAAAAAAAATGAGAGTCCATTGATTTGTCCCGACCGTTTACAGCCATGTATAATTTTCCCAGACTGTATAGCTTGAGAGAATTGAAAAGGAAAAAAGATTTGTGAAGGGAAGTCGCCATCGACGGAAGTTTCAAGGAAGAACGGCTGGGGGGCCAAGACAGACCTACCCCACGCGGAATTTGACGTCATATTTGTGTAAGTAATTGAATACTATAAACAACAAGAGATTACACCCATTCAAACAAGCCATAATCCAAATTTTAATGCTAAATTTCTTTAAGAAAATCCCTCCATTGATTATGATTTCTGGGTGTTACAGGTCAAACTTGATCTTCAACGTCAATCTCTGAACACCAATCACAACCCAGTTGGTCTTCGTTTTCATCCTTGCATATTATGTTCTAATGGTCAACCAAACACCAACCTTTATCTTTTCTCCAATATATGTTTTCATGTTTGAGAGTTTTGGGGGTTTGGATTCATACCTGAACAGGAAAGTCGGTTGTAATAATACCCTTTTCATTTGATCCTTGTTTGTTTCTGGGTATTGGCCAATTTAACAAAATACAGAAGCATATTGGTTATCTAGCAAGGGAAAGGAAGGAAACGACTTGGGGTATTTTTTTATATGTTGGAGTTGAAAACATGAGCAAACATTCGTCCGTTGCAGGTGCCTCTCGCCCTGTTAAAGAAGCCGGCTTTTTCACAAAAATTAAGGTAACCCTCTCCTATCTGTAATTCATATGTGCCTGTCTGCCTGCTATCTTGCTTTTGCTTTTGTTGTTCAATTACTTGAATTGACTTGCTAGTTATTCCCAGAAATATATGTATATGTATATGTATATGTATATGTATATGTATATGTGTGAAGTTGAAATAAAACATGAATACATCAGCTAATTTGTTGCCCTGTGAATTTGTGTTTGGGCTGCAGAATGTTGCTTGCCTGAAATCTTCCTCATCAGACAAGGGGAAAGGGGGCAAAGGGAAAAGCAAGTCATCAAGTAACAAAGTCTGCCATGGGTTCCACTTGGTGGAAGGTCAATCAGGTCATAATATGGAAGATTACCATGTTGCTGAGTACAGGAAAAAGAGGAGTCATACCCTTGGATTGTTTGCAATATTCGATGGTCATTTGGGGGATCGCGTGCCCACTTATTTGAAAGACAACCTTTTCAATAACATACTGGAAGAAGTATCTTTTTTCCCATCACATCTCTTGTGTTCAGAATTCCATTTGCTTGTTATATTATACTTGACTTAAATATGATGATACAGCCGAATTTCTGGAAAGACCCTGAAGCGGCAATACGGAATGCATACTCCTCCACGGATAAGTTCATATTGGATAACTCTATGCAATTAGGACCTGGTGGCTCCACTGCTGTAACTGCAATTGTCATTGATGGCAAAGATTTATGGGTAGCTAACGTTGGTGACTCTAGAGCTGTTGTGTGTGAGAGGGGCTCTGCCAATCAAATTACAGTGGACCATGAGCCGCATGCTGAACGAAGAAGGATTGAGAAGCAGGGTGGCTTTGTGACTACACTTCCTGGTAATATGCATGTTGTATTTTTCCTTTTATCACTCTCTGCACGAAGGTCAATCCAAACCAGTTATGCCACATGGATATATTGACAAGCTAAATCACTTATAATGAAAATGTGATTCATTTCAGGAGATGTGCCTAGGGTTAATGGTCAACTTGCTGTAGCACGGGCTTTTGGGGATCAGAGCCTTAAAGCACATTTAAGTTCAGAACCTGATGTCAGACATGTCCCGATAGACCCCACCATTGACTTTGTAATACTGGCTAGTGATGGTTTGTGGAAGGTCAGTTGTTAAATAGGTTATCATTTATAGCACTTGGCACTTCAGTATGTTTCTTTTATCTCCATTCTGCATCACCGGTTTAGTGCTGCATGGAGCACCTAGGGCAAGGAAATACCATGAATGTTAAGCTGGACACTTTGAAAAAAACAATGTAAGAGTTGGGGGTGTTAGACTGTAGCCTGGTTCCCCTGGAAATAAAAGGAGGAAAGTAGTTAGACAAATAAAAGAGCTAGAGGAGAATAATCAATACTATGATATCAGATTCCTTAAATTTCAATAATTGATAATCCAAAACCTCCTTAGAAATATAATAGCATAGATGCCTACAAACTAAACCTTAAAATGTAATAGAAATACAAATTACTGAACAACAACAAAATGCCTTAGAACCTGGAAACTTCTAGTTAATATAAATCATAATCTTAAAAAACCTACATCTATATGTGTAAACATTATTTGTCACTAAAATGTAACAAAATTACTATATAAAAATTATCTGTAGCTTAGTCCTGCTTGTTATCTTTTGCATCATACATCACATATGGATTACTCTTTGGCTTGGGGTAAATTTTTTGTTGCAATGATGCTCTGCAAAACTATCTCATAATTTTCTTCAATAAAGATGAATGTGAGATACTTTCAGCACCATTCTCCCTGTACTTGTAAATGTTTTACAAGAAATGATGAAAGTGCTTTCGGCTTTGTGCTTTCTGAATTGATGATTCAATTTTTTTATTAAGTTTTTTCTGTTTTACTTTATTATTATTATTATTATTATTATTATTATTATTTCTTTTGATACGGAGCTAATGGATAGGATACATTTTTGTGAATTATGATCTTGTCCAAGCAGGGAAAGAGGGATTACTCTTTCTTTCGATATCTTAATCCGAAATTCCCTTTACAAAGATTTTTAGTAATCTAAATTCTGTTTTGTTTGTAAATTTGAAGACTTTATTACAAACAAACCTTCTATGTAGTTTTATGTTGACAGATATTTTCCAAGAGATCTCTTTTTGGACTTGTTCTGAATCATTCCTTAGATGTAACCGTAGGAAGTTGAGTTAGAAATACGGTCTAAGCTTTGTTTAGAGATAATGCTTTCCCATGAAGTTTTATCCTCTAAGGAACCTCAATATTGAATAATATAAACATTACAGTTTTGCCTCAGAGTAGCTGAAAGGCTTTGAAAAAACTAGAGAATTGTGTCATCTTTATTGTTACACTTCACTAATACTAAAACATATTCCTGAAATTGAAATTATATGATAGGACATTCTTATTTGGCTGACCACTCTCTCTAAACATTGTGGACGAAATGGAGGGAGATATGGAAAATTCTAAAGGCAGGGGAACATTTCCATTTTGTCTGCAATTTACTAGTTTATCTATGGATAATTGAATGACTAACCTACTCCAATCAATAAGTTGCTCAAATTTGACCTAGGGTTTAAATATTTGCTTCAGCTTAACTTGAACTTAGGTCAAAGAATTTCTGTTGTAAGAATTTGAGTTTTTATTTGCATGTTAATTGCATTGACAATTTGAGTTGACTGGAGCATAATTGGGAAGAGATATTGATTTTATCTCTTTTTGTAAGAATTTCTGCTTTACACACTAAAGGAAAATTTAATAGGGCTGCTGCACATATACATATTTGTTAGGTTGAAGTCATAAAATTTTGCTGTCCTGTTTTTGAATTTTTATTTGCTGTGTCTGATCATTATTGAATGAACAAGTTCAAGCTAGTTTCATAGCAAAACAATGGCAGAAATAAACTAGTATTTTTATCACTAAAGACATGCTTGAATTTATGGGAGTTGATGGTTGAGAAAACTTAACTAGGTTATTTTTTTAAAATTGTGAATGCTGGTGAGAAGTTTGAAAATATTTATTCAATGGTGCTGATAAATAAGAATAACTTTGTGGAAATACATGACCTGTATTGGTTTCGACTATTAGTAATAAGAAGGAATAATGGTGTTGTAGTGTTTGGTTTATCTATTAAAACCTCCTTTAATTCGACTACAACGATGACCGACTGACGTGTGTGCACTGAATAAATGCCAATCATTCTTGAATAAGGTACCTTCTGCCTAGGTGTATCCTACCTTCAGGCTCAAGGAATAATGCTGATTTTGTAAGCTTGCCAATGCAGCTTAAAAACTCTATAGTCGATATGTAGGATAATAATCAATTCGACATTCATAGCACTAAATCTTATGTTGTGAAACACCGACTTGATGCATGCTCGATTACAAATATACGGACTGGTTTTAGGGAAATTCATGTGTAGCAAAGAACAAAGCCTTGTGGTGGTGTTTTCTACTTCTTGTGCTAAAATTGGTGGTATATTTCGAAATCTTCGTTGCCTTTGGTAGTAAATATTTATTTGAGCAGGAAATGATGAAATGGTATAATTGGCATTATTGAAATGACAGAGTTCCTATAGTTTTATGTTCCTTTTTTCTGTAAATAGCCAAAATAACTCGTTTGATTTCTTCGGCAGGTAATGAAGAACGAAGAGGCAGTTAATTTGGTGAAATCCGTGAAGGACCCTCAGGTAGCAGCCAAACGATTAACAACCGAGGCATTGGCAAGAAAAAGCAAAGATGACATATCGTGCATAGTAATTCGATTTGGCTAATGCAGTTGGCATTTCCTACCGGTCTTGCTATCGGAAGGCATAGTAAATAGGGGAACTCTTTCGGGTTGGAGGTTTCTTGTAGGGACAGTGATGCTGTGTAAGCTATTAGTTGACATAGAAGTGTGATGCATTCTTTGTGTTCCGGGAGGGCTTCCTCGTTAATCGATGATTATGAACATGAACAGGTTTGCATATGGACTAAATGCGGCGGGGCTCGGATTGCCGTGGCTGCCGAGTAATGAAGTATAGTTATGAACAGGTTTGAATGTGTACTATATATGTATACTTGAATACCAGACCATACAACTCCTGCATTTTGTGTCCAGCTTTACATCAACTTTTTGCCATTTTTGCCTACTGAGAAATAAAGTTAAAATTTACAAACCTTTATTTATCTTTTTTATTTTTCTAAAATATTTTCAATTAAAATAATTTAAAAAAACAAGTTTATGAAATAGAAACTCCATTAAAAACAATATTCAAAAAAATAATAATTTAATTAAAATTACAAACTCGATGTGGTAAGGTTCTATATGTACAATCAGTCTAAAAACGATATCAAATATTTTACTTTTAAGTAATTATGATGCTGGAAAGTCCTCGATATGTTCTCCACGAACAACTTATCAATTTATACACGAAAAAACTCATAATTCTACATAATGAATTAACAAAACTAAGGCTTCTTTAACCATTAAAGCTTTATTGTGGTTAAAACTAACGATTTTTAAATTAAAATTCTTCACATGTTTATTTTTTAAATTATGTTTTAAAACCTATTTAGTATCAAATTCTTTCATCTTTCCTCAAATAAAAGTTATTAAAAAAATTCTAATCATTAAAGAAAATATTTTAAACTATTAAAACTCTGCGCTATATATTTAGCAAATCTAAATATTTGCAATTAAAATAAGGGTAAAATTTTATTATTTTATATATAAATATGTATATTTATATTATAAAACTCAAAATTTAAATTCTTTAACTTTAAAACTTAAATTTTAAATTCTAATCTTTAAATTTTAAATCTATAAATATATAGGGGTTATAAGTGGAAGCAAATAACAATTTAATGGCTAAACATGCAAATTTACCAAATTAGAACACATGTTTTCAAACCCCTTGGTGAGTTTCGAAACCAGCTCAGAGGTATTGAAACCACAAAAATTGTTTCGAAAATTTCAGTACGATGTTTAAAGGTATAGAAATCAGGTGCAAAGATCTCAAAAACCAAGGGTATGTAAACGTAATGTAAAAAGTAATCTTTTCTCGGGATAGAATTAAGATTTAGAGTTTAGAGTCAAAACATAAATATTTAAAAATAAGGATAAATTCGTAAATAAATCATTTTTAAAAAATTTTAAATCCATATAGTTTCGTCTCTGCCTCTGATCGTAAAGAACCCCCAATTGCATGGCTTATGACGAATAGAAATTCATTGCCTTCTTATTATGCTTCCATCCATGTCTCCTATTAAAAAATTCTAAAAAAAATGAATTTTAAACCTTGATCCTTATTTTTTATAGCCTAAACCCTACACCCTAAAAATACACATTACCTCTAATTCTCTAAACTCTAATCACAACCCCTAACTTTAAACCCTAAACCCTCTAATTTAAAGCTAGACAAAAGGAGACATGAAAAAGAAATAAACGATTTGCACCGGCTTATGATCCTAAGAACATATACTAACATCTTTTACATTTATGGTCGAGTCAATTTTAAAAAATAATGATTTGAATCGAGTCGAAAATTTATTTTTTTTGAATCTAGTTATTTTAGATTGTATATATAATCTTGAGACAAGTGACACAAGATTTATGTGTAGACATTTTAATTAATCAAGGTTATCGTTTCGTTGTTTAACTAGTTCACGTACCAAACTATTAGTATTATAATCATACATTCTCGTGCTACATCAGGCTGCCCATTACACTGTTCTGGGAATCCTAAATTATTAGTGTAGCATCCACCAATGGCCATTCTTAGCGGTCGGGTCAAGAGAATTTGATATTGTCAGATTGTACCCCAAACATAAACATTCCTAGTACAGTACAGAACTTTAATGGAGGTAGCTTAGAGTTTAGTCTGAATCCCAATAAATATTTTTAGTTTCTTTCCTTAATTTCTTGTTCTTCGAGTCATTATCGTGAGTTGGAACAGAATTTTCATCTTCATTTGGTTGGTCTATGCTGCCGTAGTCTGCACACATAAGTTTGTGCATGCACCATCATCAAAGAAAGATCCCAACCTAAGATTGGAACAATAAGTTCGGATAAAAATCGTCTATCCCTTTTCATTGTCCTTTTTATACCTCGACACTAAGAAATCAAATTCTAAACTATAAACGCTACGATTTCCTAAATTCTAACCTTAAAATTTAACCATAAACCCTAAACTCGGGCATTGAAAAGGTGCAAAGAGTTTATAGGAGACTGAAGGTTGGTGAGTTCATTACTGGTGTTGTGCCTGAGATTAGCCTCCTATGCACGTTATTACCTTTTGATGAGCCTTTTACTCTAACCATTGGACTGTTGTTTTTTTATTTATATAAATGTATTAATCAATGAGATGCCTTGAATTATGAGTAGGCCCTTGAATTTGACTGATTACTATCTGTGTATAATATGTGAAGGAACTGCAGCTCCTGATGCAACCAAATGGGCTAGC
Source organism: Abelmoschus esculentus (assembly GCA_035048815.1). Lineage (NCBI taxonomy): Eukaryota > Viridiplantae > Streptophyta > Magnoliopsida > Malvales > Malvaceae > Abelmoschus > Abelmoschus esculentus. Next base: position 17,637,652 of record JAUCBN010000029.1, read on the forward strand.
TTGCACTGTTTCATCATAGATGAGCTTGGAAATCTCAAGCATGTCTGTGAGTTTATAGACTTTTTCGACTTGTGTTGATCCTTTTATATCCGTTGGTTTTTAGGCAATGACTTCGAAGAAATCGATTCGGAATCTCGGGGAAACGATTCATTCCTTGCTGGGATTTAAGTCACATCTGAATGCTACTTGGGTGAAGTCGGTTTGCGAAATAATAAAACGTTTACCGGACGAAGATGAATCTGCGGCAAATGAAGTCTCCAAGATAAAAGGTACTCTCCGGTCTCCGTTCTTATATTTGTAGTGCTTATTCAACTTAATTAGTCCCATTTTGTTTTGGTGATTCCTTGAACAGAAGAAGTTGCTTCCTTAACACACTGCATAAACGAATTGAACATACAGAGGAGGCAGTTGTTGCATGATTTGTTGAACTTGAAAGGTTAGTCGAATGTAGTATTTGTTCGATTCCCGTATTTTGATTTTTGTTTTCTGAAAACACTTTGGTCCATGGCATATTGCAGGGAACATTCGTGTTTTTTGTCGAGTGCGACCATTGACGTTGGCGGAAAATATAGGCCATTTAGGTTTCGGATTAGGACCTGTTGTAGCTTTGGATACAAGTAACCTCCGTTTAGAGCTTGGTAACGACAAAAGTAACCGGTACACCTTCGACAAAGTGTTCCACGGTTCATCCCAAGGTACCCTCTTAATCTTGCTCTTTCTTGTTTTAAACAATCACAATGGATCCCATACATTCATTTTGTGTTTGAACTTTGAGTTTCAGATGGGATTTTCTCGGAAGTTGAACCGGTGATCAGGTCCGTCCTCGATGGTTACAATGCCTGCGTTTTCGCATACGGTCAAACGGGAACTGGGAAAACCTTCACAATGGTAGGTCACCATACTATTATAACATAATTTCACAATGGTTGATACTGTTATATCCCAAACATACAGGAAGGTACACTGGAATCCCCCGGCATAGTGCCCCGGACGATCGAGACTTTGTTCAAGCAAGCGGAGGATAGTAACCATACCTTCCTTATAACTTTCAGTATGCTTGAGATCTATCTAGGAAATCTCAGAGACTTACTTGTACCGCAAGCTATGAGGTCAACGGATCCTTTGCCACCATGGTCAGTATTCACTATGCAAAATACAGTTGTGTGCAAATGCCTGCTGATTTGGATGCAGTGATGTTTGTGTGCAGCCTTTCAATTCAAACGGATCCAAACGGAGGAATCGGAATCGAGAACCTTGTTTCCATCCAAGTAAGTGACTTCAACCAGGCTTTGAAGCTGTATAGATTCGGATGCCAACTCAGATCAACTGCTTCAACAAATTCAAACACAGCTTCTAGCAGATCTCACTGGTAAGTACTGGTTTTTAACTATCAAAATTAAACTAACAATAGTATTGGATAAAGGTCCCTAGAGTTATGGTACCATGATATATAGCAAAGCATCACCGAGCCAGAATGAACTCGTCTCTATCAATGGTGACAATTCCCTCTCGGAATATCACACAATCTGCTTTTGATTTTCGATACTGATTCTAGGAACAGCAGAGTGGATAACTATATTTTGTTGCTTTTTAAAGTATGTTGTCTTTGTTTTTGCTCCATTAGCATGATTCGCATTTCAATTACTTGCTTCGATGCTCCCGAGAGACGGCGAGAAACGAATAAAGTCTGGTTAGTTGACCTTGGAGGAAGCGAGCGAGTGGTGAAGACCAAGGCATGGGGAAGAAGATTCGATGAAGGAAGAGCCATCAATTTGTCTCTATCGGCTCTCGGAGATGTAATTCATGCTCTTCAAAGGAGAAAACGTCACATTCCATACAGGAACAGCAAGCTGACACAAGTGCTTAAAGATTCATTAGGTGAACTAATGATTCTTCATCTCTATATTTCATTTTCCATTAACCGAATCAGCCGCTTTTACGGACTTTCTCGACTTGTTTGTTATCTTTAGGCGATGATTCGAAAACATTGATGCTTGTACATGTCAGTCCCAAGGAAGAAGATCTTTGTGAAACAATATGTTCATTAAATTTTGCAGCAAGGGTGAAAAGTGTTCACTTGGGGCCTGAGGAGTCCAATGTAAGTGATGTACAACAAGTATCCCACAATATAAATATGTTCATGAAAACCATTAACATGTTGAACTATTAAAAATCAGGAAGTGAGAAACCAGAGGGAAGCTGCTGTTAAGAATCTGCAGCTGAAGATTGAAGAGATCGAAGATGAACGCCGGCATTTGCAAGGAAAGATCCAAACTTTAAACAACAAATTAGAACAGACAAGGAAACGTCTACCTTTGGAAGAGCAAGTAGAGCCTTCTGATATATCTTCCGAACCCGTGCCACCTTTCGAGCTTGAGTTTTCCGAGAGCAGAAAAGGAAATGCTGGATCAGAAGTGCCTAGATTTATGAGATCAACTATTTGCAGTAGGAAGAAAACTGCATTGGAGCATCAAACTTCACTGCATTCGAGAAGAAAAAGAAGACCGACATCTCAACGAGCCGGGTCAGTGAGTTTCCCAGTGAAGAATCATTCAGAATGCAACTCTGACCATAGCATTTCAAGATCTACATGTGCAGTGGGATTGAACAGGAAAACTAGTGTAGAGTTAGATAATGCCACGGACTGCAGCCAAGACATATCAGAATGTGACATAAAAATGGTTATATTACCAGATCGGGACATGCCACCGATGACATCGAATCCTAGGAACATCGAGAAAAGAGGAAGTAGAAAATCAAACAAATGCAACTCCACTAAAGTTTCAAAGGTTGATCAATGGCTTACCTTGCATAAGGATGACCCCAGTATTACTGTATCTGCACCAAGGAATAAAATGGTTTTAGATATTCCTCTCCCTGAGAAGAAACATGTGCCAAATGGAGAGAAAATGCAGAGGAATGGCAATAAAAAGCAGCAGGTTACTTCTCTAAAGGTGGAAGACAAATCACCAACATTAAAGGATTTATTTGCAGAGGAATCAAGTTCTAGTCTCATTGGTCCTGAATCAACAGCATGTGACCAAGTAGACTCTCTTGATGGCTCATTGATAGAGGACAATCAAGGTGGCAGTGACAGCCTTTCTCCACCTGATTCCTGCTGCGACGAATCGAAAAATTTTGATATTGATGATGAATTCTATGGAACACCTATGGTTCATGCAGTAGAAGACACTGGTCATCCCATCATACAGATCGGCGGGTACCGGTTTTCTCCATTCAGCTTGGATCATAGCATCAACAACTCACAAGTTTTCGGTGTCTCCACCAAAGAATCAGAGCAGAAACGGTACCGTAAACAAGCGATGGATACCGAACTTGGTGGAAACAAAGACATGGATACCTCTTCTCAATCTTCAACAGAAAACAGATCGAAATCTCGAAGAGCATTGTTAATAGATGACCTAAAACAGAAAGACCTTGGGATGACACTCATAAAATCACAAGAAACTGCAAAGAAAGAAGGTAAGAGTTTAGAGGTCTGAAGCACAAACATGATTCTCATCTGTAACTACATTCATTCTGAACAAGTAGCATGCACCTTAAAGGCTTAAACAGACTTGTTTCAGAAACATAAACCCTCTCAAAAAAGTGACAACTTATGATATATTGATTCTAACATCTTTTTCTAGGTGCCTGGTTTATCCAGAAATCATTGGCCAGTGTTCTTCTAGGATTGGGATTCCTGGACTTGGGGTTCAATCATGATTTCTTCTATGGTCTAATACTTTGAAGCAGCTGCAGTAGATGACTCGATGACAATAAGGAAGCTCGACTTAGTTGTGCAGTAAAGTTGCAGGTTGAGCTAATAATAGGAAGGACTGTTTTGAGCATATCATCAACATTCCTTTTTCATATGCTAATTATAGTTAGGATTGTTTTATTTAATCTAAAATTGCCCCTATTTGTTTATAAGTTTTATAATTTAATCTAATATTTTTAATATAGATTTATTTTTCAATTCAATCCCTATCTTTTTTCCTTTAATTAAAAATTAACCTATATATATTTTTATTTTTATAATTGAGTCCAATATTGTTAATATAATTTTTTTTTTCTAGTTTAGTCTATTTTTTTATTTAATTCGAAATTGACCTTTATTTATTTTTAATTTTATAATTAACTCTAATATTTTTATACTTTAATTTTAAGAGTTTCATTATCAATGTAACACCTAATTATGGCATAAAAGAATCCATCCATGTGTAAAAATATTAGATAAAATTTTAAAAATTAGAATTAAATATGGGTCACTTTTTGATTAAATAAATATTTTATGGACTAAAGTGAATAAAATATTATTATATTAATAATATAAATTTAATAATAAAATTAAATATAAATAAGGATAAATTTTAGATTAGATAAAATAAAATAAAATTGAATAAAATAATATAGTAAAAATAAAATTAGAGCTTTTGAAATATAACTCGATAATTTTATCATTAAAGTATGATAGCATTCACTTTTTTTTTTCTATTTCCACCCAATTTGGGGAGAAAAATATTTTTATAGGAGCAAGGAAAATTACATTCCATCCTATTTTATTTCCTTCAAAATTTTCACTCTACCAAGCAACCATTAAATTTATTTTTCTTTTCGATTTTTTCTTTTTTTATATCACTCAAAAAATGGCCTAGTTAAAATTTAGTTTTTGATGATCGAAAATTTAATTCTAACAATTAATGAACTTTTGTGAAAGTGTTAAGGACTAATCTGAATAATTAGAAAGTTTCAAGCTTAAATCATAAGAATAAAGATTAAGGACTAAATTGTGAAATTTTGATGTTAAGGGTCATTAGCTATTATGTGGAAATGCTAAGATAGTAAGATACAAGTGTAATGCAGAAAGATTATAAGAATTAGGTCTGTAATTAGAACACTTAGTGATAAAATTGAAAGAATGGAAAGTATGGATAGTGACTAAATTATAAAAATTTAATATTAAGAAGACATAGTAGAAATGTTAAGAAATTTAAGGACCAAAGGTGTAGTTTGACTTTGACCATTTTTCATGGGAAGAAAAGGTTCTTTGAGGACATGGTTCATAATTTATCCATTCTTCAAAAGTTAGTCATCTAACCATGTGTCCATGACATTTTGCTTTATTCTTCATTAAAAATAAAATGGAAATAAGATCCATATGGAGGGTAGACATCCATTGAGAGAGGGAGGAAAGTGAATTTTGAAAAAAATTGAAGTAAAATGGAAACTTTGAGGAACTTAAAAGTGATAAAGACCATTTTAAAAAATAAATTGGATTGAGTCTTGGGACGAAATTATAAAAATAAAATAAAAAAAAGACTGCGGTCATAATTTTGAAAAGCAGAATAACCGCGGAAGTAATTAAAATAGGGCAAAGGATTTTAAAATAATTAATCCATTTGTAAAATTGGGACCGAATATATGAGACACTTATTAACTATTAAACTCACTAGTTAAAAAATAATTATACTTCTGAATTAAAAAAATCAATTATACCCTTAAATTCGGCGTAATCAATTTAACCCTTTTGCCACATCAGCATCACACTTGTAATACCACGTCAACTTCGTTAATTATAACATCGGTACATAAACCATCACATTAATATCGTTAACTGTTACAATTTGATAAAGAATTACGAATTAAAAGACCTAATTGAGTGTGTTTTTCAACGAAAAATTAAATTGATTTTTTTAATCGAATTTAGAGACAAAAATACCACTTTAGCCCCCCCAAAACTAGTTTCATCTGCCAAAAAGACGTGCACATCAAACCATATAATTAGCAATGACTGGTATACCTTTACAATATCATCCCAGCTTAAGAACAATGAGCAAAATGAATAAAGAAGAGCACAAATATAAGCATTTTTCTAAGGAAATGTTTTAAGACTATATCTCCAAGACAATGTAACCTTTTCTTTTCGACAGAACAGAGTTTGTCTTAAGAAAACAATCACTTCTCATCAATCGGTAGTGTCGCTAAGTTCCCGTCCCTTCGTATCGTAAGGGAAGAGTTGAATAACGATTATCGAAACAACTATAGCAACCAAAAATAGAGCAACAGCTGCAGTTTGATGGCAAGCATTCACCAATCCCACCGCGACAAGAGGACATACCATGCCGCCGATTCTTCCTACAGCACTTGCGACTCCAGCACCCGTTGTTCGCACCGAGGTTGGATATAGCTACGAAAGAAAAGGAGGGAAATTTCTCCTAGTGAAGCAAGATAGTTCAGAAAGGAACAACTTAATGCACAAGTAAATAGGCTTACCTCAGGGGCATATATGGAGGCAACCGTAAAGGTTCCCATGGCATTCATGCGAGCTCCGAATAGTAAGCAAGTAGTTACAACAGCAGACTGATGGGTTAGAAGTGGAAGGAGGAAAATAAATGCCAAGACAAACAAAACTGTCATGGACTGCTTGCGGCCAACCCTGTCGACCAATGTTGCTGACAGAAAAAGCCCGGGAAGCTCTGCAGCATAGACCAAGATCAAATTAAGTTTTAAAAATGCAGCATGAAGAAGAATGTGAGAAAGAGACGTAGTACCTGCAACACTTGTGATGAATGCATTCACATAGAGTCTATCATCCTGAAGATTTCCACTGCTTTGAATCGTCGGGAAACATCCACTTTGTCTATCGCTTAGCTTTGACGTAATCAATATGATACCATAATATGAAAATGAATCTCCAAATAATAATACCCATAGGAGCAGCGTTGTTTTAATTAACTTCGGTGAGAAAAGACTAAAAAATGATGACATGCCTAGTTTTGATTGCATGGTACTTTTATTCAGTGAAGGGAGTAACGGGGTCCTATCTTCTGATGAAGACGACTCTTCAACCTTGTCACTTGATCTACCAGAAGTTAGGATGCCAGGAGGAAGCTTTGTTCGGTTCACCGAAGCTATCTTCTCTAGAATTTGAAGTGCATCACCTGTCCTTCCTTTCAGGCATAGGTATCTCGGAGACTCAGGTGCAACACCATACAATAAAAGCAGAGCAAAAGAAGGCACTGATGAAAATCCAAGTACCCACCTCCAGTTTAATCTGGGCATGACAATCTGCAATAAAAAAGGACAGAAATCACTCCAACACTCTGAAGGTAAAATATGTGTCCACAATTATACTCGGTGCATGCGTACGAAATCCATATTTTTCATACTTGATAGTGAAAAGTTTTTAGCAGCTAGACCGCAACACTCGGTGTTCAATATTTAAGAATTCTTCAATGCACAGATATGTTCTGATGCTGATAGAGAAAATGAGGTATCATAATATGGAATTGCACTTCAGTAACAAGCAGCACACATCCATCAACCATCAACCATCAACCATGTTTATTCTATATGAGCTCGGAGGGTTAGGTTTAGGAGAGGGGAGGGATCCGATTATGCAAAATTTTACTGAATAGTAAGTTCTAGCTAAAGTTACAAAGGCACAGCATAAAACAAGTGTTCACCTGCAATTGATAGCATGAGTGAAGGTTCTCATTTATACAAGATCCTTAATATACAAAGAACAAAGAGAATTCTGTGTTATGTCCAATAAGCTTATGAATGATGGGTTTTAATACACAAAATGTTCAACTTTCCTTCACTCAATTCCGCAAAAGTTGTTGGTGGACCGTCTAATTTAGTTTTCCTCCACTTGTAAGCAGAGCTGAATTGTCCTCTTCTTTCTTCTGGCTATTGAAAGGACACTAAGTAGAAAAAAAGTAGAGAAGCCAAAGGGAAGAGTATGTTAGGATTGCTTCTTATGTGCCTGATTATGGTGCTACAAGACCCTTGATTCAGACCGTGACTCAGTATCAAGGTTCATGGCTGCACACCTTGGCATCACTGTTTCAGGGTGAAATGATCACATCTAAAAGCCTATATTTTCATTTCATGTTCAGCTTCTTCCAGCTTACAGATATGTGAGATTCAAGCTCTAAGCTCTCAAGAAGTAGAGAGCCAAAATTAAAAGACTCTTCTAGCTTCCGGTGCACAGAGAACAAGCAATGATAATGGCAGCCTTACAAATATGTTAGAGAGAATACACGTACCCATGCAAGCGCAGCCTCGAAAATGGATCCGATTGTCCAGAAAGTAGAAAACACAACCATCCACATGCCTCTACTAGAAGGTGGAACAAACTCTAGAAACCAAGATAAGAATACAGATGAACCACCAAGGCCAAATCCGACGAAACCCCGAAGAATTACGAGTGATAAATAGTTCGGAGAGAACGCGCTCAATAATCCAGCTCCACTAGTTACCAGAGTTATAGTAAGAAAACCTTTCCTGATAGGAACATATTAAAGCAAATAAATTACACAAGAATGAAACAACAATCTGACTTTAAAACCAATTCAAATAATGATGAAAGGAAAGTAAACAGGCATACCTCCTTCCATAGTTATCCGATACAATGCCCCACGAATAGGCTCCAACGAGCATCCCGGCGAAGACAATGGAACTTAACATGCTCTCATGATTTGTGGAAAGTTGCCACTCTGACTTAACAGTTTGTCCTATAAAGGAAAGAATCATAATCTCCATGGCCTCGGCAAACCAACCGAATCCGGCATAAGTAAGAACAAAGACCTGGAATCTCCCGAACCCCAGAGTTTCAAGGGCTTCATCCAATGTATATAAGCCAACCTCTCCATTATCCATCTAAACAATTCAACAACTTTTAATCAGTTATGGTATGATTTATGTGTATAAGGATAACAATTGCACCTATTTTACCATTGAATGAAGCAGGAACAAGAGTAAACACACAGGCATCAATCATTACTTTTAAACTTAACCTTATAATATCTAAACAATGTCAAAAACTGAAGAACATTATTTAAATTTCAAAAAAACTGATTTATGAAGAAATAAATTTAAAATTATTTATGAAAAAAATGAGATTTTTTTTAAAAATAAATGAATAGAGAATCCCAGATCACATGGCTTCAAAAACTTCATATGTAACTGCAATATCTCCCACCTTCAACCATATTCAACCTATTCCTAACTTCCAATGACAGGAACTGAGATTTTCCATCAAAATCTGGGGAAAATTAATCAAAATTTTCTACTTTCTTCAAATTTCAGTCATACATTCTTTCAAATTCCTTTCCATTCTTAAATCACAGACACAAAAATTTGAGAAAAAATAGAAAGAAACTTTGTTCCAAAGTTTGAACCTTGCAATTGAAGAACCATACCTGGTCAAAAACACGAAAATTATTGTAAAAATCATTGCTTTCCTCCCTTTACGATCTGTTTAAAAAGGGATTGATTTGGTTCCAAGAATTTCCATAACCAATCTTACACGTGTGTAACAATTTCCCTAATTGCCTTCGATTTTCTTTCTTTTCTCATGCAATTCCAGACAAATATAGAAACTAAAATAGAAACGGAAACAATATTTATTTCTAAATACTGAAAACATTTGAAATAAACAGCACTTGTAAATTTCCATCACTCGTAATTAAAAAAATATTTATTTCTAAAAATTATTATTATTATTTTAATTCAGCCATAGCGATTACAGTGACCTCAGTAATAATATAATCGTTCTTTTAATTGATAAAACTAGATGATTCATGTTTTTTAAAAATTATTATCACTTAGAAAATGGGTCATTTGCCATCCAAATAAAAATTAGGGTAAATTACAATGTTAGCCCCTCAAATTTTTATTTTCATATGATTACGAAAAATTATAAAATAGTAGTTCGATTTGAAAAAAAATTAATAATTTAATTTATTTTTAAATAAAATAATATCTAATATCATATTTTTATTTTATTTTGATATATTAATCGTTAAAAATTAAAAGAGATGATAACATTGCTCTTTTCAATGGGATAATAACAATTTTAGTCTTAAAAACTTATATGTTTTTATCATTTTAGTCCAAACTCTATCAATTTAATCATTTTAAATATTTAGGTTAAAATTATAAATTTCTTTCATCTTCCGCAAATACCGCAGTTTTTTCCTGTCATTTGAATCACAGTGTTTTCTTAAATATTGTTATTATTAGAGTTGTGACTCAATAATTTAGTTCGATCTGATTCGTATAAAACTTTATTATATTCTTTTAGATATCCGTTGAAGAATAGAAAACTCAGTTTTAGTAAAAAAGGCATAAAGATAATTTTAACCTTAACGTTTATAATTTTTATCATTTTGATTCTCGTTCTTTTTTGGGATAAATTTAACCCTTAACATATATTTTTTTTACAAATATCTTATTTTTTTAATTAACATAATGATTAAAATATTAAAAATTTAACGATATTTACATGTCATATATATTTGATAATATATTTTAAATAACATGACATCTAGACTCATTCTATATATATATGACATGTCATTATCGTTAATTTTTTTACGGTAATGACAAATATATACATGTAAAATATAATTTTATTTTAACATGAAATATTAAACAATTAAAATTAAAAATTAATTAAATATAAAATAAAAGGCTACTTATCATTCTCAAATCTTGAATAACATTCTACATATATATAACATATCATTATCGTTAATTTTTTAACTATCTAATCATAGTTAATTAAAAAATAATATAATTGTTAAAAAATATAAATTAAGGGTTAAATTTATCCAAAAATAAGATAAAGATCAAAATGATAAAAATCATAAACTTTAAAGGTTAAAATTATCTTCATACTTAAAAAAAATTCTATATAAGCTTCCTTTTTAATTAAGCAACATATACCCATAAAATAAATAAATTATTAATTGTGTTCTCTATTTTTAAGAAAGTGAAATTTATTTTCTCATGTCTTAAATTTTTAGAGGGGCTTTTACATAAAATTTTGGTGTTATAATTTTTTGCATTTGTCATTATTACTTATCTTGTTATTACCATTATGATATTATAACAAAATCTTTATTTTTTATTTTTAAATTATTTTTTAAAATAAAATAGATGTTTATTTTTAAAAATTAACATCGAAAAAAATTCACAAAAGAATTAGGCATTTATTTGAAAAAAAAAATTAAAATTTTAGACACTTTATAAAAAAAATTTAAATACTAACTTTTTAAAAATTATTTAACCTTGAAAAATAAAATACTTTAGACATTTATTTTATAAGGTAAATTATATTCTATACTACTAAACTATAATCGCTAATTCTTTTGTATCACTAAACTTTTAATTAATTCAAATTTATCACTAAACTTCAATTTCAAGCTCAATCGCACCACCACAAAATTTGAACAATGTGATGGTATATACGCCTAATTTCGTCTGACTGAATTTATTAAATATTATTTTTTTCATGTAATTATTATTTTAAAAATAAAATAACATTCTTTTCATATACGAAATATGTAGCTTCCATGAAGAGCATGAAATCATAAGCTAGCTTTTGCCGGCAAAGACGGAGGTGTGTAAACTGTGAGAGAAGCAATTATTCACACAATCTGAATTGTTTTTTTTAATATAAAAATTAATTTATTTATAATTTTTTATTGATAAGAGAATATAATCGTGTCTCTCATTAAAAATCTCTTTAATTTTAGATGGAGAAAAAATAGTACACTGATTTCATTTATAAAAGAAAAACGAGACAAGCTCTCGACAACACATGACATTATATATGCATATCTTATATTATTAGAAAAATTCGTTTAAATTGAAATCAAATCATACTATAACATCATAAATGATTACAATTAAATATTTATAAAAACTCGAAAACTCGACTCGAACCGAAAATTTTTTAAATAAAGTTTGAGTTATAGAATATAACTTGTCAACTCAAAATTTTTTAACTCGACTTGACTCGATCAAATACTCACCCCTATTCACCCTTATACGTGTGGACTTTAAATTAATTATTAGGTGAACCTTGTTCACCACGTCATCCATGGTCCCAATTAATCAGGACCGTTGATCTTAATTTTTTTCAAATGAATCATCACCTCTTTCCTACATGGACTTAGTGGGTGGGTAGTTATTAGGTAGTTATTTAGAGATCAACAGTCCTGAATCCTGATTGCTTGGACCATAGATGACGTGGTGAACAGGGTTCGCCTAATAATCTCTCCCAAAATAGAGACCTTTGGTTCACATCTTTTTAACCATAAGATCATCAAAATTACCAACAATGCGTTCATGAAACAAGCAAAATAGTAATCAAATTCCATTTCTAACAAGGATAACATTGAGCATTCTTCATGCCGTTTAGTTAAAGGATTCAGAAGAAGACTAACTGCTCAAGCTTTAAAATTGAAGGCCATGCTCCCTGGCAGAATCGGCAAGGGCTTGTATGCGTCCGTGATATGGATATCCACCTCTGTCAAAGGCAACCTTTGTGATCCCTTTGTCCAAACAAGATTTTGCAATGGATTCACCTACCTTCTTTGCCACTTCCTGAAACCACAAACGAACGCCGCACCGTGAAGAATTGACTAAGGAAATTGGCAACTAACAAGTAAAGGTTCAAACAGAAACAGAATGTAGTGTGGCGTGAAACAGACCTGTGCTTGCCTACAAATCCATATGTGTATGATCATGCGGAAAGGAGAAACATAGAATCCGACGGACTCAACAAACAATACTCAAAAGTGCATGGCAAATTGGCAAGGTAATGTTAGTTGTAGGAGAAAGTAGCAAATTAGGTGCAATTCACAACTTCCTAACAAGCCAACAAAGCAATGAATGCAAGCTGTGTAGGACAACTGCAAAATGATACAGATGATTATTAATTTACATCTATGAACTCACAATGGTAGGGCCAGATGAGTAGTTGAACTCCTCAGAAATCGGTTTCTGCATCGTTGAAGCGGAAGCAAGTGTGTGCATCTTTGAGTCATCAATAACTTGGACATACAGATGCTTGTTGGAGCGGAAGACACAGAGCCTTGGTCTATCAGCTGTTCCTTCAACCTACAAAAGCAAGAAACCACTTCGTACACGGTTGAGAGACTTAAACCCCAAGGAACCAAAGCTAGTACATTTCGTTATAGTAGCATCAAATCATCTCAACTCACCAAGTCTGGTCTATGAAAATTCTAGTCCCTGTTAATTTGAATCCTTATCAAATTAAGTCACAAATTTTCTAACTTCTAAAAGATGAACTCTTAACCCTAATCCTTTCTTAAATATAAGAATAAGAGAACATTACATCTCTTATTTGCCTCTTTTGATACATAGAATGTAGCATTACCCTAACAAAGTTCCACCCAGTATTTCGTATGTCCCAAAGCATAAGAAAAGGGAAATAAGTGAATCCCATCATCAATAAATGTGTAAATTTTAAAGGCAAACAGTAGTTGATAAGCTAAGAAATGGGTATAAATGTGAAGGGCACTTGCATTTTCTTCACGAGAGTATAATGGTTGCAAGACAAGGGATTAGCTTTAAACAGGTAAGATATAACAGGAGTTAACCTTCTTCCTAATGCGAGAATGTCGGGCATGACGATCTTCAGTTCTGGTGCGAGCTTTGGCTTCCACATTGAGGAAGAGAGAGGGCAAAGATAGGTGAGGATTTGGCATAGCCAGCCTCAAGGGAACTCCCATAAAAGAAGTCCGATTATGCTTGAGAGCAGCATTAAGCTGCAAACTCGTCGTGGCCGTTGCTGTAATTGCCATAGCCATTTCAGAATCCTTAAACCTGTTTGTCTGCATTTTCAATTTTAACCCCCCAATAAAAAATATATATCAGCAGAAGCATATCCATGGTTATCGTTCCTTTACAATTAAACTGAAGAAAATAATACCCCCATACCTGCACAGAGCGTAACAAAAATTGAAGAGGAGGGAGCTTTGGATAAGAAGAAGATAAAGACAGGGATGAATTCCCGAAGGGAAACTCCTTGTCCTGTTTTCATCGCCTTCATCTCACGTTCCTACTCTAAACTCAAGCCCAAGCCCAACACAATATCATAAATATAATTTTATTAGAGAGACGAGAGATTTAACTAGTAGCGAATCCAAAATTTTATTTAAAAGTAAACATATACAATTTTTTAAAATCTCAGAAAGAGCATAAATCTTAAGTATTATAAAAATTTAAAAATTAATTTATAAAAATAATAAAAATTAAAAATAAATATATAAATTTTAAAAAAATCAAAATAAACAGGAACCCACACCACACTAAAAGAGTGTATCCGCCACTAAATTTAACTATACTAAACCATCTCCTAAAATTTATACTAAATCTTCAACTTTTTTTGATTAAATGGGGTGGGGTGCCGAGTTGATTTTATGTGAATACTAAAATATTATAAAAATAAATAAAAAATTATACCGTAAAATAAATAAAATCGTACTAAATATAAATATAAACAAATATAATGATCTATAAGATCAGAAAAGTGAGAGTTCTTATTTTAAAAAAAGTGTGACGAAGGTATTAAATGTGTTGTAAAAAATCTATATTTTTAAAGAAAAAATTAAATGAATACTCTGGAGAGGAAAATATGGTTTTTAATATGAAATGATATGAAGCCCGTACGTAAGATTTTCATACGTGTGTAAGAAAGACCAGAAAAGTAAGATTTTTATATTTAGGTTTGTTTTTGAGATTTTAATAATAGTAAAATAAAAAAAATAATTAAAACTTTAAATTAAAATTTATTAGAATATTTAATTTTCATATAATTGAAATAAAAATTGTTTCTAAATTTAAACTAATTAAAAAAATCAAAAATTCAATTAACTTGAAAACTATATTTAAAATATTTTTAAAGGGTTTTTACATGTTTAAATTGACTTTAAATAGTCCACGTGTGAAAATAATAATGGTGTATCTAGTGTACAGATACTTAAAGAACTCATGTCGGTATAGTTTTTTGTGTACCAATATGCTCCTTTATTCAATTGTTTTGATAAATTTTAATAGTCAAAATCAATATCGATATAATTTTAACTGTAGTAATATAGATGGATCTATATCATTTATATCATGCATCAATATCTAGTGGTAAATCATTCGATAACACATCAAAATCGAAATTTGCTTGATAAGTCACCCGAAAACGCAATTTAGATTTTTGATCTTCAAACTTGTTTCTCTACCTCTCAACCTGATTCAAGCATCAAAACCAGAGGGTTCTCTGTATTATAACACACCCAAACATCCCTCAAGTTAGACCAATACATAATAACCCCTAAAAACACCATAAAACCTAATTGAAACACATCGAAAATCTCTTCAAACACCTCATAAATCTTATGTACGGGATTAGATACTTAAAATCCATCTTAATTAAATCTAAACACTTTAAGATACATGAATTTAGGCATAAAAAACAGCCATGTAAAATCCTTGAACGAAAATCAAGAAAACAATGAATTTTTTTATTAAGAAAATCGATTTTATTGATTCAAGACTTTAAATATTGTTTTAATAAGTCAAGAACTTAGGAATTTCATTAAATAACTTTAGGTTTCAGAGGTTTGAATGCTTCTAACCTCCAAAATTGATCCAACCTCCTTCTATGGTTTAAAAACAAGTAAAACCGAAGAGATAAGAAGAAAAATATAGGAAAATAAACCAATAAAATTTTATTAAAAAAAACGGATATTTACCATTAAAATATGATGGAGAATATATCTTAGAAAGTAAGAAACCGAAATCTTGGAGAAATGTTTAAAGCTTGATGCAGAAATAGAGTTTTTCAAGTATAACCGAAGAAGAAAATTATAAAGAATTAACCAAACGGATTTTTATTGAAAAGATTGATACTTAACTTTGAAATTTTGATGGAATGAATGTCAAAAAGATGAAAAGTTGGAATTTTAAAAATAGATTTAGGTTTATGACATAAAAATAGATTTTTAGGATTAATATTAAGTGATTTGGGTTATTAATTAAAATTATGGATTATGGGTTATTAAAATAGGCTCTTGTAAGGCTTAGATCAACTAGGATTATGATTGGATCGAATCCCCTTAAAGATTTAAAATTTTGAATTAGTTTATAAAATTGTCCTTAAGTTTTTAATTTTTACAAAACAGTCATTACTTTTAAAATATTAGGGATTCAAGGGTCAATTTTCAAAATTGAGTTGACCAAAGTCAAATATATATTAAATAAGGATTTTAAGATATTTTTTCCATAATTTATTTTGATTTAAAACTAATTTTTAAGTATTTAATCCCGAATTAAGCTATATCGGCAAAACCGGTTCACTAACTTATAGGCCCAATTTTGGGGCGTTACAGTGAACTTGGTTAATTCGATAGGTGACTGAACTAAAATATTCATAACCGAACTAACTAAAGTTTTTAGAACTTTAACCGTTAACCGAACCGAATTAGTCATAACCGAATTAATCGAACCAAAATTATTTTGGTTAATTTGATCGATTTTCAAATTAACTGAAATTTGATATAAAACTTTAGATAAATTATACAATAGGTCACTATATTGCGCTAGAATAATTTTTTAATCACTAAATTTTTATTTTATGTTAATTTGATAAAATTTAATGACCAAAAATAAATATATGTAATAATATAATATTTAATATATAATAATTTCGATTAATTCGGTTAATTAATCGATTTCGAACTGAATTAACCGATAATTGAATTTTAAAAAAATGAACATTAATTGAACTTAACTAAAATTAACCAATCGAATTAATCGAAATAAATTTTGTTCGATCAGTTAACTTGACTAAAATCGAATAATGCACACCCCTAAGATTAACATCATTTAATAAATATTGTTTATTAAAAGTTGTACCTTTTTTGAAGGACCTTATACAATGACTCTTATTACGTCTGTCCAGAACTCCACCGATTAAAATCAACTTGAATTGTTCGGGATCATTGTTACCGATAAATAAACGTTTACCACCACAACAATCAAAAACACAGCATCCATATTAAGATAGCACAGCACTGAAAGCTGGCAAAACAGAGAGGTAAAGAAGTCTAAACGAAACTGCAGATAACAACTTATTTAGTGGTAATACATATCAAGCATCAACCAGGCAGAGGCAAAAAGGTTTCCCTCTTTTATTACAACTGATCACACAAGACAGTTACTAGATACTAGTATTACATATGCAACATTTGCTTCCGATGACCGATCACTCGAGACCGTCTTCATCGTGGTTAATCCCATCAAGGATGGCTACGAGAGCCACCACGAATGCGTAATCCACGTTCGGATACGCCGTCACCATGAATTTGTCCTTCCCGAGCAACACGCTTTCAACACTGTGCTTCTTGTGCATCTGCAGTGCTCATAGATGTTATTATACTATACTCATATATGTTATTATATACATCGGTCCCCGGTTAAGCCAATACATATACAGATATATGTAACTAGAATCTAGATCCCAAGGATAAGGGTTTTGAATTTGATTACCTGAGCTAAAATGGTGTTGGATTCTCCAGAATAAATGGTGCAGGATCTTTCAAGCCAGCTCCCCTCCACTCTGAAATCACAGACATCCTCTTTTGTGTTGTTTGCCAAGAACACATGCAGCTTTGCCTTGAATTGGATCATGGAAGATCGCTTCACAGTGAAGACCAGATCTTTTTCTGCCGTGCTTTCTCCCCTGAAGACTTGCCATCTATCATGGACAGTCATTATCTGTAAAAAGAACCCAGATCTTTTCATTTTTGTGTTTCTGATCATTACAAATTTAGAGGGGAAATCCAAACCTTGGGTCGAAGAGTGCAAACGGGGTTTCCTGCGGCATCGATTAAGACCCTACGGTCGTGGATGCTGAGGAATTTTCCTTTGATTTTGAACATGATGTTGCCGTTGATGTCGGTGACGGCAAAGTTTCCCTCGGTTATGGTCAAAACCTTCCGGACGATGGCCAGATCTACTGGTTGAGGGTAGCAGTATTGAGTTCCAATCACCGAGACGGGATGAGCCATGGGGAAGTAACTACTAGGGGCTGCTGCGGGAGGAGGTCCTTGCTGTCCGTGTTCCATGTCGATGTGTGGGCAGTGGCTACTGCTTCCATTTCATTTTCTTCCTTAATATCTACAATTCATGTTGACGCAGTCAACTCTTCTCTTCCACAATTTTTACTGATGTTTTTGATTAAAAAAATAATACGTTGATTAATCATAATTATTTAATAAATAATATTTTTTCTGTCTTAAAAATAGTATCTTTTATTGATTTTTTAGGGTCAAACTTTTAAACTTTAATTAATAATTATTTAAAATTTATTATTGATAAAAATATAAAAAATATATATTTTAGAAACTTTTAATCGAGTATATTTTAAATATATATTTTATAAAATATAATTATTTAAAATATTTAATATAACTATAGTCAAAGTTTAAAATTTTTGACTTTTTAAAAAGTCAACAAAAAATATTAATTTTAGAACGGAACAAATAATAGTATGAACATAAATTACTTAAATTTAGATCGTTTAAGAATAGTTTATTTTAAAAAATTATTTAAAGGACATTTGGTTCATCCAACGTAGGGTTAACTTAAAAATAGAATTATTAAAATATAATATTACTGGATATATTATATAAAAAATATTATATTTATATTATTTAGTTTATTTAATAAGAATATAATGTTATAGAATAATATGTGATTGAAGGAATAAAAAAATAATTTAAAGCAAAATTTGCTAACTTATATTATATTTTTAATAAATTAAACTTTTAATTATTAAAATAAAAAATTCATACAAAAATTTATAGAATTATTCTCATTACATTATCAAAAATTTGAAGAAGATTGCCTTTGTAATATAATTAATATATTAAGTTATTTAAGAAATATATATTTTATACTTATATACCTTATATACCCTTATATTCCCTTGAACTGTTTTTTAACTATAAAATACTAAACGTTTAATATATTTAATTTTTGTATTAATTACTAAAATAATTTTTTATGTTTTACTTTAGTATAGTGTTAGTTACCGATTTTTAAAAATGACTAGTAATATCATTTACGTTTTTAAGATATAAATATTTTGTCACTCAAATATTTATTGACGTTAAACCTTAACAAGAAAATAATATAATACAATAAAAATAATAAATTATCTAAATAATTCTTAAATTATTAATTTAATCATATTTTAACTATTAAAATAAAATTAATTCATATAATTACACATTTAATTCTCCATATTTCAATTAAGCTATTGTCATTTACCTAATTTCTGTAATATGCCTTTTTAGGTAAATTTCCAAACTTAATACCCCTTACTTTTGTCATCTGCTAGTTCCCTTATTGATCTTAACAGATTTCTCCTTTAACCTGGGATTTGCTAAAAAATTATATATTTTTTAAAATATATGAATTAAATGTGCAATTATATAAATTGTTTTTAATTAATAATTAAAATATGATTGAATTAATAGTTTAGGAACTATTTAATTTTATATTCCGAAAATGTAAGTGACCAAAAGTTTATACCTCAAAAACGTAAGTGATCTTATTGATCGTTTTTTAAAATTAATGACCAACTCTGTATTAAGGAAAAATATAAATGATCATCCCAGTATTTAAACCTTAATTTTTATTATTTTTAATAATTTATCAAATAAATTAAAGTAAATAATAAACCAAACCTAAAATTAGTAAAACGGTGATAAAAATGAATTAACCTACTATTTTTAAGATAAAAAATATCTTATAAATCAAATAATAAATTAATAATATAACTCTTACTTATTCACTTGCAAGCAACATACAATCTCATCCTATAACCGTGTAAACGTAAAAATACAATATTAAAATATTATTTAAATGCTTACAACACTTTTAATATATTAAACTAATATTAAATAAACTTATTTAATAGATTTAAACCATAAATAATTAGTCACCTAATTAAAAGAGTAATAAAGGATCAACATGCAATTCATTATCTAAGAAAAATATTATCCAAAAGGAGAAAAAAAATATGTAATATCTAAGAAAATTTCGAGAATAATGTTCTCACCATTTGAGAGTCATCATTAAAAAAAATATATTATCGCTTTATGAGAATCGTATCAAATCAAACATGAGGATATAAGTCTGAAAAAGATAATTATTAAGGGTTATAATCTTTTTCGTGAATCAAATATACTCTTAGGGGTGTTTGGTTCATGAAAAAAATTATCAGGGGTAATAATTTTTTCTGAAATCTTATTTTCATATTTGATTTATTTATGTTTTCACTAAACCGAAAAAGATTATTAATAATAATAGTATTTTTTGTCAACATTCTGAGAAGGTGATTCCACCGTTCCCTTAAGTATTATTTAATTCCTGTTATTTTGGACAAAATTTCCATTAATTAATGAGTTTTTCTTAATTTAGATCCTTTATAACATATTTAAATAACATAAATTTATTAAGTAGTTTTATTTTATATTAATTTAATATTTAAATAATTTTATAAATTTAAAAATATTTTAATATTTAAATAGAAATTGTGATTATAAAAGTATTCAATAAAATATCTAAATAAAAGCATTGGATGAGCTTCATTTTGTTGTTTTTATACTCAATAAAGATATTTTTTATTGATAAAAAATTAATTCAAGTTTAAGATTCATATTTTGAAATGGGGTTTTGAATTCCAAGTTTATGAAAATGAAATTAACATAATTTGTTCAATTTTACTTGAATTTATTTTGATAAAACTTAAACTTATTAAATTAACTTATTTTGGATTAAAACTTAATCATAGACACGTGTTAGAAAACTCAATCATTATTAAAAAATAACATTCGTTTAACAAAAAACTATAATCTTAGGGTGAGTGTCTAACTCTAAATTATTTTTTAATAATTTATATAATTATTTTAATCACTAATCAACTTACATTCAAAATACGTTAAATATAATATATTTTTTAAAAAACTTATTTGTTATAACAAAAAATAATTATATAATTTTTAATACACATATTTTAATTTTAATATTAAAAATTTAAACGATTAAAAAGAAAACATTCATAAAGATAATTTTGTAACAACATTCTATTAATAAAATAACAACATTCATAAATTAATAATTATTATTTAGATTTATGTTTTAAATGAAATAATTTTTAAGTAATTATTAAAAAATACTTTAAAAATTAATTAATTTTTTATAAACTTATCGTATAACAATTCAGATTTTAGAATTCGAATATCGGATTAACTCGAAGCATTGGGTTTTGTCGTTTGGGCTTAAGAGGTCTTATTGAGCTGATTTTGAGCTTCAGGCTAGTGTGTTGGGTTGCTATTGATCCAAAGTATAGTTTAAGTGGGTGTATTTTGGTAATTCTATAATTGAGGGACAAAGAGGTGTAAAGGGGTTATTGTGTCCCTGTAGATTTTGTTAAGGGTGAGACCGTTAACTTGTTTTTCTCTCATTTTTTTCTCTCATATTTAAGGAAAAGTTTGGTTAAAAGATCATTATTTATTGTTTAGTTTAAGAATCTCATTTCAGAGGTTGAAGGAGAGTTTTAGAGCATCAAATGATTTATAAAATAAGGAAAGGAAAATTGAGATTAGTGGATGAAGGTTTTTAGTGAGTTGAAGAGTCGAAGAGAAAGAGTGATATTGAGCTCCTTTCTCAACTTTGTTAACGTTTTTAGTTTTTAAAATAATCCCTAACAATGTCTCATTGTTGGTTTTAACTCTATTATGTAGAGAATGGGGTTGAAGGACCATCAAAGTTTCTTAGGAAGGAGAAGGTTTGAGTAGGTGAAATCCATATTTTAGTGTTTTTTTTAGCTTGAGGTTAGTATACTATTAACTCTCATAGTCTCATACATCTCATAAAATAGATTTTGCTACATATGTTTTGATTGATTGCTTGGTAAGCATGCTTAGAACCCTTTAATGGCAACTTATAATTTTGGTTTAAGATTAATGAAAAATTGTTAGAAATACACTTAATATTATCCCAATAACTTGGAGGAGTAATTTGGGGCTTAACCATATAGATTAAGTGATGATTTATGGTGAATCTCGAACCTAGAATTTTATTTTTGGGCACGCCTATCGATACAACTAGTGAGTGTATCGATACGTTAGTGCAAAATAAGGAATCTAGTTAGGAGAAGCGTATTGGTATGCATATCGATATCCCTTGTTTATTTCAAATTTCAGTAGCGTTTATAGGTACTGGTACGGATAGGTGCTTTGGGTTGTTCAAATCTACATAGCGTATTGGTACAACTTGGGGGTGTACCAATACGAGGTGACATAACGATATCCAAGGACGGAATCAGGATCGAATAGTGGGAGGGGCAAAGGTTTATTAAGCCTTTAAATCTAAAAATTGGGAGGGATAAAAATCTTATTTTATTACTATTTAAATTACGAAGGACCTTAAATGTAATTATACCAAAAAATTTTGGGAGGGGCTCACATACAACATGGCTCCGTCCCTAATGATATCCCCATATAGGCGTATTGGTATTTGTTAAGCAATCTATCCAAGAAATTAGTGTTTGGGTTCAAAGGCTCTATAATTCGAGATAAATGATCTAGAGGTCTCTTAAACTATAAAATGATTATTAAAACTGAAAAATTAATAACTTTACACCGAATATGAATAATTGGACTAAGAACTCGATAAAATTTAGGTGATTTAAACGTATGATAAAAACTCATAGGGATCCTTAGTGGATCCTTGGTGTTGTATGCTAGTTATGACCTTGTTGTGTGCTGATAGGTTATTTAGCGTGATGAGTCTTTGATTGGTGGGAATCCAGACACCCAAGAAATAGTGTTGTAATACCTTGAAGACTCTCGAATGAAAAATCTCGATACTATATAGATGTGGGCCTTATTCGAAGATACTCAATGTGTCATCCTAAACATGGATTAAGGATCTTAATATTGTGTGTACGCAAGCCTCAATCTCATGAGCGTAGGATCACAATACTTATGGACGTAGGTCTCACTCGTAGTATATAATCCCAATGTTGTATAGAAGAAAGACTCACTACTTATCGACTTTGGGATGTCACCAATTTAATCATCAATAAAAAAATCATTTCAGTTTCAATCATTAAACCTCTAATAACATTTGACTTAGCATGTTACTTCCAATAAGATGATAATATATCGGTCGCAAAATGAAAAGAAAATAAATGCCAAACCTAAGATTTAAACTAGGAACTTACATTTAAACTGGGAACTTCTAAAACAAACCCCACACGTTTATTATAAAATTGAGGATAAATATTTACCTCTCTTCTCAATAAAATAATAATAATAATAATTCTAGTTTTTATTTTTAAGAAAAAAAAAACATTTCAAAATAGGATTTAATTGCTAAACATAATCTTTTAGAAAATAAATCATACTACCGGCATTTAAGTGGTACAAAGAAGAGAAGTTGCAGTAACAACTCACAGGGCTGCTGTTCCACAATATGAATACAGTATGAAAGTTTGTCCATAGAATGCTCCATGCAGTAGGGGCTAAATCTAGATATCACACACAGACTAATACCAATGCCACATTAGAGAATCAATCCGGTTTCCATTTAAATGTGCTCGAACCGAAAACAATCACCTGAAAATCCGAAAAGAAGAGATCAAAACTTTGGACATGAACATTGAACACTATTTAATTGGAGAATACAAGCAACAATACTAATACAAGCATTCTTAGGAATCTCATGTCAATAGGTTTGGACATAGCAAGCAGATAATCAAAGGTTTGAAAGTACCATTTTGTTTGATTTCCTGAAGAAAAAAAACAGTTACTTTCAAGAGTAACGTTTTGGTACACATGTTGCGTAAAAGACAATTACTTTTAAGAATAACCTACATATTTCGCTTTGTCCATTCTAATGACATAACTGCTAGTTCAACACGAATAACGCTATGAATGGAAAAATAATTACCTGCTTACCCACTTGGACAACTCTTGAAATCCTCCTAACCCGAATATGGTGTGAGATCAATGTTGAAGCGTTGCTTCCCTTTGCTTACCCTCTGGACAACATCAATCGAAGATATGATAAATTATCACCATTTCTACATATTTGATAAATAAATAAATAAATAAAAGGCGTTAAAAAGGTATCAGAGCGGTACTAACCCATGCACAAGGCCAGTTACTATTACCAAGAAATAGATGAACAAAATCATCGTTATCCTGAATATCTACGAATTGGTACTTTTTGAATAAAGAAAACAAGTTTTTGGAAGAATTATCCGCTTGAGACGTTTTTCAAGCATTGGAAAAAAACTTTCCTTGGGGCCTTTATCTTCTGAATAGCTTCCCAAAGAAAATTCCTAGTAAACTACCCTAGAATTATATTGTTATGAGTTGGATTTGGAGGAAAAGTTCCTATAAACCAGGGTGGGAAGGAAGTTTCAACCGCAACTTATATCCATATCTGTTCTATCTTAATCTGAGTTCCTTGTAAACAAATCAAATTTCTCAAGAGAAAAAAATACCATGCAAAATGTTGGGAATACTATGACATAACCAATCACATCAATGATAGGAAAAGAACTTACAGCTATTGCAATTAGCTCTTCCAGTAGTTCCTCCAAATGGCGCAGTGGCTATCTCCAGTAACAAGCAAAAAATTCCAATAAGATTTCAGTTTGATAATAACTAATAAGGTCTGATAATATAACTTCCCAGCATGAATTGACATACAGAGTTAAAGACTCCATGTTCTAGCATTTGAGAAAGAGGAAAGTATAAATTTAACCCACCCATTGAGTTGGACCATCAACCGGAGCATTCAAAGGATTATCATGCACCTACATATCAGGAGAAACTTTTAGATGCCAAACCAAAATCAATCTCCAGAGAAACTAAATGAGAATGCATTTTTGCACATATGCTATTTCAGGAATCAAAGTAAAAGGTGATGCCTGTAAATTGCAATTTGAGAAAAAGCCAACCCAGAACTCCAGAATAACCTTTCGATTGCTTTATATTGCATCTTTCCACAAGGCAGTCAAGGAAAACATACCTCCATGAAAATGCCATCCACTCCAACAGCAACTGCAGTCCTTGCAATGCATGGAATGAGTTCTCGGAGACCTCCACTGGCTACACCTCCTCCATCCAACTATATAAGAAAGCAAAAATTGAACTGTGGTAAGAAAATGAAACTCGGAAGCCATATGAACTGGTAAACTAGAACAGAGAAACAAATGAGGATCAAGAAACCCATATCATAAAGAACACCAACTATACCAAGCAAATGTATTTAGCAGAAAACAAGACAAAGAAGGGAAAATTACCATAATCAATCCTCCGCCTAATATATTACAAATATTTATTCTCAGTGCTTCGGCAACACAATATCAAATGACAGAATAGACATCAAAAAATACAAAATATATAGGAAGGTTTAATGAATTTTTTGATCTTTCTCCACTGACGCAATTAAGGGGTTCTGAATTAACACTGGACCTTGAAGGTATGAAACAGCTCTAGGCGTATCAACATTCAAAAGTGAGTAGTTCCAAAACCATCAACCCACCAAAAAAATAAAGATTAAATGAAAATGAAACAAGCATATTTAATATCAAAAAACATTTCAGTTAAAATTATATCTCCCTTAGACTATACCGTAACGATTATCCTTCCAGTAAAAACTAACAAGAAAAACATATAATGGTCAACTATCCCAATTCAAAATCAGTAACAAGTTCTATCGAATTTATTGAACAAATTGGTTAAAGAAAATATACAAATCAAAATATTGGTTAACAAGTAACATCATCTATAGCCATAACAACAGAGCACTCTGGTGCATTCTAGTTTTGGATACAAAAAGTCATGCAAAATTATCCCAACCTTTTTTCCAGCTGGCTGCTGCAATGAATGTGTGATATCTGCAACCTGGAGTAAAATACTTAAATCAGACAATGAAGCCCAACATTTCTTCAATACGAACATAGGAAGTGACAGGCTGCAAATAAACGCATATGAAATATGTATGTGTGTATCGAAGTTATTTGGTATATTTAACAAAGTTACTGTCCCCTTAATGGCAGTATTTTGGCAGACAAACAAAAGCTGAAGCATACATCGTAGACTATTGTTAACCCGGCCTTCCCTGAGAATCTGAATGCATGATTTAAATATTTTAAGGGAGAAAAGAAACAAAAATTGCATAACATAAACTATGTGCTTACAACAGGACAATTTGCTTCCCTCATCCACTCCAAATTACGTGGATCAACAATCAAATCATCTGTAAAACAAAATAAATGCAGTAAGATCAATCAAAAAGGGTAAACAAGAATAACAATGCATCAAAAAAGTTCGATTTGAGTATTCGGTAAAGGTAACCTTAAGCTTGAATTACAGTAGAATTTCAATAAACCAAAAGAAAGGTTGATTAATGATATTAGAAACAAAAGAGGAATGGAAAAAACCAAATATTTTAAGCATTGATAATGTTGAAACAAGGATGAGCATTTTATTGTTGAAGAAATATGAATCCCCCGAGTACCCATATATATTAGAAGTTCCAAAACTTAACATGCTAGAGAGAAGGCATGGGAGATTGCACCTTTCTTACAATGGTCTCCAAATCATGTTGAAGAAATATAAATCCATGGGTACCTACCATATATTGTTAACATATAGCAAAACCTGATTTATTTAGCAACTAACATAAGATTTTCCTTTTAAAAAATTATATTTTAAAATATGAAAATTTCATATTTACTTGTTAAAAAAATTAAACCTGTTTTAAAAGAATAAAAAAACTATATTATAAAATTAAATTATTTTATTATTTTAGTTTATTAAGGACATATAAACATAAAAGTTATTTCATAATTATATTTTGAAAACTTGATAAAATATTTTTTAAAATAACTTCTTGTTTACTGAAAATTTTAAAAAGTTAATTTAAAATGTTTAAATATTTAACCAACATTAATTTAAAAATAAATAAGAAAAAAAATAATATCTAATTTATATTAAAAAATATTTTCTAAAAAGTTATTTATTTGTTTGTTTTAATTCTTAATTTTAAACAAGAAATTATTTTTACAAGCAATTATTATTTTTTAAAATATAAAAGTATAGTTATTAAAAAATTTATCAGACTACATGTAAGGAGAGACATAAGTAAGGGTACGCAAATTTAGCCTAGAGTTTGATGTGGTTCCACATTCAAGTTGGACACCACCACCACCTCCTATGACCAGATAATTTTACCACCACCACCTATGACCAGATAATTTTAGTTTGATTGGTTTAACATCATGCAATATATCAAAGGATCCACGTCCTATTGTTTCCAAAATAAGTTCTTGAAGAATGTATGTGAAAATTAGTAGAAAGCTCTGAAATCCAACATCCATCAACATTATGTGCTAAACCATATTACCGCTTACCTCATGAGTGCATACACAACACAAAAGGCACTCAATAGATCTATATATGAAGTTGTGAACCAAAAATACCTTCCTAAAGACCTGTATTTTGATCCAAAATGATTTCTTTCTTTTTAACACGAAAGTTCAGAATAACTTACTATAGCCAAACATGGTGCCTCTTTCACAACCATCACATTTGGATTCCCAGCCAATCTAATCTTCTCAGCAGAATTTACCATAACCTACAACTATGAATAGTTACAAATAACATCCATGTATGATAACAAAATTGTACAGTTTACTTAAATTTGAGAGTTTGTACTCAAAACATGGGATTTGAAATTTGTGGAAATACAAAAAACAGAACACTCACAGAAGGAGCACAGAACTGGCCCTTTTTGATATTGATAATTCTTCCAGTCTTGGCTGCTGCAACTAGAAGATCCGTCTGTCAAACAAACATTGACAAAATATTGTTAACCAAAGACAATGTCAATAATAACTTTCTTTCCCCTTAAAAATGGAGGGGTTCTGTTAATAATATAATAAATATCAGCTTAACCTGACGACATAAAAATGCAGGAATCTGAATCACATCAGCAACTCTTCCAACTGATTCACACTGAAAGGAAACAGGTATATGATAGTTATGCAAGCAATATATTAAATGGAAAGAATAAAATATATAACTGCTGCCCGGCAAAAGGTGTGCAGGTGCATGGTATGCTTACTTCCAATTTGACATGTCATATTCTGTTCATGCCTAGACTAACAATACGAAAAAGCATTTGCCAAAAACACTAAAAAGTGTTGCTAGTAAAGGAGTTCAATATGAAAATTTTGATTTCACCAAACTACTTTAAGCAATATATGATTCATATAAGTGCTTGTACGTTAAGCCCAAAATTATGATTTCCTATTAAGAGAGTACGATAGTACATTGGCTGCATCATTGATCATCGTCTGCACAAGAAACGAATGGTAATATATAATTGGTACATCAATAGAAGTATAGATGGGTTCCGAAACGGAATATATTTGAAATCATAATCCAAAGAAATCACACTTATCGTGTATCCAAAATGAAGACAGGAACATATATTGAAAATAATTGATAGAGTTTGTATATAGATAGATGACCTCCAAGGTTCCCACATGGCACATCCGCAGATATATAGATGATTTCCAAAACGAAATACATTTGAAATCATAATCCAAAGAAATCACACTTACCATGTATCCAAAATGAAGACATGAACATAGATTGAAAATAAATGATAAAGTTTGTGTATAGATAGATGACCGCCAAGGTATCTTCATACCTGAATAGTTTCATGGACATCAGTTACAATGGGAATGTCGTATGCTAGTTTAACTTTCTCAAGGATCTGTAACCCAAAAAGAAATAGAAATATTAGTGTAAGTAAATGTATCTAACACAGAAGAGTAGGAACACCCTAACTCTACCAGTCCACTCCATATGTAGAAATACATCCCAAGTGCAATAACAAACTTAAAAAAACAATGCAGATCCACATCAAACAATTGCACACGTATAGTTACATAGATTGATGTAGCAACAGTGCATAGAGCCATAGAAATCATACAAAGAAACCATGCATCAAGCAATGTAAGGAAAGCAGCCAGGCATGTTATAGTAAGAAAGCAAAGAAACAAAAGAAAAGAACCTTCAAGCCTTCAGCCATTCCGGGACCCCGAAATGATTTGGAGGATGTTCTGTTAGCTTTATCAAAGCTGGATTTGAAAACCAAAGGCAACCCAAGTCTACAAAAATTACAGAACACGCAGATTTAATTCAGTCATTTAAAAAACGAGAAAATCATAGATTTTTTGCACAAAGATTCAAATTCAAAAAGAAAAGAATGGGAATTCATGCTTGGTAGTGATAGTCTTGATGTGTCCAGCCATCCTTAGAATGTGGTCTTCAGATTGAATCACATTGGGACCCGCTAACAAGAAAAATGGCTCAGCACCCTGAAAATTCAACAATTATTGAATAGAAACAACTACCTCAGGTTATAAAAGAGAATATGTATATAAAAGGGAAACTTCACCTTGAGCTTGTTCAACAGCGATGCCGAGGAATCCATCCTTAAGTTCACCAACCGCTTGAATTTCCAGCAATGCAGTAACTGAGAAAGAAGAGAATGATAAGAAAACTCGAGGATCTAAAATATCGCAAAATTAGGGAGAAAATAATTATCGCAAACTACTAAAATAGCCCCTATATTTATTAAGTATTTAACTTTAGCTCCCCAGTTTTAAAAAATTAGTCAATTACGTTTAGGGTTTTAAACATTTGGCCTTTCGAAGGTGGAGCATTAACTCAAAACAAATGTTTTGATCATTTTGTTAATATATTTAATTCTTAAAATTTATATATTTTATTAATTAAGTTTAATTCTAAATAATTTAATAAATTTAATTATATTAAAAAAATTATCAGTTTAATTATTTTTTTATACTTTCAAATCCAGTGAACCTATCGAATCAAAGTAACAAAAAAATAACACCATTCTACCATAAAATAATAAGTTGTTATTAAACTTTTACTAATATAATATTTAGAGTTAAATTAAATAATTTAGGAGAAGAACAAAGACTAAATTTATAAAATTTTAAAAATAAAAATTTAAATTTATTAAATTCTTTTGAATTAAAACCAAATTAATAACTTGAAAAAGGTACATAATGCAGGTATAACTTAAAAATTAAAAAAAATATCAATTTAGAGGAAGAAACTAATTTAGACACTAATTCAAGTATAATTTTTTTTAACAAACTAATAGTGATTATACAATAGTATTTGTTCTAGAGAATAATCTCTATTATTTGAGATTGAGCGAGATGTTCGAACCCGTAACCTCTAGAAACAACAATAGTTCCTTTAACCACTTGGGCTAGAGGGCTTGTGCAAGTATAAATATTTTTAAATACCGAGTTAAACATAATATCTAGTTAAGTAACAAATATATATATCATAAAAAAATCATACTTGTAATTAAATTAGTGTTTTTATTATTCTTTCGGTTTTCAGAATTTTACTTTGAATAATTTAGATTAATTCGTATAAAATATCTAATTTTAATAAATGAGCTTAAATTTTTTTATATATATAATACCTCAAACCTCATATTTAAACAGAATTAAACTATTTATCAATTTAACAAAAACCTATTAAATCAGAGTCGAATTAAATTTTGTTCCCTCTAACTCTAAGTTCACTCACTTTTTCTTGTTTCTCTCTTTCTATTATCCTTTTCTTTTCTATATTTCTGCCAAAACATAGCCTTAGTTTAAGATCTGAACGCCAACCCAACTTATTTCTCGTAAAATATTTAAATTATTTTTTAAATTAAATATGTCTAATATTTTATTTTATAAATTAAAAAATATCACAGTCAGTTAAACAATTTT
This sequence comes from Abelmoschus esculentus, assembly GCA_035048815.1. Taxonomy (NCBI): domain Eukaryota; kingdom Viridiplantae; phylum Streptophyta; class Magnoliopsida; order Malvales; family Malvaceae; genus Abelmoschus; species Abelmoschus esculentus. The sequence continues at coordinate 17,668,391 of JAUCBN010000029.1, forward strand.
GTTATCCCATGTGACGAGGGACAGAGCTAAAAAATTATTTAAGGGGTATATTTTTTTTAAATTTATATTTAAGGGGTATCAGTTTTTTTTTTATGTAAAAAGGAATGCAACTACGAGCCTCGTTAAAAACCTCCCTAAACCTAATTGGAGGAAAACAGTACTCATAGCGGCATTAAACAAATTTAAACAAAAACTTAAACCCCTAAAACATCAAGCCAAACCTATGGACTTGTCCCGATCAAGTAAAATCCGAACTGCATTAGGTGGTTTGAAACGGTAAGAACATCAAACATAATCCCCTCCTTTCAAAGGACCCATATGCCTCCTGAAAAACCATTTGCTTCTACTCTGTATGAATAATCAAACCCCGAGCGACGAATGAAACTATCCGCTCCATCCCCACTTATTCGAGGCTCAAAGATTGCAATCATATCCGGTAACTGCACACTAACCAATAATCTAAAATAGCGATTAAAGTCAAGGCCAAGAGTGCCTTGAGTATTCCAACACATGATTTTAATCATTAAAATAAGCATAAAGAACCCCAAACTCACTGATTCCCCGCTTGCATCGTTCCCTCAAATGACTCGTTCGTAGTCCATCGAATTTCAGGGGTATCAGTTATTTATAAATTGATATTATTTATTTAAAAAATTTATATATAAATCATCTTAAAAAAAAGATAGACCAAAAATTTTTTGGGTGTCATCTGATCACTTTTGTCAAGGGTGACTCCACCATGTGATATATTTTTATAATTTTAATAAAAGAATCTTTGGTTTTATAAGAAATCTAAATTATAATATTAATTTTTTTCTACGATCATCGATTCAATCATTATAGGTCACATTTACCTTATCGAACTTATGAATGAGAACTCTATCATCATATTGTCAAAAATCGATGAATGGACCATTGATGAACGTCCAACAATAAAAAAAAAATTGATTAAGGTTTTAACTACTATAGGGTGGGAGATATCGAACGGTATAGAAAGTTACATTTGGATAGTGAACCACCAAAATATTAGAATTTCGGACAATGAGAGATGTTATTTGAGGCTTTAAAAGAAAAAATTAAAACTTTAAGATTTTAAAAAAATTCATAAATTAAAAAACAAATCATGTGTCATGATTGAATAATAATTTTTTTTAATAGAAAAACTTTATTTAAGTTATAAAAGTAGATATTAGACATCTACTTTACTTAAAATAAAATTCTAGACACTTAAAAAACACATAGATTGAACACCTTTTCAAGCCTTATGGCTGAACCATTGAACAATCCTGCCCCCTATTCTAATTGGTCATTCCAATTCCATTTCAATAACACTAATTTTAATTTATTATTAGTATTTTTTATTTAATTATTTGTATTTAATTAATTAATTTATTAATCTAGATCCAATTCTAAAAAAAATATTATGAGAATAATTATTTTAATTCAATTATTTCATTCATATTAAAAATCTAATATTTAACCTTGTTTATAAAATCCAATAACTATCTATATTAAATTCTAACAACAAATGAAAAAAAATGTTTTTTATATCGAGAATTTAACAAAATCCTGATGCTTGGTGGATATTTTGAAATTTTAATAATGTATTACATTCTTATTTTTTTAACTTAAATATAAAATAAGTTATTGAACTTCAATTAAAATAATTGTCAAATTTTTTTAATTATATCCTCGAATTTAATTAAAAATCAATTTAATGAATTATAGGAATGTATATTTTAATACATTATCCATCATTCTGTTCCGGCAGTAGGTTTAGAAATTCTTAAAAAAAAATTATATCCTAAACTCTATACCCTAAACCCTATAATTTGAAGTAGAGACACAAATAGAGTCAGACGATTTCCACCGGCATAAGTTATAGATTAGTGATAGCATATCTTGTTACGTGAGTGTAATTTTAGTCTCGTGATAACGCCTAAGACCTTCTTGAGTATTCTTGAGTATAGTTGTGATAACCAAATACATTACGAAAGGCACCCTAATCCTAAAGTAAAATATAGTTTTAATTTCTAGCCACCCACCTCGATATAATTTCTAGCCTAAGAGAAATGCAATGGCTGCAGCTGCACCATTTTAGAGCTACTGCAAATTGAACAAAAGCCTAGATCACAATGATTCTAGCTTGTAACTACCATGACCTACTCATGTCTAGCAAAACTAAACTACAGGCAGAGAATTACGAACACAAAGAGGGATTACAGTAACAAAGACAAGAGATACACTTGAGAAACAAAATCAGTGCTTTGTCACAATATCGAAATGAGTAGTTACTAAAGAATATAATGTACTCCACAAGAGAATCCGAAATGCAAACTGATACAATAATTATTTCACAAGCAGACAATGGAAAATTAATGGTCAACAATAAGAAGCAGAAGTTTTCACAGAAGTTGTTCCGCATTACAAACACAATATCAAGAAATTCTACAGAAGGGACTAAATCACATATCAGCACAAAAAGGATTATTGAAAGAAAACATCATATTTGTATGGAAAAAACAAGCTTATCAGAGTTCAATTGCAAATATAAACCCCACTCTGATACCGATGATTCACCTCATAAAAATCTGTCTTACCCTCAGAAGCAGGCTTCAGACAGACACCAGACAACGAAGTAGCTCCTTGAACTGAAAATTTTACATGACCAACAACTTCTAGTTCTTCATCAATGTCACCAGAATCCAAAGGCATCCTTGCTCTCAACTTCCCAGGAGCACCCTTTAGTGGAATATCTGTCACATGCCACTTCAGTTCTCTCTCTGATCTGTTCAACACAGCTTTAGGTGAAACCTTTAACAGTGTTGGATCGACCGGCAATTTCAGAACAAAAGTTACATCAGTCAATGGTGCTAGTAACTCAGGATTTGGAACATATTGTATCATCACCGAAAGTAATGTACCACTAAGACGCTTAATCAATCTGATTCTCAAAGGCAATGGTGTCAACCTAGGTAACAGACTATATTTCAAAATAGGTATAGGTTCCTCAGAAGGGGCTGTTCTAACATGAAACATTCCATTCCCTAAGCTACTAACCCGAGAACTCTGTACAACGAACCTCTTAACTGAATTTGTTCCTTCAACACGAAATGAAAACTCAGTATCTTTATCACCAGAAACTTTAGGAGGCATTGTTCTCAAGTAAACCACACCCATTAATCCAACCCTAGCCAGCAACGATTCCCTGAACTCGGCACTGATCTCCTCCGAAATATACATTTCAGGACCTTTCATCTCAGTCGTCTTAACCAAAAGATTCTCAAGAGATTTTCCTCCATCAGCACCAGTAGCAGAAGCAGTTGGAGGGGCAGCACTATCCCCAGTTTGCAAAAGTTCAAGCCCACTAAGCCCTTCCTGTTTCTTAACCTTTTTATTTTCCAAAAACTCAGAAGCATCCAAGCCTCCACCCCAAGCATCGCTAAACCCTTCAAAAGCTTCTCCGAGTGTAGTCTGTTCACTGCCAAACTCAATTCCTCCATACTTCCCTTCAAACCCTTCAACAGTAATATCCGTAGACTGGGTTGCTTCAGCAGGAGGCAATGTAGTCACCTCTAATCCTGCCAATGCCAATGTTAAATCAGTAGCTGATGGATCCTTCGTCTTCTTGAACCCTCCAGCCAAATCTTCTTGCTTATTTATGGCCTCGCTCGCTGCAAAAGGATCTTTTTCTGCTTCTGATTCCTCTGCTTTAATCATTTTCTCGTCTTGCTCGGGTGTAGTTTGAGGTACAAGTGTTGAAGCTTTCTGATCGCCTGCCGCTAGAGTTTCTGGAGGCAATTCGAAATTCGCATTCGAAAAGGCTTCAATGTTGGATTGGTGTTCAGCGGAATGGAGCTCAACGGCAGGCCATGTGTCAGCACCACGGATCTTGGCTTCAGTGTCGAGTCCAGAATGAACCATCTTGGCGATCCCGTCACCGTGCATAAAGGAAAGCATGGCGGCAAGACGGATGTTGCTGACTCCACGTAGGACGATGTGGAGAGCCATGTAAACCTCGGCGTATTTCCGGGCGAGCTTTTCAGGGGTTACATCGACGCCACGGCAGGCAGTTACAATGACACTAACGGCTTGGTTAACGATGTTGATGCACTCAAATACGTTGATCGAATTGTCGTGATCTGCGGTAGTGATTCCGAGGACGTAGATGGAGTTTACGAGACGATAAACAACACGATACTTACTTTCAACACCGACGATTAATTGGCCACTGGAGGCGGAGAGGGGGTCATCGCCGATGGATTCAGAGGCAGCACTAGATTCGGAGGTAGCAGCGGAGGAAGAGGAAGGGGACTTGTTGGAGAAGGCAAAACGGGTTTGGCGGAAGGCATGGAGGGCAATTAGGGCACGTGCAGGAGGGAACCACTCTCGTGTTTGGAGAAGGATGTCGGATCCGTTGGCCGGTTGGAGAGAGAGGGCCAAGCACGACATTTTGGTTTTGTATAGATGAAGTGGTGAGATCTATGAATCCGGATCCAGAAGGGATATGGAATCACGGCGTTGAGGAGGATCTGCGGCGAAATTGAGCGTAAGTGACGAGAATGACAGCCGTAGGAGTTTCTTGTCGTCGTCGTCGGTGGTGGTAGTGGATCTGAATGGTTAGTTTTGGTTTGCAGAGAAATGGAATAGAGAAGAAGAGGACGGGGTGGATTTTGACCGATGGTGGTGTGGGTGTCAAAGGCCCACCAGATTCGGCATCTATTCTCATTGGGCTTCTCATGCATTTCAGGTTGGGTCGGTCAATTTTATAGAATCAAATTAAAGATTTATATCCATGGTAAAATAAAAAATTTAACAGTATATTTTAAGGTTTATAGTTAAAATTTAAGAGTTAAAAGTTAAGAATTAGATTAGTAATTTAGAACTCATGAGTTGTGTTGTTGTTAGAATTTAAGATTTATGTTTATAATTTAGGTTAATGCAATTAAGGATTTAGGTTTAAATATATAAATTTAAAATTATAATCATAAATCATAATTCGAAATCATTAAACTTAAATCTATAAAATTTAATTATAACCTTAAAACTAAGACGTTTATAAAAACTTTTTATTTTCATTGTTTGTGTATGAAATAATTATCTTCAAATTAATTATATATTTGTTTTTTTTTCATGAAAATAAAATGTTGAATTTTATTAAAAGTAAAAATATACAACACATAAATCATAAAAAGAATTTTGACAAACAAAAGCGAAGAGGGGACATTTATTTTAGAGTTTTCTCTCTTTTGCAATATTCTTTAGGGGCTTCCTCTCTTTACTGTCGTCGTTCTTCATCTTTTTTGTTTTCTTATATTAGTTGTCGATCACTGGATTCATTATTATTCTTGTTCTTTTATTTTCTTATATCTTAATAAGAATCTCCGCCTTTATGGCAAGCATTTCCTCTGTCCTTGTGATACGTTTTTATTTTTATTTTTGTGATTTATTTTATCTGTCCTTGTGGCATGATTCATCATACCCTAGCAGTCAAGTGTTGCAGAGATTTGAATCGACACTAGTTTCTGATTATGATTTTGTCGGTGGTCATTGATGATTAAATCCCCACTCGGTTGATGGTTGTATATTGATATAATCAGTTCTGGATAACGAAATATTTTGCCTGATGGTTTAGATCGCTCACCACTCCTTATTAACCCGTTATGTGTCTCAATTGAACAGAGACAAAAAGATTCAAGAAGCTTCTGAATTTTGATGGTATGCTTATTTCCATAGAAAATATTTTACTTTTCTTTGATTTTTTTTTAATTTTCCAAATTCATAATTGTAATATTTTTTGGATTTAATAAAATTCAAGGGCAATTATAAAAAAATCATAACAAGAATTTTGAAGACCAAATTCAAAAAATTATAAATTCAAAGGGCATAGAGAAAAAAATTATGCATTCCCTCCACCTTTCAGGATCAGCATTGAATCTCTCTTTCATTTGGTCTACGTTAATGACAACATCATTACAAACGATGTTTCTCTAGAAATCAGAAATTTACAGTTTTTGGCAACTGAATTTGAAACCAAAGATCTCAGTTAGTTGCAATCTTGTCTAGGGATGGAAGTTGCTAGATCAAGCACTGGAATTGGGATCAATAAAAGAAACTACAGTCTAAACTTACAAAAACAGATATTTCTCATAAGTCAGTTCATGAATGACACAAGAGAGGAGCACCTAGAGACAGGGACTACTGACTAGAATCTTGAGATATTTGAAAATGGCAGTAGGCCATGGACTAATTTTTACCAAGAATGAGACTAGAAAAGTGGAGGTTTTCACAGATACATGCTGGGAAAGAAAGCTTACAGTCAAAAAAATCCTTACAGTTTGGGGTAATTTGGTAACCTGAAGAGGCAAATAATAGTGGCAAGTAGTGTAAAAGCTGAGTTTCGAGCATTAGCTTCAAAAACTCGTGATAGAACTAAAATTAAATCGGAGTGAAGCTAGACCGATGAAAATTACAAATGGGACAGCCAATCACAACTTTTTTCCTACTCACAAACAACTAGTTGATGTGCACTTCCAAGAACTACTTTTGATGAACTCACATCTAAGCTACGACTCTACAATGTATACTCATCAGCCTCAGGAAAGTATAGATTGTAGATTGATAGAAATTGCAGAAAGTTAGAATTCTATTCCTAAATATCTAGGTACTGATATTTAAGATTTTATCAATAAATAGGAACAAATATGTAGATGTTGATTTTTTGTAATAGGTGCAAATATAGTGGCTGGTTTTCTGTAATTTTTCCTTAGATTAGGCTCTCTTGTAAACTATGAATAGGAGTTGTTTTCAATAAAGAAAAAACAGAGACCATTTTTTTCTGCCTCAAAATCACTATTGTTCACAATATCCACGTCTTTATACTGCTTATATCATAAAAAATTTACGAGTGCAAGATGGTCATTAGACCTTGTCGGAATTGTAGAGCAAGAAAGATGTCATACCGGCCACAAGTTCAGCATTCAGGCATCACAATGGCCATCTGATGAGTACATTACCAAGATCGTGGCAGTGAAGTCTGGAGCAACAAACCAGGAGCCAGCTCTCACCTGGCCATAACTTGTCCTCACTCCTCAGCCTTGCATTTAGACAGTTCATATTCCACCAGCTTAATACCTGTTAAACATGAAGTTAAAATAGAGGAGACAATCCTCCTTTGCATCTCTTTAAATTCCAATGCCAGCTTCACGTCCCAACTGCTAATTGCCCTGCATGAAAGAGGTAGAAAACCATCAATTCTTTTTTATATAATGAAAATTAGATTCAGCTGGAATGAATCATAAATGCTTGCTTGAGATTTCTTTACCTATCAAAGGAATCTATATCACTTAAACTTTCCACCATGCCATTGAATGTGGATTGTAAATCTTCAAGAACTTCTTTATCAACTTCCAAGTTTGCTTTTATCTTGAGACAGGGAAACGAAAATGTGCAAATAACTCAAATAAGTCAATATTTTGTGATTAATACAAAAAAAGGTTAAAAAAATATTATGTTGAAACAACCAAATGAGACACTAGAACTTTAAAATACTAAAAGTATAATGGCATACTTAAACAAAGAATCGGAGGAGGGAAATTACCAGGGTCTTCGTGAATGGCATCTGACTCCGAGCACTTCGTAGAAAGTCTAATAATGGAGATGGTAAACCATAAAAGAAGATATTTTGATTCTCTGAAAGCCAAGTTCCCCGGACCATGTGAGTGGTCCAGTTGGACAGAGGGAAATCTTCCATGGTGTCAACTTGCTCAACATCAAAATCTGAACCAAGATAAGGCACAATAAATTATTCAAATGAATACGATGCTTGCAAAATAATCACTCAGGCTGTAAGTGTGCACAGGTATGAGAGAGTAAACATAAAAAAGGAGTCCATGAATCCATTAAAAATTATATGTATGATTATACATTTGTATGTATTACATAAATCCACAGATTTTATATGTAAAACTAAGTAAAAATACAGCCGCAAATATTCCTAACATATATAGGGGATGCAAAAAAATTACCCAATGGGATCACATCATAAGGATTGTCTCCTTGCGGTAAGAAACCATAAAAAGTAATCAGATGTGAACCAGAGAAATTTCCATAACTAAGACAGCATTGTTCCCCAGCACTGCAAGGTCTTGATAGAGGAAATTTCAAGGAATTTGTTGCAGGATCTACTTTGCCATAGTGAACTATATGTGGATGTAACTGTAAAGAACAAGTCCTAGTATATAAGCATAAGACAGAAAATTGTGATGGGCCTAAATGCTTTGGCTTAAAAATTGATTGTGCGTATTTGAAATGTTCATGAAGATAAATTTAAGAAAACATATAATAGAAAACAAAATAACAAAGGAAAAAACAAAATTGTCAATACTAATACATACAGCAGAAACAACTGGTATAGTAGTAATAGTAACAACACTGGAAAAAAATTGATAAACAGACAAACGCCATGAAGGTGTTTTCTAAGATACATATTAGCACTTGGTGTGTTAATGGTTGATAAACTCATGCAAGAAAGGTTCTTCCATAAAGTCACAAGTTCAACAATATACAAAATCATCCCTTATGGCTTCAAACTGTACCTTCGTCATCTGGCATCAAATGAGAATAACAGATTGCATTGATGGTGGATGACAAGAAAATGAGTGACTTACAGAATGATTGAGAAAGCCTGCAACAGGAATCAAGCAAGTCCTCAGCTTCCCATCAGCAAACATAATTTTCATGCTGTTAGAATACCAGAGCTCACAAGCCCATAAAAACTGCTCCCACGTGTAGAGTTCTGGTGGAAATATATCAGGTTGATCATTGGATAATGCCGGAAATAACTCATCATATTGAACACGCAAATGCTGCAAATTTGAGGAAGACCAAAGAGGAAGAAAGGTAATACATTATAATTAGAAAATGTTAACACCTCTCGGCTTTAAGCATTTATCATATAGAAAGCAAATTATAGCTGCAGTTTCCTGAATTAACCTAAATAATCTCACAAGCCTAATATTAGCTGAACATAATATATTTCATAAATCAACCATGTCCATGGATACTAAAAGTCTATCGGATAACTGTTAAGTATTCAAAGTTTAAAACCAATTGGCTATAGATGCATACAGCCAACCCAAGCAAAATAACAAGTGATGGAGACAAGTAAAATAACACCATAAGTGTATGCCTAATAGAGTAACTAAGGAAACAACCAAATGATGGAATAACAACAGGTGTACGCCTAAGAAATTAACTAAGATAAGCTTATCATGCGCAATATGCAACTAAGCTATGACACTGTATTAAACATCCAACCTTAAACTAGTTGGCTAGTAATCCACTTTAATGTGTGTGATGCAACATACCCAAGTTCTCGCTAGTATTGAGAAAAATACTACTTAACAATCATTGAACACCTAAAGATGCACAATTCTTCTAACATCTAGATCCTTTCCACAAGTCCGTCATCCAATTCCCATCGAAAAAAGAAAGCCATAACTAAGGTTGACCCAATATAAAAAATGTACGGCTTAATAAAGAACCTCTTTTGCTTGCATTATCTCTTCAAATAGCAAAGTTCCATCCAAAGCCATGATTGCTTCAACTCCAAAGCTCAATCCTGTAAGACAAAGTGGTGGAAATTTGAGGTACAAAAAAGAACCCAATTTTATAAAAATGCAAAAAAGAAATACCATATAGGACTGCACATATTGCACGCAAAAGTTATATTAGGCTTGCTATTGGTTTTAATTTGAGTAAGATTATAGCATTTATTTATGAAATGAAATCATAGGAAAAGTGAAAATGCGTTGTCTTTTACATTTGAATCAGTTAGATCTTCAATTTCAAAATCAGCAGTATTTTCAATAAAAAGGATTTACAAACTATGGGTTTGCTAAAGCACATTCATGAAAATGATAGCACAATGTCTTTGTGTTGCATTGTCTATTTCTATAAAAATATCAAAAGAAATAAAATGAACCATGGTTATTCCTCCACCTTAGCAGTCCGATATAAAAACAAATGCTTCTTTCTCATCCTTACTTCAAATTATTAAGTTAGTTATGAATCAAAGAAAAAAGGGAAAGAACAACAGCATCTATACGCAATTCATGGTTCAGTGATATGATTTCATATTATCCTACAAGAATCCTTGAAATTGTCATATACTATGTTAAAATCTGCAATTTCTGACTTTATCTCTCGGCTAATGATGCTGGTTATGCAGACCATGGCAATGTAATGGAGCAAAATCATTTTGAAAGGGTTTAACCCAGTTTTCAGTAGATGAGATACATTAAAGCTTTTACGGATGCAAACTATGTTGGGTCTTTGTAATGTGATAATAATGCTGCCATCAATATTGCTCAAAATCCAGCTCAATATGATCGAACAAAACACACAGAGAAAGACATGCACTTTATTAAAGAGAAATTGGGTTATTTATGAATTTGCCCCCCACCCTCACCCACTTTCAAATATTTATGTTTTGCCCCTAACCCAATATTGTGGCTCCATCCTTGCATCCAACAGACAGCTGATATCTTCACCAAGGGGCTCAACAACATAACTTACCATAATTTGGTTTGCAAGTTGGGCATGTGTGATATCTATGCACCAGCTAGAAGAGGAGTTTTGACTATTGACAGCTAATAAGTTGATATTTAGGAGTTTTACCTATATAGTATTTGTTGTATAGATTTTTATTTCCTTAAATAGGGTTTAGTTAGTTTGTATATATATATATATATACCTTTTTTTTCTTTAATACATGATTGAATAATTCTTATCTCCTTATTCCGTTCTTTAAATTACAACAGTCTACTTAGTGCAGTGCACTTTGATGATCTATTCATACTACACAAAGAAGGGAACGGTCAACATGGTTCAGAGTAGCAATATAAGGCACAAAAAGCTTGTTTGGTCTTTGGCCAAATTCATCATTAATCAGGTTTTCAAGCGTATTGTTGTATGTAGGTTACATATTCGTCAGAGTTGGTGTGTTCATCCTGTTGAGAAATAGTGGATATTATTCTTTCGAAGGGTTTCTATATTCTAAGTCATTACCCACCTGGGTGGGGGAACCTGAAAAGCGAATGGGTGATTCAAGTTAACAAAAGAATTTGTAAGCTTGCAGTTACGACAGCAGTATCAACCTCCTATCCTCTAAGAAAAGGCAATCTATGCAAATTATTTCCAACAATAACTGCCAACTTGTTTTGAATCACTGATGTCCATACTCAGAATAGTTATTGGACTAGAATTGATTGTTGAGGCCTAGAAAATTACTACTCTTATGAACCCAAAAAGAGGATGCCCTTTCTTTCAGGGTTTACTTAAAAGCTTTTTGTCTTCACATTATAATTAAACAAATAAGACAAGAAGACAGATATTTCAAAGACAGAGACTCTACTACTTTAGACCATGTACAGAAAGAATCACTCGTCATAAATAAATTTCCACAGGAATATAATAAAAATTCAAGAACAAAATAATACTCAAAGATACAATTCAAATTTTGAAATTGCATTTCAACTCATACACTTTTCCCTTATGAGAACAAAGTTGGTAACTTTGAAAGAAATAAAACCAATTTGCTACAATCTAGACATCATCAACAAGGTGCATCACAGCTAAAAGTCAAACCTGTGTTAAAATTTTCTGGTAGTGTATCAAAGTAAATCTTGAATTGAGAATGACAATTGTGCCTCTCCTTCATACTCCATAACAATACCATAGTCTCAGATGACATTCCATCAATGTTTTCTAAGACTTGATACTGCAATCAGAAAAAATAACAAAAAGTAATATCCTCAGACAGTATTAAAATATGTATGCTATATTTAAGCTATATCTATGAATTTATTGCCACCAGCCAGTAGCTTACATTCTATATAAGTGTAACGGTTAAAGTGAAAACAAATCAGATATGCCAAGAAATGTGATCAACATAGTGACACAAAAATAGATATGGAAAAAGGATAAAGAACTGATGCAAATTGTCTGTTGCTTTTAAATACCAAGTAAGAGGTGCCATTTCCCATAGCAGTTGAATTTACAATAAGACATCTGTAACATCTTTTGTGCATGAGATGAAAAGTTTACTCACCTCCTACACTAAAAGTGAGGTTACTGGGACAATAAAAATTTGGGTGATTTCTATATTGTTTGTACTCTTCTTGAATTTAACTCCGCATGAATGTACTGGGGGATTGCACCGCCAGCAGATTACAAAACAAACTGGAATCTTAACAATGTTGTCAATTTGGAATAATATCCCGAAATCTATCAAGTTCAATACATTTCTTTTTTCAACTTAGGTGATTTTAAAGAGATACTAAATCAAACTCGGGGAAAATAATAATAAGATATAGATACATATTCTTTGAAATGATGAAATGTACCATGTCAGATTTATATACGAGATCCTCAGAGATTATAATCGATACAGGAATCTCCATAGCAACATCACCAACTTCTAGATCTTCCGTTGCAATGGCTCCTCTACCAGCACCTTCGATATCTATTTGAAGACCAATGCAAGAAAGGGGTAACAGTTAATACATTGACTTCCTTTTCTTTCAAAAACAGTTTTTGAAAATTTTCCTTTAGTAGCATTGAAGCATCTTTTGAATGTTAAAGAACTATTATATTTATGTGGTCCAAATAGTAAAATAGTGGATAATAAGAAAAAGGAAAGTTCAAAAGGAAAATAACACCAAGATACTAAATAACAAGGATCACTAAAAAAGCAATTCTAATCTTGAACTTACAAGCTATCTGCAATCTTGTTTTTGCACCATTGTCTTCAGCCCACTGTATTAAACAGTTCTCTTTATTACACTTGTATTTTTTATCAATTTTATTCTCCACTTTATTCTCAGTTCCTAACTCATGAATCCTATTTATAATAGCATCTCTTAGATCTTGCAGAGCATGTGCTTGCATGTGTACTTGACTAGATAATGACCTTTTGATAAGTGAAAGGATAAAATTTTGAGCCTCCATCTCATTCCTAGGGCTGTAAAATCCCAGTCCACCAATTGGACCAAAATAAAGTTCTACCTGCATCCGAAAAGCCCATTGCATTAGCGTTATTTATTCAAAGTTCAATAGATTATTGAAGGGGCAGGGGGAGTATTAAAAAACCAGGTTCGAGCTTAGGGTGAAAATACTCGAACCGAACCGATATATACTATATTTTTATATATTATATTTAATATTTTTATTAAAATTTTTGGGTCGGGTTTTTATTAAAATATTAGGATCGGGTTATGTTTTTTTATTATGTCGGGCCGGGGAAGGGATACAATATATTAAAATTGGAGCAGATGGTTTAAATTTTGGGTCAGGGTCGGGGTGGCCAAAACCCCCGCCTTGTTCCGTTGGCATCCCTAATTCTAGCCTCATTAGTTACAATGCTTTAAGGTGTGTGCCTAGGCTCACCTAGGCATTGCATATTAGTGTCAGACAACAACAAAACCTCAAAAGCCTCAAACCTCTTCAGGCCAGGCATTAGGCATATGCCAGGTGTAGCTAGGCATACTTTTTTATTAGGTGCTGAAACATTTTTTCGTACTGAAGTTGTCCTAGTGGCTAGTACAACCTGTTTAGTTCCATATTTTCCTTTATTAGACTGCATAAGCAAGCATAAGTTAAAAGCTACAAGTAATGGAAGGTACCTGAGAAAGAGAGTTTATCAAATCAACCAACCCTCATTGCACAAGAAGAGAAACAAGTACAAGCAAAATAAAAAATAAAATAAAAATAACCCCTCATTGGTTCTTTTCAATTGTTTGCTACTATGATCCACAATAAACACCAATGGCTATAAATAGCAAAATTGCAACTTACCTCATCTAAATGCATAATTCTAGCTATCTGCAGCATTTTATTCAAAGTAGAATGTAGTGAACCAGAATCCGAAGAGCTCTTAATATGTACAATTTCCTTGACATCAAATCCCCTATCATTGAGTAATCTCTGCCAAACATGTGAAAGAACAATTTGTTAACATAGAACATTCTCATCAACAACCATGTAGAAGCCTAATTAACATGTCTAGTTCCAATCTCTCTACTTCAACCTATTTAATAAACTTAAATCAGACACATCATGTACTTTGCTTAAAATGAGAGCAATGGTTATAACTATTAACACTTCGAAAGGAAAGCTTATAATCAACATATTTTGATGAAGAAATGAAAGAAACTAAAACATGTTTACTGTTTCTCTAACCTTCTTTTTGTCAAAGAAAGGGTCAACATCAGAAAGTTCAAGAAGAATTGAATAGCCATCTCTTGTTTCTTCTGTATTATCACATGAAGAATGCTGCAGAAAACCAGTAATAAAACAAAAGGATTAGTACTATTTTAGTAAAAATAGTAGTAATATTAAATATAAAAACTGTTAACCATAACATCTTAGGGTAATTAAATGTTTTTAATTGCTAACCACACACATGCCTAAAGCCCTATAATCCCAATCAGTGTGCACACTGACATGTCTAAGAGAATATATGCACTAAGTGATTAGCATATGCATGGCTGAGAGATAACCTATGTGGAGATAGCCCAACCTCTTCATGGTGGGTTAACTGACAGAGCAACATTGGTTATTGAAAGTAATATCACTTTATGTTCCTCTATCATGCAGGCAAGTTTTCTATCGATTTATACGTGAAAAAAAAAATTGAGTTAACTGATGGAAAACAAGTTTTAAGATTTAAAATAACATAACTCTTTGCTGAGTAGCATGATTACTTCAAGTCCATTTCAGCTTCTTGAACAGATGCAACATGGAGAGATAATTTTAAGATTTCAATAAGCCATTTTAAATTAACCTGGAAATAATTAAAATAGAAACTCAATGAAGAAAAGAACCAAACAGAACTATACCCATTAAAGTTCTCACTCTTTTGCATACCCCAATTGATATGTGAACAAGCACACAGCTGAGTTAGCCAAACTATGTGAGGAGAGCAAAGCTAAATCAGAACATGCAAAGCTAAAGGCGCCCATTTGAAGTTAAATTTTTATGCTCAATATCGTGTTCAGTTTTTTTTCTTCTGATAAATCGATTTTATGTGCAATCCGAGTAGAGCAAGCTAAACAAAATTAAACTCCAGAAAGATATGAAAAGGAAAGGACAAGGAGAAGCGAAGTAATAAAGAGTTAGCATTTTACCTTATCTTCTTCCATTGAAATAACTTGAAAATTTCAAGACTGTGAAGGAAGTGGAGCTTTGGGCGGCAGCTGAACTGGAACAAATTAAACGAAAGAGGCAAAGACGAAGAGCCGGTTCATGAATAAGGACTTCTTCTGTTGTGCTAGTCCGGTTCGGAACGGCTAAACTGCTTAGGTCAAGCAAAACTTTTACGTCAAATTTTATAGAAGGTACATATATCATTATTATTTATGGTTTCAGTCCTTTCATTGCAATTAAATCAAATTCTAGTACTATATATTTTCAGTCCCAAAACTAATATTTTCCCAATGCTTCCACCAAATAATTTAACATGCCTTTTATTATCCGACGATGTGGCTAGAGTTAAAATTAAGATTAAACATTGAAAGAGATAAGAATCTATTTAACTTTTAAATATAAAAATTAAAAAAATAAAGATTTTATTTAATTTATATTTAAAAATTAAAAAAAAACTTAAAATATTATTATATCATCTACTAAATAGGTTTGTCCTTTGTCTACCTTGATCTTTGCTATTTGTCGCATGTTTTTTTAAAAAAGAAAATGTTAGGTTACGGTAAAAGTTATCTAATCATAAACTACACACATAATTGGGATATTTTTCTATAATTATTGACACAAAAAATTAGTCGGTAATTATTCGCACGAACCCTCTAACTCAAACTGTTAACGGTTGTTGTTCTTAGAGGTTACGGGTTCGAGTACCAGTGATGTCAGTAGAGTAATTGAGTTACAAATGATTTGTTTTGTCCTACCGTCAATGCATTCTGCAGCCCTGCAGAATGACGTTGCTGCTAGGTGCATGCTTTTGCAGTGAAAAAAGGAAACTGGGATTGTGTTTATCGAATAGCAGTCGTCGGAAACGACTCCATAATTATATGCCAGAAGGATCCTAACAAGCTCAAAGATCCAAGCTCGGCTATCGATCCTCCATGATCTGATTTATTTGCAAGAAAAACACACCAAACAATGCAGGTTTCTCAACACTGATACAAAACAGAGCAGCATTATCTGGCTTGACCTAGATATGATGTCTTAATTTGTGACAGTGTGTTCTTTTTTATTTGAGCAATACTACCCAAAATAAATAAATCAAAATAACGTTTTCTTTACAACCATGTGAAAAAATGACAGTGTAGAAATGTACCAGGTTTCTTTCAAGCTTCCTCCTGTCATCCCATTGCCTTTCAATGGCTACAACTCGAGATCGGAAAATCAAAGCGTCGCTTAAGGCAGAAAAGGTGGTGCTTTGATAAGAAACTTCAAAGCTAGGTTTACAATGGTACCTCAACTAGGAAGAGACAAGGCACTGTTGACATTATTTGGGGAAGCCCCCTATCACATAACTTGAACATTATTAGCATTCAGCAAGATAAACTGCTGATCATTATAAAATTTGGCAAATTTGGGTTCAATTCCCGCACCAAAGTTGTGGTGAAAACATCCATCAACTCATTATCTGAACACTTTGCTTTTATAATCCTTCGATACCAAATAATCCGGGTAGATGACAACTCCCACAAGGATTCGGGGAAAAAACATATCAGAATTTAAAATTATAGAAAATCCAAAATGAGATCTTCGTGGTCAAGGCTTGAGAGCAAGGGCAAGTCCCATCTTAGGGGCTGAATTCGTGGCCTTTGAATCATACTCTGCCGAAAAAGTTACGAGTGACTTGGGCCTCCATTCCCGTTGGCAGAGCATTGCAACCTTCCCATTGTCAGAGAATCGTGTTTTTACCACGGTAAAAGGGTCCACAGCATGAGAACTTCCAATGGTGAAAGTGTTTCCATAGGTGGAAAATCTATGAGCCATTTCAGCAGCAACAGAAGTGAAAGGGTTGACAGAATGGATATAAGATGCCTTCAATGCCTGTCCTTTATCAGTCCTAAAAACAGAAAACATGCATTCAAAAATTTAAACAAGGCCTTCATGACAGAGGGGAAGAACATAAAACAACAAGAAAAAGGGCATAGAATGTTGACAGCTAATAGGTTAAGCCATATGAATTTAACCTACAGAGACTAAGACACTTTCTTAATTATTCTCACTAGAAAATGTTCATCATAGTCCCAAGGAGATGGAGTTCTTAAATTTTCTGGGGAAAACTAGTTTCTTAATTTATCCCAATGGTTCCCATGCATCTTAAAGTCTCTCCAAACTGCTTAACATTCTTAAAGTCTTCTTCAATATCCATCAATACAGATCTGTCCCCGTTACTTACAAGTGGATCCTACATGCAAACTCATGATAATTGACATTTGATTTTAAGAACCCAAAACATAATGGAAATAGGATCACTATTTTTCCTTGAAACTAACCAATGTTCCTTACTCCAGCAACCCCTTAACTAACTGTGTTCCCCTTGATTCTAATTGTTCAATTATTGCTCTCTCTACACATTTTGCTCAATTGCTAGTGATTCTTTGAAAAAGTTTGCAATGATTACTGGGATTGTATGAGCTACCATAAACAGATTTGTGTGACAAGTATTTGAGGGGGTGGCCATTTCAGATTCAGGCAAGAAACAAAATTTTGCCTAAAAGAGTCGAGTGAAAAGTATTTGTTTAAAGATAAGGAGAAATGCCGGGTTTTTATGACGTACAAAGTTTGTGGAGCCTGTGGGTAGATATCAAGTTTAGAGACCAATAATAATTTTGAGGAGCATATAACATATGCAAACAACATTTAGGATCATCTTAATCCAACTATAGATTTCGTAAAATGTTGACAAGATGTTATAAACTGATCATGATGCAGCACTTGTCAACCCAACTGAAGCCTGAAGGTGTTAGCATAAAAAGTTACAGCTAGATGTGCACCTAAAGGAAAAATATCTCCCAAGGTAGATGATCTTGAAAAACTTACAGCAAAAGAGCAACTGAGAAATCTGACTTGTTCAAGTTGATCCCAGCAGTGTACTTGGTAATAGAAGACGAAGCTGTATCAAATCCAACTTCACCACCCAAATAAAGCTCGTTGCTGCCGATTGTTGCCGAAAGCTCCAATAGGGGTGTTGGATTCAGGCCAATGCTAGAATCGATGGCAGCATGAGGATGAAGATATTGGACATCCAACTGAGATATGAAGCAAATAAAGAGTAAAAGATTCTGTTTCTCAAACACAAAATTATATTACCAACACTTAAAGAAATTGTTAGTTTACTGCCATTAATCGATAGGTGGAAGTGTTTGTTAATATAATTTTCTACAAAAGTGGTTGCCAATGATCTTTCTTTTGAATCAACAAGAGAATTGGAGCATAATTTTCCATCAAACTGATTTACTTTCACAAACTAACATTTTTCTAAGAGTCCGGACAAAATGATACACAAAAATAAAACTAGGAACCATGCGTGAAAAGGAGCCATAACAAAACAACACTCATACCAACTATAGCCTCGGTAAATATGTAGTAAGCAAGAGAATAGAAATGATCGACGGAGCATAAACACAAACCGCACCACATGAACAGTGCATGGCTAGCAAATTAAGAAGAACAAGATGGGGAATACCTTGGTTACTATAAGAAATAGAAACTGTAATTTTACATATATACTGTTAACATTCATGCACTGACCTTGCCAGACTTGTGATCAGGTATCCTGAAACTTAGAGCAGCTTTGGAACATGGCCAGACATCATTGACAGTCACTTTTGAGGACACCTGCAGAAGAACAAAAGAAAAATAGAGGAAAAGGGACAAGGTTATTGGGGATTACACAATCAGGATTTAACAACCTCCAAATACAAAAGGGTTGTACATTAAACTCAATCACAAATATGGAGAAGTCACAAATAAAAAATGGAAAAGAGAACCCGTCTATACATTAGAATAGGAATCAACTTTCACATCCACAGTAGTATTTCGACTCTTATACACAGTATTTATGTCTCCAAAAAAATTTTGGTCCTTCTTGAGCCCCGTGGCTGTAAGTCCCTGCAAAACATTTTAAGAATGACATTACATGACAGAACAATCAAATTTGAGCACAGATCTATATATTATTTTAAAGAAACAAAATAATCCATAAGAGCTCACAAAGGGTTAAAGGTTAAAATATCAACACATGCAAAAAAGTAATAACAAAAAATACTATAGAGATCAAAATATAATCCTGTTTTTGCTAAATTTTACCAGTTAAAATGAATTTCTCTAATAGTTCATCACAGGCTCGGGTTTCTTATATGTACCAGAATGGACAGACCACCAGTTCCCAGTTGACCAGTCCGGTCCAGCCTTTTAACACTGATGAATACTAAAGGAAAATGATGGTTGGGCAACGTAATACAAGGGAGAGTATATCTGACTAGTTTAGCTCATATTGGAAGAAAGCAAACAGAAAATTAAGGCATCGAGAAAGGGAAGTTGAAAGGACAGAACATAGGTGGTTACTGTTACTACAGGCACACAAATTTTTAAGTGTTCCATCATCCATTTCAATGAAATCTTTGACAACCCATGGTCACATACTGTCATCGTCACCAGTTTCATCCAGTTTAACACAAGAAAATTTTAAATAATTATGATACTTGGGGCAACCTGTGTGGATTCCTTCAGATATAGATACACAACAAGAACAAAACAAGGGTGTAGTAAAAAGCAACATCACTCCAAAAACAATTCAATGTACATGAAAATCTAGCTGAGAATACATAGTTTTTCCCTACATCTCAAATATAGCATTGCACAAACATTCTGCCAGTAATTTGCTGCAGAAGATCGCTTAAGAGAAAGGAATTAGTATCACAGACAAACGAACCATCCTTGAGCATAATGTTCATATGTAAAAACCTAACAGATAATCACTCTGCTAATATTTAACAAACTATTCTCATGCCATAGCATCAATGGCATATAAAATCATGGAAAAGCAGAATTCAAATTTTCAAGTAGAATAATCAAGCTGTCCAAAAATTACAATCAAGCAGCTCAATAAAAAGGGTCAACAAGTTCTATTGGGAAAACCTACCATTCCAGTGGAGCTCAGCATTGAAAGAGTAAACTTCTGGTCAAAGATGTAATCTTTTGTCAGGAGATCTGCATAAACACGATTAGAAATTATTAGAATCTATGAAATATAGAAGCATAAGAAAGCAGGTATGGAAGTCTCTGTTCTGTAATATGACAGACTAACAAACAACTTATTTTGGTTATCTACCACATACATATTATCATTTTCTTTGGTTTATTAAGTGTTTTTAAAAATCCCACTGCATTAGCATTTTCAATTTCTCTGCCCAACAATTACCATGATTCTGAAATGCGGCTAATCGGTTTGAGTTGCCATTAAACAGTAATTTCATGAAAGACCATGACAAGTGCAAGCATATCAAACACAACGCCAAACAAGAAAAAAAAAAGTAAAGGATAATGCAACTAATACCTTTGGCTTTTTTGCCCATATCTACAAATGGTGCTGGTCCAACCATCTTGATAGAAGGACAATCAACCAAAGCCTGGAAATACCAGAAAGATAACATCAACACTTCAGCACAGGAAACCTTCTACTTCAGAGGAAAAGAAAAATGGGGGAACAGATCATAGAACAAATGCACATGGGAAAATAATACAGAACATTTCCTAGTTCGAAAATCATTTCAGGGCCGAAATGCCGGTAAAATTAATAAAAGCAAAGCAATCAAACAGTTTCAAAAAAAACGACGAGACGACGGCTTATATAAACAAAAGATGCAAAATTTGGTGAGAAAATAAGGTTTCGATTAACATTGTCACCTAGATTTAGTTCAATACTTGAGCATCATAAAAATTAAACCAAAAACTTCGATAATCGAAAAGGAAGAAAGAACTTACAACAAAGATTGAGGGACGAGAAGAGAAGGGATGATGAACGATGAAAGCGCGCAGCGGCTGCTACCAACAGCGCTTCAGAGGAAGCTATTAGTTTCTTGAATTTTCTGGGTTGGAAAATTTTGGAAGCCCAAGCCTTAAAAAATTGGAAAATTTTGAGGGCCAGGTTTTTCTAGGTCAAGTGATGCGAGTCTGATTATCTGGTCTTCCCAGGTTAACATATTATGGGCCTGTTACCGTACTGTGGGATTAAGGCCCGTGTATCCAAAATCCATATCATGCAATGTATCATATCCAATGATACATAATCGTAGTGTGAACAAAAATGGATTTAATTTTAAAAAATGAATTTTTATGTCGTTGGATTAAGATCATGTATTCAATAGGTTAATCGTATCTATGGGTGATAATGAGTCTGACCAGCTCGCGAGCTATTCGAGCTCGGCTCTGTTAAAGCTCGGCTCGAGTGAGCTCGACTTAGGCTCGGGTTCGACTCGAGACCTTAATGAGACGAGATGAGCCGATTCAAGCTTGGCTCGAAAATCTCGTGAATAGGCTCGGAATAATTTTATTATGTATATGTTACATATACACTAAAAGTAATCTTTTTAGTAAAAGAAAAGTAATAAAATAAAATTAAAAAAAATCTATTAAAATAAATTAACTAAAATAAATTAACTAAAATAAATTAGGCACTTTTTTTCATTTTGAGTCGAGTCGAGCCCGAGCTTGGCCTTTAAAGTTTAAAGTTTAAAGTTTAAAAGTTTATAACGCATAACAATACACAATACACCATCAAAATTTAAGATATAAAAATCATCACCAAAGTTTTAAAATTCAACATATACTATCTTGTAACCACGCTAATATATTAAAAAATTAAAAGTTATTTTATATTTAAAATATATAAATAATTTAATAATGATTAACTATTAGTCAAAATCTATAATTATAACTGTAATTATTAACCATCACTTTTAACAGTTTGGTTAACCAAAATCGTTTAACTTTGTTGGTTTGATTAATTAACCTATAAAATATAACGGTTAATTAACAGTTACAGTTAACTATGCACGCCCTTAATATCTAAAATCCATATATGCAATGTATCCTATTCAATTATGCATGAAAAAAAATTTAAATTAAGGGTTGCATATAAAATTTATGTTGTTGGATCCATGATATATGTTTTGCATATAGTTTAAAATTAACAGTTTGAAAATGTAAGTGCACGATATAAAGACAAAGTAGTGTTTTGAAATATGTTTTAAATGGGTTTGAAAAATAGATTTTAATTTTATTGATGGTTTATTATTTTTAGCACTCATCATTAAGTTTAGGGTGCTTACGTTCTTTTTTTTTTACCAATATAGAAAGTTAAAATCTAAAAGCAGTGAGCAAGCAAGGAGATGTTCTCAAGACTTGTGAATTAAATGTATATTTTATATTTACTTGTTAAAAATAATATGATTTAATAGTGTCTTAAGAGCGTAAAATTGGATGGATAATCTTTTTTTTTTAATTAAGAAAATAGGGATTATTAATTGATATTTAGGGATTTAAGCCAAAATGAATAGTGTAAATGAGACTAATAGTGTAAATTTTCTATATATATTTTAGAGATATTTGCAATAATGACCCTTCTTTATATATATTTAATACAATTAGATCGCTAAAATTAATTCTTTTTACAATTAGATCACTAAAATTAAATATTTTTACAACTAGATTCTTAAATTTTATTTTTTTACACTTTAATCCCTAAAATTTTAATTTTTTTTAATGGTTCGGGTTGGGTTGGGTCAGGTTGAATTTTAAAGCTTAAAAATCGGGTTGAGTCGGGTCAATTTTTTTTACCTTAAACCCAAGTTGAATCGGGTGATGGATGAAAGGTATAATTTTTCGAGTCGAATGCGGGTGGGTCGAAAATCCGATCCGATCCGACCCGTGCGCATCCCTAGGTGTATATTACCCAGAAGATTGAGTTTGGAAGTGCTACCGATTTCGATGAAGTCCCTTCTCCAGGTGTTGCCATAAAAGAGAAGCAGGAATCTTCCTGGTGAGCTCCTCCGTAAACATTTTCATGTTTATTTAATTTACCCGACAAGACACGAACATGTCCGCCATCATCAGTTCTCAGTTTCTGCAGAGGAGATATATATATAATTTCATTCTGGTAAAAGATGTTATCTACCAGTAATTCTGATCCTTTGGTTGATGAAAGCGTTCGATTAAATCAAGTAAAATTTATTTCAAATTTTATTTAATTTAAGTTTAATAAATTCGAGTTAAACTGAATCGAGTTTAATTTTATCTACTCATTATTGCGTACATGTGACTGTGAGTGTACTCAATAATAATATCTTACACGACTCTTGTTAAAAATCAAGTCAGGTCCAATTAACTGACCTAGAGAAGGCACAAGGAACTGTCCTTACTACATGGACTTGAGTTGCAGATTCCTTGTCTGGTGGGTTGTGTCAGTTCAGAAGAACACATGGAATTCAGCTGCAGATTCATTACATGATAATTGATACTACCAGTATGTTCTTTACTAGGGAATTAATGTTCGTAGAGATTGGGAATCTTTATGACTACGGAGTCTTCATGGTTTGGATTTGTCTTGGATTAACAGACAAAGCTCAGCGCAATCATAGCCGACCTGCTAGATTATGATCCCACAATCACGGTCTAACAAATCATATGTGCATAGTGGATGATCTGATCTAAGGCTATAAATGAGACAAGTTAGATCGTGAGTTACTCGAGTTTGATTTGATTAAAGTTTGATCCAAATTGAAATTCAGTTCAAGTTTTTAACGAGTCGATCCGAACTACTTAATACTTTACTTGAAAAGCTCGTGAGTTACTCGAAAATATATACTATTTTTTTAATTTTTACAATTTAAAATCTAAATTCCTAAAATTAAAAGCCAAAAATATAAACTTTAAACATAACTCTAAATCTAAACTCTAAACCTAACTCGTAAACTTCTAAATCTTAAACAAATATTTATATCTTAAAATTAATAAGCTTGAGTTTACACAACTTGAGTATCAACGTTTTTTTTATGACAGAGCTTTAAACGAGACATGACAGATGAAGAGTTACTCGAGTCCAACACGATCAAAGATCAATCAATAATTCACTCAATTGAGCTCGAATCAAGCTCAAACTCAACTCGATTTCTTAACGAGTCGAGTCGAACTCAGATTTTTTAAGCTCGTTAAAAATCAATTAAGTTCAAATTCAATACTATTTAAATTCAATTCGACTCATTTACACCTCTAATCTACAATCACGGTGACACCATACACTGTTCCATGCAGAACATTTATGTTTATTTTTATATATTTTATGCTTCTAGTTACATTAGTTTAAAGATAGTTCCATCACTGTCCCGAAGAGACACACTGTTCTCTTATCACTTCGGATTAAATACTTTATTCCTGTCTCTTGTTATTGATGTCATGAAATTTGTGCACGCATATCTGAACTTTGAACTTGGACAGAAAAAGAAACAAGAGATCGAAGAAAGAGATAATGGCTGAACGCAGCTGACTGACCAGGAAGTTGAGTGGATTTGAATGCCCCCATCTGGTTGTCTGCCGTATGACCTTGAAGACATGTTCTATATGGAGAGGAGCATTCAACACAAAAAACATGTCCCTCTTTTGAAAAAATATTTTCTACCCTTATATTTTTTATGTTTCATCGTAAAAAAAAAAATTAAAATTAAATTTTAACTTTAATTTTTATATCTTAAACCTTAAATTTTATCGTCTAAAAAATACACTATACCCGTAATTCTTTAAATTCCAATCACATTTTTTATTTTGAACCTAAACTTTAAATCTATTATTTTAAATTGGAACAACGACAGAAATATAATAAAAGATAGAGAATTTGTATCCTATAAACTATAAAATGTTCATTGAAACAGCATGGAATTTATTTGGTCGGACCGACAACAAAGGATTAGAAAATTGCCACTAATGGAGGCGACAGCCCTTGGATTCCCCACTGATCTTTGCACATAACTGTCTGTCTCTGTCTCTGTCTCATTTTTAACTCAGTCCTATTTGTGTTTGCAGGAACAGTGAACCTTTGCACCTCATAGTATAATGCTTGCCTATAAACTCTTCCATTCCATTGCTTCACTTTAAGCCATTAGCTTTATACAATCTCTCTTTATTATAAGTTTGCTGCAATTTCCACTCTCACATATATAATGGATTATCAGCCTAACACCTCTCTTCGTCTAAGCCTACCCAACAACCAACTCAACCTCGACCTTGTCCTCGAACCATCGTCGTCATCGTCATCGCCCTGTAGCCCAGCGGAACCTCGGATGTTCTCTTGTAATTATTGTAAAAGAAAGTTTCATAGCTCACAAGCACTGGGAGGACACCAAAATGCGCACAAACTAGAACGGACACTTGCCAAGAAAAGCAAAGAGCTGAGCTCGGTTTTCAGGGCTCATGGTCAACGTGTACAGTGACCATCGGCTCCGTTCGAACAACAAGGTCGAGCTGGTGGGTTTGGTGGAGATATGAACTATGGAAGAAGAGATGTGAACTATGTTCCAATGGAGTACAGAACCGAGAACATGGAGGAGGAGTTTAGTCAGGTTGACTTGTCTTTAAGGCTATGAAATTGCAGTTGGACTATAGAGATTTAAATTTCGGACATGATTTTATTCATTAGGTTTATCGCGTTGTAAACTTAATGAATATTATTGTAGTTGTTGTTAGTATCACAATCGTAAAGTTTTCAGAATTTAAATACTATTGTATTCATAAATATCATGATTTTGGACGATATTATTATCATTAAATTATAAATCGTTATTTAGATTCATAATTATATTCGTACAAATTTGAAAAAATTATTTTTATTTTTATGATACGCTTATAAATTTTAAAATGCAAACTATTCTTAACAGAAAACAAGAAAGTTCGAGCATGCTGTCAAATTTTTTTTATTATAAAATATTGTGAGGTTGATTTTTTATTTAGTTTTTTTTCTCTATATATTTCATGTGGGTTTTAGGGAAAAAAAAATGGGTTGAGGTTATTTTTTTAACGGTATCATTTTATTTAAAATTGAATTCCATCATTAAGTATGAGCTATTTAGCCTCATTGGTTAAGAGAACAATTGTTGTTTTAGAGGTCACGGTATCATTATATTTGATTTGGAGGAGCACATCAAGAAGGACTTTCCAGCATCGAAGCGGTAAAGGAGTACGGTACTTGATAATTTAGTTTGGACTTATTGTATTTATAAGATCTTATCGTAACTTTATTTTGGATTTTATTTGAGCCTGTTGATGTATTTTGAAAATGAAACACTTATTTTCATAAACTCTTTTATTTACTTTTATCTACGTGGATTTATTAAAAATGGTATGTTGAGATTTTTATAACACACATGTTTTGAAGAAATTTTTGATGAGTTGATTTTGCGTGACCCGAATGTGATATTTTAGATCCAGATCCGGATCGAGGTATTACATCACAGCTATCGAATCTTGCAAAACCCGTTTGTAACATGCTTGTTATTCGTCTACCTATTTGCAAATACAAACAAACACGACAATTATATTTATGATGCTCATGAAACATTTTAGAGTTTGAGGTATACTAACTTTTAAGCCAAATCAATAAATCTTCAACCTTCAATCCTTGCACAAAACGGTCATCACTTACTCTAAAATTAATCTTTCAAAATCTCATTCTTTTAATTTAGTACTTGAATTTAACTATTCGACCCGAATTAAAGCTCTAGTCGATCAAGGGTGAAATTGATGCAATTGAATGACTTAGAGGATAAAATTAATGCCAAAAAAATAGAAACAACATTTCTGATTTGGGTTTACTTTAATGACATGTTTACACCTCAAATTATATCTAAATAATTACCACCATAAGTAAATCATTATAAAACACATTACAAAATCGAAACTAAATATTGACTGAAAACACATACATGGCAGGACTTGAATTGAAGATCTTCAAGTTTTTAGGGCTTCAACATTATCATTAAGCCAATCTGACCCATGATAAATTAGTTGCAGCACATTAGCAATGCCCCTCTCCTTTTCTCTAGCAACAACAAGTTTGAATCAACCAAAGCATCAAAGGGAATTGAACATGGAGAAGTCAAGAACTTTTAAATTAAGACACAGGTGATATTAAAAACGTTTTTTGACCAACTTGTATGTATTCGAAACTAAATTCTCAACACTTAACAATAGAAGTACAGTAGGATTAAGATTTTAGAGACCAGTTCGATTCAACCAAGAATTGAAGACCGTAAAGGTACATGACTCCAGCAGAATATCGCTTGCTCTCATTTCAAAAATGTCCCATGCTAAAGTTACTAAATATGCAATGAGCTCAAATTATATGTAATTTCCAGCATGTGACATCTACAAACAAAGCTCAGCAAATCAGTTGAGTCACAAGGATCTACAGCTCATCAATACCGACAATGCTTAGTAGAATTCGTACCTATGATGCATTTCGGGAGATCTAAAGCTTGAAAAGTGACCAGCATGTGACTCTGTTTCGAGCATTCTCATAGATATATTCCTAATCCAAGCTCTTTTGGATCTGTTTCCACCATCCATGGTGGCCTATGGATCAAAACAATCAGTTAGAGAAAGAGTGTGAATGAAAGATAGGAAAGTATTTAATTTCTGGAACATACTTATTCATCACAAAGGCTATTGTTCCTTGTGCAGCTCGCTTCAGCAGATTTTCTCTAGCCTCAACTGCTATTCCTTCAGGCTATAATAAAGATTTTGAAGTAAGATTTATTGAACAGTTCAATATAAATTTGTTATTAATCTATGTTAGCCAAACTAGTTATATTTCTAAAGTACCCATGCCGACACACGAGAGGAATGGGAGCATATTTGTGTTCGACACATACCCATCGTATCCAACACTCATCTCAAGTCTAGATAACATAAGTGTTTAGTTGTTTTCTGTACCTCTTCTGGAAACCAAACACCAGGCTGTGTGCTACCCTCAAGAATTGCTACTGCAAAAGCTGCTGTGGCATTTCCCACAGCCCTGAAATACATGGAATTCGATATACATCAGATCTATTTCGGTAACTTCAAATAAAGGCATTTTGAGATTGTATTAGATATTATAGGGATTAAGGGGAGGCTTTATGAATAATGAAGCTTGTGTGTTTCTAGAAGCTTTAATTAACGTACACAGAGAGTTTCCTGTGACTAAACAGAGCAAGTGTACTCCTTTCATTTGTGCATTCCAAATCAACCTATAAAAAAATAAACAGAAAATATTTTATTGGCATATATTGTCTAGTAGTATAAAGACACTATTGGAATACTAGTCGTTACAGTTTGCTCAATTGGTTCGGTATCGTACCCTCATTGACACTCGCTCACCAGCAATCCCGTCAACTGCTCGGACTAGTGGATCAAACCATTCAACCAACTGTTGGACTTTAGTTCTGTCTCTCAGATATTCCTGCAACATCACTTTATAATAATGGGATGGACTTGTTTATAGGAGATAAAAATGTAACTACTAAATTAAGAATTTGTTGAGCAGATCTGACATGCCGGTAATTTCCTGGTGAACAATAAACTAAGTTGTCATTTTCTCAGAATTTAAGGTGTGATTGGGACCTCAGAGTTCTTACTGGTGATATTCATTACTTTATAATACATTGTGTCACTATCTAAGCCAGAAAAGTGAGGTTCATTATCAACGATGGTATTAGCCTTGTCAAGTTTGGGGAAAATGTTGAACTCTACATGATATAAGAACATACTGCAGGAAGAAGATTCGTCATGGCTTCCATTCCCCAATTCCAGAAAAATGGTGCAGTTCCAAATCGAGCACTGACAGTTGGTACTTCTAGGAACTCATGAGCACTCCGAACCTCAGGTAAGTTCCTGAAAAAGTAGCTCAATGAGAATTGTTTTAATGGAGACAAGGTTGCTAGATGGGAGCTGAATGACTACAATAAATAACATTCAACTTGAGCTAAGCAGTTAGCATTGAAAACCAGGGGTAAAAGTGTTATATTTGAAACATATAAATTGCCTTCGATATGTTATTTGAAACTCTACACACTGTCCGCATTTTTCAGAGAATTTATAGATGCCATTAGAGTGGAAATCACTAAATCAATGAACCATGCTTTA
This sequence comes from Abelmoschus esculentus, assembly GCA_035048815.1. Classification (NCBI taxonomy): domain Eukaryota; kingdom Viridiplantae; phylum Streptophyta; class Magnoliopsida; order Malvales; family Malvaceae; genus Abelmoschus; species Abelmoschus esculentus. The sequence goes on from JAUCBN010000029.1 coordinate 17,697,602, forward strand.
GATTTATGCAAGAAAATTTTACTGCAGTAGGAAGACAGGAATACTTTATTAAAAATACTTACAACAAATAAACATCTCTCTTTCCGACGCCTTTTCCGAAGTCCACATTGAGCATTCCAGTATAGGGCTTTAATTTGACTTTTTGTCCTGATAAAACAATACTTAAATCATGTTATGCATCCTATACAGAAATGGTGAAAACTTCAAAGTAAAACAGGCTAAAATGATGTAAAATTTTCTCAACACTCACCTTTACTATATGCAACAACTTCCTCGCCAAGTAGTAAAAAACTAGTTGCTAATATAGTTGGCCCAGCACCGCCGCTGCCCGCTGTGTAGTAGGAGAATCTGCGAATGCACATTCACACATCCAGTTTTCTTATTTCATGTCAAACGGATTTTGGAATTCAAGTACAATACACAACGCACCATAAAATGGAAATTGGTTTTCCAGAAGAATTACTCTTGGGCTTAATATAATAAATGTTAACAAGGCGTATTTACCTTAACCTCTCTGGCTCTCCCTTGTTTTCGCTTCTTGCAGCACGAACTAGCTCTGCTGCCATCACTGTCATATAAACACCAGCATTATCTCTGGGATTAAGATAGAAGCACAGTAATCAAAGCAAAGAGGTTTTAGCTAGTCATAAATTTATTAGCCTAACTGAGACATCAGAAAACTTACAAAAATCTGATCATACGTGTATCCTAAACCAATCATATTAACCACATATGAAAGCGATATAATTTCTAGACTTTCGAGACTTACCATTGTGGGTTCTAGATGCTATCAGATGCAATACACTTCTTACTAGAACGATGAGGAAAAGTGTAGGAAAGTTACCAAAATGAAGTTTGCAATTACAAGTAATACTATAAGACTAACAACTCTCGGACTAGATCAAACCTCAAACACTTTAATTTAACAAAAAAATCCATTTATATTTGTACATTGTTCCGTTATAAGCATTGATTTTTCATTCTATAATCTTACACATTGAACACACTCACAAAGTTTCTGCAATTAAGTTGTGGAACATGTAAAAGAATTTTCATACCATTGCTCACTCCAGGATATATTCCTCCAGTAGTTATGGCTGGAATATTTGCACTGACTGCTCTTTCCTTGAACGATTTTGCACGGAATGCATAGCTTGTATCATCACAAACATCAAGATATGCAGTCTGTTATAAGAAGTGAGAACAATTTCCAAGTTATCGGATCAGTGTTATACTAAACCATACAATAGAACGTCATGTGAATCACAACAAAAGAATGCGGGACGCTGAAATAAAGAAGGAATTCAAACATAACAATTACCTTTGCCTCACCTGGGTCTCTATGGCTGCTTCTAAGACAGTACACTTCTGTGCCTGTTGAAAAGGTCCTGCAGCATGAACTACAAGATCCACATCTGCAGAAGACGCATATGATACCATTCTCATTATGTTTTTGAATTTGGCACGACTATAACAAGTTGATTTCAAGGGAACAAGTTACTGATACTATTAGCTGTTCTGTTCTTTCCAATGGCATCAAGGAGCAATACATGCATGGATTCTATTTGAACTAAAAATTCTTTGCTTACAAAAGAAAATAAACGAAACTCAAGCTGAAATCCTGGACTCAGTCCCATAAACAATAATTTATGTTCGAAAATCATGGAAAGGATAGGGAAATAGGTAGGAAATGCTTAAACTTGTATAAACAAGGCTCCCATCTTTCTTTCTTTCTTTCTTCATCTCCAACATCTAGATAAAACAATTGGAAGTTCACATTCTAGAACTTAACTTCTAATAGTTTATTTGAATTCTTGGAAGTTGGAGCTTGAACTTGGGATCTCCTTCTTTGGTAAGACATGGGGGCTATTAGATCATGCGACGGACACCACTAGAACAACTCCAATGCAGCCACATAAAATATAAAACGAATGAGAGTATCCTAAAACCCATTTTCAGATAAAATTTCTTCAATTTTGTACACTGAAACAACAAGCAGGAATGACATAGATACAGAAGAAAATATAAATAGTGAAATAAAGAGGCTTTACCACTTAAAGCTGCTTCCAATGAATCTTTGTTGTTAACGTCGACTTCTGCAAACTCTGAATTTTTTCCTAGCGTAGCCACCATGGAAGCACCTTTTTCCCTATGCATTACATAATTCCGACACTCACTCAACAACTTAACAAAGAAAATTGATGGATTGCATACATAAAGAGAAAAAGAAAAGACCCCCAAAAATTTCCTTGTATTTTCTCGTCAACCAAACAATTGAAAAACTGGGTCATCGCTATCTTACCTGTTCCTACCACCAACGACAATTCGAAGATCGGGGCAAAGCTTGGAAAGAGCGGTGGCAGTAGATCCTCCTACCCGACCAGTTCCACCAAGCACAAGGACCCTAGAGTTCCTTGTCTTGTCCGGGAGTTGAGCACCACTTACGTTGGCGTTTTCAGCAATTTTTGCCGACGCCACTGCAGCAGCTGCTGCAGTGTTCAAGTGAAGCAGAAATGTGGCCATAACCGACGGGAACACGTAAATGGATTGTTCGATTAGCGGCTGTTATCTTATTCATCATACCCAGTTTATCGTTGTTGATGACGTGGATGAATCTTTTTCGCTACCTTTGGCTTGCTAGGTAACCCATCAGCCATTCACTTGTTTATTTGTATTTAAATTATTGCAAGAAAAATTATTTATTTATTTTATAAATTATATGTGATTTACTGATTTATTAATCTGAATTAAATATTATAAATGTTTATTGTGTAAATGAATAAAATAATTAATATCACACGTCCTCGAACTATGACTTTCATTCTAAATTATTCTCTAATTTAATGTATTTTAATTTTATCTTCAAATTATAATTTTTACTCTAGATAAATCTTTAAATTTTTTTAACGTTTTAATTTTATCTTAAAACTTAAACTATTGAGTGTGAAAGCCTAATTTTTTTAATTTAAAAACTCTAAATTTTAAATCTTTAAATAAAAAATCTTATTTTGAAAATTCTCAAATAATAAAACCCTAAATTTTGGGGAATTTTAAATCGGTTTACTAAAAAGTTAAAAATCTAAATTTTGGAAATTTATTGAGTTTTAATGAAGTTAGTAACTTTTTTATAAAGAATTAATATTTGCTATCGATTTTCTGAACCCTAGAAAAGGACAAGAACGTACCTTGTAATTCATCCAAAGTTTTGTTTATATAAGTTTGCGTTAACCCTATTCTATGCGCCATTCAATTTCTTTCGAGCAAAGGATCTTTTATCTCTTTTATGCGTCTCTTTTTATATCTTTTTTAAAAATTTATTAAAAAATAAATTTTAAACCCTTATCTTTATTTTCTATATCCTAAATTCTAAATCTTATACCAAAAAATACACTTTATCCCTAATTTCCTAAACCCTAACCTAAACCATAAACCCTCTATTTTGAAGTGGAGGCATAAATGGAGGCGTGGAAAAGGGGTGGACAATTTTCACCCATTTCTTTCACCCATGTAGATGCATCACATTACCCTCGAATAATTGGAAACATATCTTCTTTTCTTTCTTTTTTTCTTTCTTTCTTTCTTTTAATCAAACTTTGACGATATCAATTTAAAAAAAAAATAAATTATGATCCTTTTGTTATTTAATCTGACTGTATACATACCACAAAGACACATTTCAAATCAACTGAATACAATATTTTTAAACGATAACACGTTATCTAATAGATTGAGTTTGTTTCGATTAAAGTGTTTTTTTTACTTACTATATAAATTGTTTTATTGTACGATATTATTTTACAATTTATAGGTATTTTAGATAAGATGTGTTATTGTATAAAAAAAATTATACATTCATATTTGAGATAGATTTATTTTAAATAATGGATTTATGAACCACATACAAAATTATATTACAAAATTATGTTAAGATTTGAGAATTGCGATTTTATATCATTGTGTGTATGAGTTGGTTTGTACGGTGGATAAGGGTGTAAATGAACATGATGTTTAATCATCTGCTCGTGAACGGTTCGTATACTATTCGTTTATGTTCGTTTATTAAGTTAAATAAACGAGTATGAATATATATTTTATGTTCGATTAATAAACGAACGAACACGAACATAAGTGCGTTCGACTCGTTTATGTTCACGAACAAACTCGTTTATGTTCGTTTATAAGATCGTTTATATAAGCTCGTTTATAGGCTTGCTTATGTTCTTTTATATACAAACGCTAAACAAACATGTTCATGAACACTAAACGAACATGTTCGTGAAAGCTAAATAGACAAGTTGATGAATACATACAAATGAACTCGTTCGCGAACGCTTAACGAACATATAAATGAACACGTTCGTGAACGTTAAACGAACACGTTCGTGAACATTAAACGAACCGAGCCTGAACACGACAAAAAATAAATGAACCAAGCTTGAACATACCATTAAATATTTAAAAGAACACGAACATAGTTTGAACACCTTCAAAAATAAATAAACGAACACGGAAATACCCTTGTTCGTTCAAGCTCGGTTCGTTTACACCCCTAACGATGGAAGATTTTGGTTTTGGCCCCTTACTGATCAGTGGATGTAGTAAAGAGTTCTGAAAATTTTTTCTCTTAACGATTGGTGTGTTGTAATTTGACATATTACATTGTATTTATAAAATTAAATCGCTTGTATTATGAATCATACTTTGTTTTGAATTTAAAGATATTATAGATTTTCATGTTTGTGATTGTGATTGTGAATCATAGATATTTTTTGAGTTTAGGATATAAAAAATAAAGATTAAGTTTAAAATTTAATTTTTTTAATAAGAGACATAAAAAAAAATACGATAAAGAGATAATTTTTATTCTATTTAATTATTATAACATGACTAAAATAAAATAATAAAAGTTGGATCTTTATTATCGAGTTCAGCACGGCTCGTTATCGCACCTAGTAAAAAAAATGTATTGAACTTATGCGTTCCGTTGTTTATAAGTTTTGGAAAACTCCCCTTTCAGTTACTGCCACAAACAACATTCATGTGACTGGTTGACGGTTTCTGAGGTATGTTAATGGGGTAGTTCCAAGGATCACATTTTCCAACATTCTTCACAATACAAACCTGGTTTTAGAAAGCATAATAAACGGCGGAGATTATTCAAATAGCATAAATATGAATTAATTAGTCAAGCGAGACGAGGTGTTAGATTTTTTAAATAAAATTAAGGTTCGAATATTAACATTGTGAATACTAAATAGAGAAGACTGAATTGAGAAGGTCACTCGTATATAAAACCTCTATAAAACTTGATCAAGATTTATCGGTTAATAAATCAGATATAGGTAATAAAAAAATACATAAACCTCTGAATCAGATGGGTCACGTTGCTTGACCCATAATGGAAAACGATTTTGTTCGGGCAACTCAACTTTTCATTGTAGTTTACCCAGAGTAATATTAGGGCAAAAATCGTCTACTTTTTTCTTATGTCTCCATCCGTACCTCTGTTTCAAATTATAAGGTTTAGGATATAGAGTTTAGGGTTAAAGATTAAGTGTTGTGGTTAGGATTTAGGAAATTAAGAGTAAGATGTATTTTTTAGAATGTAGGGTTTAGGGGTTAAGATATAGAAAATAAGAGTTAGAGTTTAAAATTTAATTTTTTAAAATTTTTTAATAGGAAACATGAATAAAAACATAATAAAGAGGTAAAGAATTTCTATTCCCAATATTAACTATTTAAAAAGAAATCACCAAATTTTTACTATATATATGCCAAACCCAAACCCAGCCATCATACTAGTTTCTTTAGATTAAAAAACAAGGCGAGAGAAAAACTATCTAATGGCCTCATCAAGCTTTCGTTTCTTGATCCTGGCACTGTTGGTGACTGTGGCAACTCTTTGCGGAGAGTACATGGGAGTCTCTGCCCAGTGCGAGACGAGTATTCCGAGCCTGGTATCCCAGTGCTCGCAATTCGTTCGAGCCGCAGGGCCGAAAGTCCCACCGTCCAAGGACTGCTGTGATGTGATAAAAGACCTAGATATTCCCTGCATGTGCAAGTACGTTACACCAGAAGTTGAGAAGCTTGTTAGCATGGAAAAAGTGGTCTTCGTTGCGAAATCCTGTGGCGTGACTGTTCAACCTGGAATGAAATGTGGAAGTACGTATATTAACACCCATCCATCGTATACGTACATATATACACGTATATGTATATAAATATATTTATTCGATTATTTTATTTTTAATTATATCCATTGTGTTTGGTTCAGGTTACGTTGTTCCACCGCAGGTTTGAGGAGCTGTGCTGAGACGATGAGTGATAGACTGAGAATATGAGAGATCTGAAGTCTGTGTATTAGCAGATATAATTAATAAAATTTGGGTTTATTTAAGTGATACTTTTCTTTAACAATTTCTCAACTTTCAATTTAAAACAATAAGAAATGGGTAAAATTGGATCATTTATTTATTGAAAAATTAAAATGGATTTATTAATATGATAAATATTATTTTTATGTTTTGTATCTAGAATCGACGTTGTTTTTTAATACTCTTTGGAAATTATAAAATAATATTTTTTTATTTTTTTTAATTATTTGATAATACACCTTATAAATAAAATTATTCTAATTTAAATATCGTAAGATAAAATATTATTTGAGCATGTAGAGTGATTTTATATTCGTATCTTTTTATTTTTTAATTCTTCGATAATATATATTATAAAATATTATTTAAATTTAATTTTTTAAAGATAATAATATTTTTATTAAAATCATTTAAAAGTATATACAACTTTCTATTTAAAAAAGAGAGAGAAAATAGAACCACACCGTTCATGCTGTTCATGCATGCCTGACCGTTTCGAAATTCTGAAACGCATCTTCCGTTATGAGCCTAACAAATCAAACGCCTTGCGTTGAGAATGTGCTGGCTTTGCAATTTTCATTTATATTTACGTTTATTTTAATAAATTGAAGGTGATTAAAAAGGTAATATTTATTTATAAGAATATTTAAAATTATTCGATATAAGTGATCCGACCTGATGACCCCTAAAATCAAGTAATTCCTGAAAGAAAAACGAAAGACAGAGTATATAACATACAAGAATAGTTTGGATGAGGTCAATATCGATTTTTCTTGAACTGACCTAATAACTTTTAATATATATATTTTTAAATTGTATTTTTATTTTAGATTCTTTAATATTTGTACCTAAAATTAAATTTTTTAATCTCTAATTTAGTTTTATATTTGTATTGTATATTTTTACTCATAAATTGTTACTCAAATTAGGCACTTCTTCCAAGTTGATATTTAAAAAGTTCTAATTTAAAATTGACACTTAAACTAAACACTTTCTCTCAATTCATACCAAAACTTATACATTTATTAATTTGGTCCTCATTAAAAATAAATCGATAAATTTAATATTTTATATTTTTTTTATAATTTTACTTTTTGTTATTCTCATAAATTATTTATTCTTGTTTTAAAAAGGTTATCTTACTTCCCGATATAATAAAAGTTTAACAATAATTTATTGTTGTATCATAAGAAAGTAGTTATCCAACTATTTCTTTAGTCAGATAGACTCGCTTGGCAATATCTTGATAAATCGACTAAATTGATGTAATTTTCAAATATAAAAGGATTAAATTTATTGAATTGTTGACTTAATATCAAATTGATAGAATCTACAAGTTTTAGGGATTAAAATTGTTAATAAAAACACCAAAAAGTAATTTAAATTAAAGCTCGATTACTAATTTGAGAGAAAAAAAAATCTTTAAGTAATAACATGGGAGAAAATACTTACTTTAGGTATCAACTTAAAAGCAAAAATTCTTTAAATGTCGATTTGAAAGAAAGTATCTAATTCAAGCACAAAATATATACATAAGTCTATTTTCTATGTTTGAAGTTTGTTGGTGGATATAACTAGGAGGTCTATGTACTTAGGAAGTCTAGACGGAGGTGCTCGAGCCCGTAACCTTTAAGAATATCCACCATTCTTTTTACCATTTAGGCTAGAAGGCTCGTGCAATAAAATATACAATTCACAATTATAAAATCACAATAAATTAGTCTCAAATTAGTTTTTTATTATTAAATGGACCAGTTTACTCTTTAGAGTAATTATACAATTCACCTATGACGAAAACATAAATTTTTCACAAGTGCTATAGTTTTATAGTTTTATGATTTATGATTTAAGGGTAGAGGTTTAAACTTTAAAAGTTGCGGATAGAACTTAAGGTTTAGGCCTTTAAAGTTTGTAGGTTAAAACTAAAATCTCTAGCCTATTATAAAATCACAAACTTTAAATTCTAAACCCCTAAACTAGCCCATAAAAATCAATTTTATCCCTAAAACTAAGTAACTTCTAAAATCTTTTTGTTTTAATTGTCAGTGCATGAAATATTTCCCTTAGTTTTTATAGCCTAAAAAGATATAAAAGATAAAAAAAGAAAAAAAAAACTAATTTGGTTAGATTTTGCCATCTTTAATGGATCATAATTTCTGATTACTCATTCAAAGATGAACAAGACTATTAGATCTATGCTTCCCTTCCCCTATCAAATTCACTGCATAATAACTAAAAACACACCTTTCAAAAGAATGCCTAAGAGTGAGAGATTTGAGATGCAAATGCAATCAGCAACAAACTGTGTTCAAAAAATTATGTATACAATGTTTTAAATGATAAGAGTAACCTTCAAAAAACAAAAAAGATTAATGTAATATATATATATATATATATATTGCATGGAGAAACAAAGTCATCTTAATCAGATTCAAGACAAACTAGGCACCAAAAAGCAATATCCAAACTTATTAAATAAAATACTAAATTTACTGAGGATTGTTTTCAGTATCTCCCTTCTTATCAATACATGGTACCTTTATTCATGGTACCTTTATTTGGCCTGAGTTGGGCCAGGGCTACAGATATCTTGGCTCCGATCGCAGCGTTGTTTTTCACAAGCGCAATGTCTGCAACTTGGTTAAGAAAACCAATTCAATACATTACTAGTTGAAGAGTATTCTACAAGTAAATATATAATTCATCTCTCAAAGGATACTAGAAGCCAATGATGCTCCTCCAGTTATTTCATTTACCCTAGCAAGCAAGAATGGGGTCTCAGCATTCCCTGTTACGTTCTTTTCCCTGTATATAAGGAGGACAGTCAGAAGACAAGAAATTAAGAAAATCAGATGTTCGGTGTGCATAATAAAGTTTTGACCTAGCTTCTGCAAGGGCTTGTTGTATTGCAGACTCTATTAAGCTTCCCGAAGCTGCGTGTTCTTTAGGAATGGGAACTGCGATCAATAATCCATTTCTGAGATAAAGTCTCCTGTTTGCATCTGCAGTTAAGAAAAAAAAAAGCCATGAAGGCACAACTACTAACTCTTAAAGAACTAAAGATACAATCAAATGAATTGTCACTTGCCAATTAACCGTGCGCATTCTTCTGGGCTATCTACCCGACACGGTGCCTAGATTATCACCATCAACCAAGAAAAAGAGAACAGTATTTAGTCTCCCTTTGAACAAAGCATTCGAACAGTATGCTCCCATGTAAATCTGTAAAACTACATAACATTCTAAAAATGATTCTTTGTGCACACATCAGAACCATAACATCTAAATTTGACACTCTTACTTGAAGTTTCAACAAGAAAAGCAATGTCTCCCCACTTTAAATTAGAAACCTTCCAAATGTTGTAAGGATCCTAACCAAATCCACTTCTCATTTCGAAGAAAAAGAGAGAAGAAAACAAGAGAGAAGATAAATAAAATTAATAAGCAGAACTCAGTTTTCATTGATCTTCGTTTGGATATCTAATATGAAGTTAACAGTCCATTATACAGATCCAATCTTATGTTATAATAATAGAAATGCAAATTCAATGCACATACCATGACAAAAAAAAAAACTCTTGCAAAATTCAATTGAACAAGAAATTAGGAGCCATTTTTGTGCTATTAGCGAGTATTATTCAGATGAACCACAAAAAATGTCAGAAGAAAAACTCGCAAGTAATTATGTCAGATTTTTCTTTTCTGTTCTGTTTTTTATTTTTGTTGTTGTTCTAAGAAGAGGAGGAACATTTTTTTTTTGACAGAACACCAACATAGCTTCAAAAAATGCTATAAGTTTCTTCGAGTTGATCATTTATACCTTGCAGCCACTTGTTTGAGTAAAAAAAGCTGGAAACTCATTGGTCTTGTAAGCAGCAACACAGACGCCCTGAGTTTCCTGTATTAACGACAAAACTTGCAATGATGTATTAAAGGCTAAAGATTGATAATTCAGTCTGAAGTGGGAATCTTTCAAAAAGAATTGTTGACAAAGTGAATAATTACCAAATATTCCAGTGTCCTTGGAATATCTAATATAGATTTTACACCAGCAGAGACAACTGCCACTGGTGTCCTTCCAAGCTCTGTGAGATCAGAGGATATATCCATTGCTGCATTTTGAAACATAAGAAGCAGAAAAGTACAATTAGTAGGGCATAGAACACTATCAGAGACAACCAATTGGTAGGACTACTGCAGATGTGAAGTACAACTTACTATGCTCCCCATGCCTATGCACTCCCCCAGTTCCCCCAGTAACAAAAACAGGTATACCAACCTGCAGGTGCTGAATGTGTTACTGGAGACACTAGCAAGGATAAAAATTACAGCCAAGAAGATGAAAAGAGAAAATGTGGTTGGTAGTTTCATCTGAGTATATAATGAAAGCAAAGATTCAAATCCAGTACCCACCATAGCAGCAAAAAACATAGTTGCAGAAACTGTCGTTGCACCATTCCTCTTGCTGGCCAACTGCAAAAGGACATTAGGTACGAGCCAACCTTTGAGATGAGAGGTATCAGAAAATGAAGGAACTAGATACTGAGATACGCCCCTTAAACTCTCTGGATTTCAATAGTTCAGTATCATTTATGGTTTTATTCTTGTATATATTACAAAATTAATTTGAAGTAGATATTGAAATGAAGTGAAAATACTAAAGAAAAAATACTTCAAAGAACATAAACTAATGAATACACCTGCCAGCTGTTGTACATAGATCTCTGTGCTTATTACTTTATAATTTGCAACAAATTTGAAAGTTTGGTGGAAAACTTGACATGCAGCAACCACTCAATCTAAAACAAAGCCTACAAAAATCTAATCATATATCTAATATGTCTATTCTCTTTAGAAAATATAAGAGATGAACCAATAATCCTGCAGCAAGCTAAATGTGATACAATACAAAATACTGTGAATTATCTTCAAGGAAACAATAAGTTTAATTATTTATTAAGTTTCTCAATGATTTTCTTCCATCTGATTAATGTCCAACTTAGACATGCAACCATATGTTGTTCAGGGGAGAAGTTACAAACATGTTTTAACGAAGATTTCAATCTTATGTCTATGTGGAAGTAAACTTTGTTCACTAGTCTGGCAATGTCATTTTTGATGTAACAAATCCTACAAAAAAAATCCTTAAGTAGATCTATGGCAAGGAACAGGAGAGCCTATCAAGCAAAAACCAACAATTTTTTATGACACTCACAACAAATGCAATGTCCCTTCGAGCTGTCTTTAGAGCATTTTTTCCCAATCTGGCAAGCCTTTCCAGTTGTTCCAAATTCAAACCTAGAGACGACGAAAACAAGCAACATTAGAATCCCATACCTATTTAAAAAATGAAATTAAAATTTCTATTCATGGATATCCAGCTAAGGGCCAGGTTAAGGTCAAGAGGAAGAAATCCAATCTGGCTAGTAAAAATGCAGTCATGGCAGCAACATATCAAACAGTTAAAAGCATTGAAAGATGTGTTTAGTTTGTGGAATTACACATTACAAATGTAAAGAAAGAACTAGTAAGAATGCCTTATGGTCACTAGTTTTAAGTAGAGAGCATAACCAATTAATGGATCTCGAAAGGTCAATAGTATTAAGTTTAACAACAAACATTAATAGAAATGAAATCACTCATTCAAGGCTTAGACATAATAGGGCTTATAATAAAACAAGGAACAAGTTTTAGAACCGATACCTATGCAAGGTACGCCATCAAGAATGGCTATGGTAGCAGGAACAGCTCCATTCTCCCTCACAATCGCCTCCACCTCCTTCGCTGTTTCCAAATTCTGAGGATACGGCATTCCTACAATCAAATGCATTAAAACAAACAATTAAAGATTACTTTATTTTTTGGGATAATCAACTAAAGATTAAATTTGACCGACCAATCTCAGAAAGCAAATCATCACTAAAAAAGAATTGATATTTTTCAGAGGATATTTAAAATGGGATTCCAACTATCCCATAATAAGCAATAGCGATTGTTCAGATTCAGAAATAAAAAAAGAGAAAACGGGAAATGAAAAATTACCATGGGAAATGATGGTGGACTCGAGAGCAACGACAGGGAGACCCTTCAACAAAGCGTCGGATACTTCTGCAGATACTTTGAGTAAAGGGTCTGAATCTTTGGGGCAAAGATGGTTGCTGATATTCGATAGTCTTCCAACAGCTGATGATGACGATGAAGAAGACGCCATTTTTCTAAAAGCTTTTTCTCAAATACGGAGAGGAGTTTCCTTTACTTTGATTTGTAGTTTATTTTACATTGATTTACTCCTTTTTTTATAGGGATTGCCACGGGTCGGGTCGGGTCGGGTCGGATTTTCGGTCTATCGGTATTCGATCCGAAAAATCATATCATTCGTTCGTCATTCGACCCGATCTAAGTTTAGGATAAAAAAATTTGATCTGACCCGACCTGATTTTTAAGCTTTAAAATTTGATCCGACCCGACTTGACCCGAATCCTTAAAAAATTTAGGTATTAAAGTATAAAAAATAAAATTTAGGGATCTAATTATAAAAATATTTAATTTTAGTGACCTAATTGTAAAAAAATAATTTTACTGATCTAATTGTATAAAATATATATAAAGAGGGGTCATTATTGAAAATATCCCTAAAATATATATGAAAAAATTACACTCTTAGTCCTGGGTCGGGTCAGGTCGGATTTTTTTACCCTAAAACCAACCCGGGTTTACCCTTAAAAAACTCGACCCGACCAGACCCGAACCCAAATTTTTCAATAAAAAATCCGACCCGATCAGACCGGATCGGGTCCGGATTCCATGCCCATCCCTACTTTTTCCTCAATCAAACATTAAAAAATTAAAAAAATATTTTTCCTAAAATATTTTCCTTTAAACAAACACACCCTTAATAATAAATTTTAAAAAATAAATAAATTTTGAGATTAAATTTTTAATAACAAATATTTAGAAATAAATTTTGAGAATATGCCTTAAATAAATATTAAAAATAATTTTAAGATTATGCTTCTGATAAAAAATATATTATAGACAAAAAATCTTTAATATTATATATTAAAAAATTTGACCCTAAATAATAAGTATCGAAAAAATTAAAGTTTGAATAACAAGTTTTAAAAAATAAATATTAAGAGTAAAAGTCTAAAAATAAATATCAAAAAAATTATCATAAAATATATATAAAAAAATTAAACTCTTAATAAGAGATATTAAATAAAATAAAATTTAAGAGTAGCACGTAATAATAAAATATTAAAAAAATTGAGTCTTAAATAACAAGGGTTGAAAAAAAAATCAAATAACAAGTGTTGAACAGTATGTCCCTAGAAACAAATATCAAGAAAAATTAGGACCTCAAATAACAAATATGAAAAATAAATTAGACTCTTAACAAGAGAAAATAATTTTAAGGATAGATTTATAATAGAAAAAGTCAAGAAAATTTATTTTTTAATAATAAATATTAATAAAAAAGACTTCAAATAACAAATATTGATAAAATTAAACCTCTAATAATAAATTCAAATCATAACTATTCAAGCAGTAAAAATTAAAAGAGAAAATTATCTACTATTATAATCAAATTATTATTTTGTTTACTTGTTATTTATTCACCCAAAGTCAAGACCTATATTTAATACGGCAAATTGACATAAATATTGTAAAAAATTATTTCTTAAAATATGGATGCCTAAAAAATATTTCTCAAACTATTAAATTTTTACAGTAACTTTAAAATCGGATTTAAAAAAATCCAACTACGAACAATGTTGTTTATACCAAAAGTAAATCAAAAAAGAGTTCAGGAGAATCGGATTCTCTTGAGCCCTTCTTAAATTTAAAAAAAAATATTTATAATCAGATTCTTTTAAATTCGACTTTAAAATTACTGTAAAAGTTCAATAATTTAAAAATTATTTTTCAAATATCTATATTTTGAGAAATATTTTTTCCCAACAATATTTATGTCAATTCTCCATTTAATACGTTACAAAATTTGAGTCATTTCTATCTAAGTAGTAAAAATTAGAAAAATAGCACTATTGAGCAATCTGTCGTTTTGATCTGTTTTAGGTCCGACCTAAAGACTGATAATTGGGAATTAATTGTAGTAGTTGATTTTATCAATTAATATAAGAAATTGATTTAATTAAATATTTATATAAAAATGTTTGAAAAAATTTAGTTGATAGTTAATATGAATAAAATGATAACTAAAGGTATGATGTATTTAGTTGTTAAGTATATATATGTTTTATAAGATTTTAATCATTCCGATAAGATATTTTTTATAAAAAAATATATTTTTTAATTATATATGTGTGAGATATAATCTACTTATATAACGTAAAACTCATAATTTTACACGTTCTGTGGATTATTTGATGAGGGAAATAGATCATACTGAGATATAATTAATTTTATTTGTTCAACGATCCCAAAAACGTGCAAAGTTAAAAAATTTTATATTGTATAATTAGATCCTATCCACATATATATATATATATATATTAATCCTATATGGATTATTATCATATACACTGATGGTGAAGAATAAAGTTTCTATAAGTGAGATTATTTAAGAGGTTAGGGTTTCATTTTAGGATTTACTATTAAAATTTAGGATTTAAGATCGATAGTCAAATTTTTAGGATTTTAACGTTAGAAATTTAATTTTTAAATTTAAGCCTAAAAATAAATATGATTGAGTAAATTTTTTTACCCTGATAATTCATCAAATATTAATTCTCTCTCTATATCTAGATTCTTGAATGTTGTTGATGACATTAATTAAAAAATAAATTAAGTTTAAGTATTCATTTTGTCAAAAAAATATATTTTATACATCTATTTGATAAAAAAATCTTAAAGTACTTATTTTAATAAAAAATTAAATATTTAATTTAATTAAAAAATACTTTAAATATTTATTTTCATAAAAAATATATTTTAAGTATTTATTTTGTCAAAAAAAATATATTTTTACTACCTAAATTAAAAAAAAAAAATTTGTTCGTCTCAAAACAGAAGCTCACAATTCCTTTTTCACATTTCCCATCTTTTCTACTCACTCATCAAACTTCAATGAATCTTTTATTCCATGAAAAATGAAGAAGTTCCAATGCCTCCCAATGCTTTTGCTGACACTTTGAACTGTTAAACAGAATACATCTCCCCTGACACAACGACGTATACAGCTGCTGCGCTTATTCTTTCCAATTTTGCAGTATACAGTGTAAGGAACACCCCATAGATTTATACTTAAATATCTTTTGAGTTTTAATATTATATCTTGGAAGCATCGGCGGTTACTCGGCACAGTGCAACAGCGGTCTTCGAACCAGATGGACGACCCAAATGGTCACTGATGAAGTCTCCAGCCAACATGAGCTTTGTCAAATCGATGTTGGTTTTTACACCGAGGCCGTGAAGCATATACACCACGTCTTCAGTAGCAACATTCCCTGAAGCTCCCTTGGCATACGGGCAGCCGCCTAATCCAGCTACGGAGGAATCCACTATACTAATCCCCATCTGTTGACACAACAGAATACATTTGCTATAATCAGTCTCACCTTGCAATAAATCAAACAGTCTATATGATTAATGAACAAAGAAGGTAGCTGGTAATGCTTTGCAATCAATATTTTTCACTTTTAGGCAATTACTTTGGGTGTTAATACTTGACTGTATTTTTCTAAGGCTTACTTGGAGAGAGATTAAAATATTCGAAAGAGATTGCCCGTAAGTGTCATGGAAGTGGACAGCAAGCTTTTCAGCAGGAACAACGGCCATTACTGCTTCAAGCATGGGAACCACAGTACCTGTGCCAAAGAGAAATGTCAAAGAACTCCCAAGTACCAATGTTGGACTCACATAAATCCAAGAGAAAATCCTATTTGGTTTTACATTTCTTTTTCATTGAATTGAAATCTTAACATAATATCTACAAAGCATGCATGTTGGTATATAGGGATTTATGCATACGTACATGTCAATGTGGATGTATGCAAATATAAGTGCATACATATGCAAACTTAGCATATGAAATAGTAGGCGAAAAAGAATATAATTTGCAATATTATATTGTTCTAATTTATTTTGAAATGGAATAATGAGAATATGTTAATAGAATTTTATATTATAAATGAAAATGGATGCAACAAAAAAAGCTAAATGCGGTTGCTTCCTACACAACCACATACTTGTCTCTAAAAGGTGACAATCTAAACTCTAGAGAATTACCAGGGGTACCAACTCCAATTGTATCACCAAGGGAAATTTCAAAACAACCCATATCGTAAAGTTCCTTTGCCACAAAGGCCACTTTGGACGGTGTAATTGCTCCTTCAACTGGACATCCAACCACACATGACACATACCTGTAAAATTTTTGCACTATAAAAATAGTAGCCATCAACCATGAAAAATAATGACAATAAAGTTATAAAAGACATACCCACGTACAGGAATTGAATGCTCCTTAGCAGCAAGGCAAACAGTACGGTAACGCATTAGACTTTCTTCAATGCTACAATTAATGTTTGACTTAGAAAAAGACTCAGAAGCAGATGCAAAGACTGCTACTTCTTTTGCACCAGCTGCAACAGCAGCGTCAAAGCCCTAGAAGAATATGCCCAGTAGATTAGGAAATTTAAATAACATCACTATGAGGTTGCTAGGTATTTCAAATGAAAATTACCAACCTTCATATTAGGAGTTAGAACAGGCAATCTAGTATCCTCTAGGTCGCACACTGCTTTCATTACATCTTTTGCGTCAGCTAACTGTACAAAAAGGTAAAGAATGAATCAAATAGCAGGTTACCTATAGATCATCATGATAACCATTAGATTAAGAAATGAGTTACTAAGGTAATTAACAAGTTTCCTACCAAGGAAAAACTTCTAATTATATAAAATTACTAATAATTAAGATCTCCAAATACTTCTAATAAAATACTATTAAAATGATTTCATAATAAATTAATAACTAAATAATTTACGCTTAATAATAATATTGACTACAAAGTCAACCCATAACAACTACACGCTGATGAAGAAGATCAATGGTCGCTCTGAATAGACCAGAAAAATCTGGAATTAACCCCCAAAATAACTGCCTCATTGCTCATGGTTACAAGGCTAACTCCATTTTTTATGGATTTTCTTTGAAAACCAACTCAAAAGAGCATCCAAATTGAAATGACCGACATATTTTAAGGATGTGAACATCATGTGCATCCTCTATGTATTATAAATATAATCATACTATCAAATCAAATGGAAACCCCAGAAAAAAAATAATGTACTCCCAATCTAAATAAGCAAATCATGATACCTGAGGAACCCATCTAGGAGATACAAAACTTGTAGCTTCAACAACAGACAACCCTGAAGCCGCCAATCTCCGAATCAACTCAACCTTCACGGACGTAGGCACGATATTCTTCTCATTCTGTAATCCATCCCTCGGACCAACTTCCACTATCTTCACAAACTTTGGTATACCTTTCAATAACTGCTTCACATCAATAAAATATTTTACATGAAACAAGTCAGGAGCTTCAGAAATATTAAATAATGAAGCACAACAAAGAAAAAATATTCCACACATACAGAGATAATTTACTAACCGTTTAAAAACCCCAGAAACGAATAATATAGAAAATCCTAATAGTTTCAAAAAAAAAAAGTACACAGTATATTCAGGTTATTTATTACCTTGTTTGTTATGTCCCGCATGCCTCTGTCGTTGTGCTTGGAGCTATATTGCTGATCTGGGAAGTTCCTTGATTTAGAAACATGTCCAAGTTTCACCCTATTCTTGCTTAAGCTTTGCGTGCTTCGATTAAAAACTTCTCCTTCAGACACATCCCTCACATGTCTTCTCCATGGGAATGTCTCCCCTGTATATTCTTCATGATCTTCACTGGAAAACACATTTTTCAATACTGTCAATAAATCGATAACTGATACATGAAGAATACTAACCATTTACAGATTCGAAAATAATAATAGGAAAAGAGAGAACATCAACAATTAACCATACAAATCATACACTAAATTTCAAGGCAAAACTAAAAGTATGCATTTTTCCCTTTCAAATACTAAAATCAATTTTACAGAAAAAGCGTGAAGCCGTGAATGCACTTAAAATCTTTTATAGTTTCACTAAAGACAAAAAGAATAACAAAAATAGTCAAAGTACTTTCCGAGTATATAATCAACAGTAACCCAATATGTACAACAAAACATTATCTCCGGGAGTTACAATGTTGTTTAGGCCTATATGTGACCAGGGAGTGAATGATTCAAGTTTCCTGCAAACTACTCAACCTCCACTTGTTACAACTCGGATTTGAGTGATTACTATTAGCCAAGCATGAAGTTAAGTAGTAAAGCTATCTATGTTACTCAAATTCAAATATTATGTCAATTTTTGAAAGTTTCTCTGTGTATTTGGAGGATCCTCGGAGGTGATATCCTCATATCCATGTGTCTGACATGGTATAAATATAAACACAGATGTAAACAGCAGATACTGTGATACACTACTATTCACTACCGTATATTTTCAATGACCATTACCAAGATATTAATAATGAATAATATAAACTAATTTCTCAAAAAAAAAT
Organism: Abelmoschus esculentus; assembly: GCA_035048815.1. Classification (NCBI taxonomy): domain Eukaryota; kingdom Viridiplantae; phylum Streptophyta; class Magnoliopsida; order Malvales; family Malvaceae; genus Abelmoschus; species Abelmoschus esculentus. The sequence continues at coordinate 17,716,619 of JAUCBN010000029.1, forward strand.
AAACTGTTAAATATCAAGAAAAATAGAAGTGTCCCCAAAACTTCTAAATGAAGTAAATGAGTGTTCTTTGGGGAATAATTCTAAAGATAACAGTGTATCACTTACTCGCAGTTATTAGATGTGTAGCAACTCCTCCCATCAATCCAGCAGTTTCCCATGCCCATATCATCTTCTCTGGGCCGACAAGCACCAGTTGAGAACCTCTGAATCCTATCAATAGTACTCATACTAGGAAGCTTGTCAAAACTGAGTGGCTCCTCCAAACTCGACATCGTGAACAAAAGCCAAAAAGAAATACTGAAAATTAACCAGAACATAATTAGAGCTCCACTATAAAAGTTAAATAAGACCTCACAATAAGAGGAGCAATGGAAGAGCAATAAGGACCATTTGACTCATTTAAACATACAAATCTTCAAATATTAGAGCAGATAACCCTTCAAAATACAAATGCAAAATGTAGACTATATATACTCATCATGGTGTTAGTCAAATAAAAATCACATGAAAATGCAAACCCTTTCCTACACCTTCACTAAACTTATGTCAAATCATCAGGAAATAAGATGAAATTGCCTAAACCCTTTGTTTTGCAAGAGGCATGTAAAGAATAAATTCTATTAAAAAAAAGTTGGTGCAAGGGGGAGAGGAAAGGTTACTCATCCCATTTTAATGGTTTAGGATACAGAAAACTTAAAACGATTATGAAAGTTGATTGAATAGAATGATGATACAATTAACTTAAAACAGGAGTTGCATCAAAAGCTAATAAAACCATTGAAAAAGCAGACAGCATAGCTTAAGTGCAAAATTTTGCAGCCCACTAATAATAATCGATAAACAGAGTTTCAAAGTCTTCTAAGGTAAGCTAGGTATGAAAATGAACATTTTTTAAAGATTACAAGCTGAAAAAGTCAAAAACAAACTAAGACTGTTGTATTTGACCCTTTTTTGTCTTACCAAAATGCATAAATATAGTAGCATGTAGGGAAAAAGTGGTAGTTTTGTTAAATAAAAGAAATAATAAATAGGGGGGACTGGGTTGAAAAGTTAGGCAAGAATCCAAGTATCCAACTCACTGGAAAAGCTTATAGGAGAATAGACAACAAAATGATATATGGAGAAAGAGAGACAACATCCTTAATATGATAGTATCGGTAAATCAATTGACCCAGTTCCAACCGAACAACCATGCTTACTTTGAATCTCCACTTTGTTCTAATCTATTTCATAGTTTCTACGAAAAAGTTGGTGTCATCTATTTCTTCAGCACCTCACCTTTTCTTTAATATCCTCTACTTCCAGCGAATTTGTTGCTATTTTCACTATATCTGGCACAAATCCTACTATCCAAAGTACCAGACAAATATATTCATTCTGAATCACATTCATAATCCAAGTTATTTGAATCTGTACTTAAAACAGACTCATTCAAGGAAGGATAAGCTCTTTAAAAAGCACAGGTAATGACCCCAAATGTGAACTAAATAACTTCTTTCCTGAACTGAATCATAAGTTGCTAGTTCCTTCAAGCAGAAAAGGAGATAAGCTGATAAATCACACTTTTAACAAATTGCATTTGGTTTAGTCAGATATAAAGGCAATTCAGATCATATTATATGGAAAGAAAAGACTAAAATAGTGTATCAAACACTTTATCTAATAACAAGCTACCATAAAAAGCTCTAATCTAGATAATTGGCCTCTTGGAGTCTTCCAGGCCCCAGGCATGAAGTTAAGAATTATTTGTCTAATTCCAAAGAGTAAAAACTGCCGGCTTTTACTCTCAGAAACAAGAAAATGTTCAAAAGTAGGATATTTCACATTCTTAAGCAAGTAGCAACAATTGTAAGCTATTATATACTCTTATTACTTGCAACGGGTGCAACATAATATACAAATATGGATTTTACATTGAACTCTGAACTTTTGCATTCTTCTCTTTTAGTCCTTTAAAAAGACATCTATCCTACTTGAATTGAGGCTTCTAACCCGTGCACATTCCTTTAAATTTTCTAGGCAACCAAACAAAAGAATAACCAGAATTCAAAACACTCAAAAACCCTAAACTCAATAACTTCTAAGGTTAAAAAAAATTGTTTCTAAACTCTGACATTTTCTTGTTGCCTTTATTCAATAAAAAACTAAAAACTAAGAAAAATGAACTCATCTATCAAATCTACCAACCAAAACAGTAAAGACAGCATTCTAGCACTCATTATTTTCCCTCATTCGTTTAGCTAACAGATTACGCGGGAAACCAAACGGACAGAGAAAAAATAACAAATTCATGCAGAAATCAAAGAAAAATGAACAGGAGAAGGGATTAAATGACCGAAACGAAGAGGGGGAAATAGGAAAGGTTAGAATTACCGAATTAGAAACCCTAGAATTTGGGGGTTTACAACAATCTTGAGGATTCGTTTCTTTGATTTCCTCCGAGAAGAGAGGGAGTTAAATACAGGAGGAGGAGTAGGTAGCGCAACGGCCAGGACCGGTTGTTCACAATACGTTCTTGTTTTAGTTTGGTGAGATTATTTATTTATTTATTTGAATAGGATTATTAATTAGTAATTAATAAATTAATTAATTTGAACAGATTTATTTATTTATTTATTTTCAAAACCAAAATTAATTAATATTACAAATTGGTTGGCGTTTTGTTTGTTGGTTTTAAATATTAAAGTTAGGGTCACACATGTATATGTAGTAGATTTTGTCAAATTATTTTATATAAAAAATTGATTATAATGTTTATTTAATGATTTAAATAAGAGTTTTCCCCCTAAAATTATATAAATTCGTGAAAAAAAAATGTTAGTGTTATAATAATTATTATTATTTTTTTAAAAGGATACTAGTATTTTACTTGTGATATCATTTTATTTACGACTTTGTATATTATTTATTTATTAAAAATAAAATACTTTAAATGAGTGAATATTTTAGGGTCATTTAGGTGATCATAGTAGTGATCTTAATATCTTTTAGAAAATGAAAAGTAAAATATGTTTGGTTAAAAAAAATAGAAGACTAAAAAAAATTAGATAAAATTATGTGATCGAATATAATGATCGGTTAATTTAGCGAAATTATGATTCAAATTCATATAAACTAATATGACGATGAAGGATGATGAGACAAGTTTGTTAGTATTTAGGGCGATCGTAAATGACACCAAAAATGATGATTTTCGACTTGGGATGATAATGTAACATTCGCTTTCCTGTCCGATAGGATTTTGAGTTAAAAGAGTTATCAATATAAAATACGATGATGATCAAACAGATTATTTCGATGACTTATGCAATAAAATAACCCGATAATATTATCAATATGATTCTATACATGTCATTAAGCAATATGAATTAAATCGTTTTACAAACATGGACCAATTTAAAATTTATTAAATTATAGGAACTAAAATGTAAATCTGGCAATTTACAAGTCCTTAACCTAAATTAATGTCACCACACAAAAAAACAATGTTTGGTTAACTAGTGTACAAATTTTCATGGCCATTGGGGTTTACCTACCTCTTCGATTAGACTTTATAGTATTTTAATGACCATACTATTTTTTTTTTAATAAAAACCACTAATTTTATTAAATGAAAAAATACTCAATATTACAATTATGTTTTACGATGATTATTATAAACTAATACATAATTTGGACATTTTTTTAAAACTAGCCACTTTAGATCACAAGGATCATACATGAAAAAAGTTTAAAAACTCATCCAAAGACTCGATAGAAAAAATAGACACGAATAAATCTGACTGCATCAGCAAACGAACTACAAAAGGGGATTAATCTATTGAAAGATCACTGAGAATCGCAAATCAGAGCTGAGCGTCGCGATAAACTATCAACGAGCGCAAACCGCATATCCAAATTCAATCCGAGGGTCCAAAGCAAGGAAGATCGCCATGATAACAAATAAGGGTCATCTTGATCAGTCGTGGCATCGTCAGATCCAACCTTAAAAATCAAAACAAAAGAAAAAACTTGTCAAACGACAGAAAAAACGTACCAAAAGGTAGAATAGATCATGCCACAAGAGCCTATCGAGTTAGTAAATAATAAAGAATTCAACAATGATATTATCGATAACATGTATATTAATGTAAATGCATCTCAAACGATGGTTCAACAACAATCTCAATAGATCAAATCTTTGGATTAATATGTGATAGTGGATACACGAATTCCCAATTAATATCACCAACAATGAATGATCAATATCCCTCAACATCGTTAATAAGACCAATACCAATATATCTCGACAATATCGTCAATTAGAGCCTTAGTTTAATGACAAGTATAACTTTTTATTTATGTTTATATGTTAAAGAATATGGTTTGTTCATATTCGTTCATTAAAATGATAAATGAACATAAAAGAACATATGTGAGAAGTTTCTATTTTAAAAATATAATATTGTAAAATAGTAAAAGATAAAAAGTATTCATATATTTTTAAAAGGGTTACGATCAACTTGCACTACGTAAAAATTATTTAGTTTTACATTAATTTTAGACCGTTGGATGATGGTAATAAATGACTAATATTATTTTCTTTTTTTTTCAAGTGATAATCTTCACATTTTCTAGAGTTAATCTTATTCATTTATTTCAACATCCAGTGATCATAAATTATTATAAAACTCTTTAAATGTTACATAGTATAACTTAATTCCATCCCATTTTAGAATTAATATAATATATTTAAAAAGAGTATTTACATATTTATAAAAAATACAATTATATAATAGTATTATAAAAGTGTTTTTTTCAAATGATAAATGCACATATTTCTAGTCAATTGATTTTGCCTGGAACAGTGGTAGGGTTTAAGGTCATTTTCTTCTTAATATATTAAATTATTTTCTTATGATTAAATCAACAACTTATGCATGGTACAGGCACTAACCAAATGATTTAACCTTGATGTAATATATGATTTAAGAATATGTTTTTTCTTATGAACTGTTATTCTATTATTTGATTTGAACTTTAAATTTAAATTTTTAATTCTAAAAAGTTAAGTTCGTAGTTTGATTTCAATAGTAAAAGATGATATATTTTATCTTAGGTAATTTGAGTTCGACTATCATATGTATACAGTATGTGTGTTATTGAATGACTAAGAAAATTAAACAGATATTATCTTATAATCACACTAACATATTAAAAAACTCTAAAATATTAAACTAAACTTCTAAAGCATAAAATTAACCGTTATATAAATAAAAATATTTTAATATGTGTGTTTTTAGGGGGGTTAGGTAAATATTACAAATTAGTTAATTTTTTTATTAATAAAATTTAAATTTTAATAAAAACGTCACCGAGCTAAATTATAAAATTTAAATTGTAAATCAATAGTTGAGTCATGTACATATTTTATCTTATATCATAAATTGACGACTCAAATTTCGTAATTTAACTTAAATGTCACCTGTAGGTGACGTCTTGTAGATTCTTAATTATAAAATATCATACTTTATATCTCTAAAATTTAATTTAAAAAATAATATTTACCTAAAAATCTTTTATCTTCGTATCTATTCTTAAAATTATGATTGATTGATCATTCTTTCAAATATTTAAATTATGTATAATTTTATAATTTAATTTAGGTCACTAGTTTTGAATGAGAATGTTTTAAGAGGAAAAAAAACAAATTATGTAGGTCCCACCAGACAATAAATTCAATGATTTGACCAGAAAATTTCAATTCATAAATTAATTTACCATAAATTATTTAAAATCACTTTGATGCACGGGAAACTCATTTGAGAAAGTAGTTCGCATCAACCCAAGTTTTGTCTTCAGGTTTTGATTTTAATCGAGGTGTACGCTTTAATTTTCTGTGGCTGTTTGAATTAGAATAGGAGGCGGAATATGTCAGTTTATTAAGCTTTTTTTAATATTTTTTTAATATATAATATGTCAGTTTATTAAGCTTTTTTTAATATTTTTTTAATATATATTTTTTATCGTTGAATTCGTTTTTTAGATTTCGTTTCGATTAATTTTAATTAAAGACGATAACATGATAAAGCGATCATCCCGACCACAATCTAAAAATTAAAACATTTTCTCCGACTTTGACCGATATAATTTTAATATTTTTATCTTCAATCTGACATAATAAAAATTAATAAAAATATTAAATATTATATATAAAAATATATAAATATATCGGGCCGGATTGAGGAATTTTCATCCTAAAACCGATCTTGATCTTGATCCAATTTTTTTTAATAACTAGACTTAAACTCAATTTTTTTAATAAAAAACTCTATTCGATTGGGTTGGGACCCGATAATTTTGTATCAAATTATCATTCTTAATCGTAACTGACTCGCATTGTACAACTAGTTTTGATGGATGATATTTTCAACGAAAATTTTCTACATACACAATACCAAACATAAAACTTAAACGATATCAATTTATTTATTATTTAGATAATAAGAGTGTTGAGAGGTAACTAATTTTGTTGGATTCTCACCACATATACTCCTCCGAACGAAAAATCTATTAGATAATGAACTATTTGTAATTCTGTTTAGTTATTAATAATTGTTTGGTATTAAATTTGACGAGCGATCTTAATAAAAAAATTATTATTATTTAATTTTTTATAAAGTATATTTATTATGAAATGATTAAAAATATATTTTATCTTATATTTATTTTAAAATTATTAAAAAAATAATTATTTTTTTAATTTTTTAAATGAGCATTAAATTATTTTTTTACTATTTAAATACCTAAATTATTTTTGTCAAAAATAGTTAAATTATTATTTTTACTTTTAATCTCTAAACTATATTCGAGTTGAAACAAATATTTAATATTAACATCTACTTGATTAAAATATTTTTTTAATTTGAATAAAGATCAAATTTAAAATAATATTTTAAATAATGATTTTGATTAAAAATTAATTTAAATACTAAAAGTAAACCAATAATATAATTTAAATTTTGATTTTTTTATTTAAGCCTAGGAAGCCGATTAAGTTTAAAAATGTAGATCACATGTTTTTTTTGTACAATTCTGTTTTTATTTTATCTCTAATATTCCAATCTTTCAAATTAACTTTATTTAATTTATAAAAAATCCATGCTTTAATGGTTATTTTTTTCATAATTTTGGCGACTCTTAAATAATATGTTTATAGAAATAATTTTTTATTAATTCTTAAAAAAATATTTATATTAATTTATAATTTTAGATTATTCAATTCTTTATCTTATACTAAATCAATTAAATCAGATGATTTATTAATTAATTAATCATTTAATTACGAAGATAATTTTTTTACGTTACTTATTAAAATATCAAGTATGATAATATGATAAATCTAATAATTCTTCGATTGTGATAAAATGTAAAATCAATCAAAAAATGAAAAATTGAAAATTTACTCCTATTAATCTTATATAGAGCCAAAACCTTTTTTAAGAAATTAAAAGATATCAAAAATACTAGATTATAAGATATTATAATATACAGTCATATATAAATATTTTAAAAATATAATGATCAAAATAAATTTATCTTAAAAATTAGTGACCATTTATGCAATTTACCCTAAAAAATACTAACAAGTAACAACAACCTTACTATGATTGGATCAGTAATGGAATTATTTGTCCTTCATATTTAATACTCTCAACAACCTTATTTATTACTATCCAATCAAGAAATACTTAAAATAAAACAAAAAGGAAAAAAATAATAAAAAAATCAATAAACTTTGTTAAACAAATAAATTAGTAATTAAACTTTAGAATATTATAAAATAATAATTAAATTTTATATATTATAAAAGATAATTCAACTGTTGAATTTGCTAACGGATTATTTTATATTTATGAATATTTAGATAATAGTTTATTTAGATTTATATTTATAAATTTAACCATTTTAGTCTTAATTAAAAATAATAAATGTCCAAACATCCCTCTTTCTTTTCTTCTTATAAGAGGAGAGGAGAAAATAGAATCGTTTTTAACGGTAATTAATAGTATTGACTGTAATAAAAGTTTAAATTAAAATTTTAATGATTATAATAAAATTTTAAAAAATTAATAATCATATTTTTTTTTTAATTTTAATGACTATAGATATAGTTTATGCTATATAAAATTATAAAAACAAAACAACGATCAATTGGGCAGTCACTGGCCGGTTATTAAAGGTGTTTAAAAATATTCGATTGGTCTATTTAATTTAATTATTTATTAATTCGATTTGAAAATTTGGATATTTGATTTAGTTTTTATTTTAGATTAAATATTTGATCTGATTTTAAGTTTTTTAGATTAGATAAGGATCATAACATTTCAAGTTTCGGATTATCTGAAAATTTAAAATTCAAATTTTCATTAATATTAGTCTTATATATTTAACAATTTAGTGTTTATTATATTCAAAAAATTTAAAAATTAAAACTTTTATAATTGTGAATCTTGTCGTATTTAGTGATTTTTGTTGTTTATTATATTTGAAACTCTAAAATTTTCATAAATACAATATTTATATATAAAAACTCAATTTAATCAAATTAAATTTTTGAATAATTGAATATATAAATATACGAATACTTACTTTTTAAAATTAAATACATATCATTATATTGGATTCAAAATCTCAACCATTAGGCCAAAGCCGCAGGGTTAAATGTGATATCCAACTATAAACACCCTTACCAGCTATAACCGCGTGGCTCTGTCCTTCCTTTCCGGAAACTTCGGCGCAAAACTTGAGGAGATTAGGGAATGAAAGCGGGATAATTTGGGGCACCTCTAAAATCCTGCCACGTGTATGTATCAGAAGTATTTGATTTTTTAGAATCTAGTACAGACAAACTCTGTGTCCTCATAACTTTAATCTTTGTCCCTTTCCAAGCAAGGATAGTTTGGGAGACGTCAAATTCTGTACTACTTACTCTGCCCCCAAAATATATACTGAAATTTTAAAAATTAAAATTTTTAAAGTTTAATATTAAATATTTTAAATAATTAATTTTTATAAAATATACATTTTAAAAGATAATAATTAAAAGATTTTAGAATATATTTCTATATATTTTTATCGATATTTAATTTTAAATTAATTTTATATTTTAATTTTTTACTATTTATTATTAAGGGTTCTATTTATTAATATTTATTATTAATTATATACTTTTATTTTTTTTACATTTTTATTAGCGATTTACATTTTTTAATATTTATTATTACGAATATAATTTTAAAATTTGTTTGTTTAATACTAATTATTAAAGATATTTTTTAATACTTGTCATTAGAGATATTTTTTTTCCAATATTTGTTATTAAAATTTTATTCTTAAAATTTAATTTTTAATACTTTTTATTTATGATAAAAGTTTAATAATTTTATTAGAACCCATTTTATTTTTCAATGCTTGTTATTATAGATCTACTCTTAAGTTTTTCAATACTTGTTATTCAGAATAAGAATTTAAATAACAATTTGTAATCACAATAATGGTCGTTATATAGTGATAGTGACATCATCCGAAATAACGATATCTACAATCGTTATGTTCACAATAGCGCATATTATTAAAAAAAAATTAACAATCACGATACTCACAACGATTGAATAAAAATCGCTATTTCTACAATCTCGACAAACATAATATGACCAAAATTATGACCACAACTGAATTTAAAATTTTAATTAAAGATCTAACTTTTTTGTTTGCATTAAGATCACTAAAATCTCAAAAACATATCTAGATACGATAAATCAAAATAAATCAAATCACTATTTTTATTTTTTAAAATAGTAAAATATCAAAATAAAAAGTAACATTAAATATTATTTTTAAAAAAAATAGTTAAAGTATTAAAATATAAATACGAGTATAAGTCAAGTCTCATCTACCCAACTAATTACTGTCATGGTTGAAAAAAATACCCAACTAATATAAATACGGGTATAAGTTCCAAGTCTACATCTTTCAAGTTTTTGAATAAATTCAAATTTTAGAGTCCATATTTCCTTCTGTATAGGCTTAATTTAATATTGTGTACTATTTGAGACAGTTGTGAAAATAAAATAAAAAAGAAACATTGAAAAGTGCAGGTTCTGAAAGAGTCAATGATGAATTAAAAAATTTATTTAAAAATGGATATATATAAATTTTTGAAATTTTATACAAATTTTAAATGTTATAAAAATTAAAGATAAATATATAAAATTAAAAAAATTAAAATGAACTTGTACCTACTCTAAAAGAAGGGTGGATCCGCCACCGGAAGTATCATGCTGGAGCAGGGGACAGGCCATTCCGAGGCATTGCTGCATGGTTTAAGCACCTGGACTTCCTGAATTTTCTTGGGGACAATATTGACATTTTTAATGTCACTTTTAAAAGAGTCGAAGACACTAATTTTATATTAGAAAATAAAAAAGAAATTTTAACGTATATAAAAGATGATATTATATATCTTGTTAGATATATATATTTTTTAAAAGAAGATAATAGTTCCGTGATAAATGATATTAGAACGATTTTTTGACTATTCAATTTTATTGGTGGCAAGTATTATGTAATATTTTTATCTTCTTTCTCATCGAGTAAGCATAACGAAGAACACTTTTTTTATCTTCTTCAATAGTCTTTGATTTATTAACCTTAATTCTTAAATATGAACCGTTAAACTGCTTCACATTCATTGTCGGTTATTATCTTCGGTTCATATTTAAGAATTAATCAAATTAATCGAAAATTTTAAAATTTTAATCGTTAACTAACAGAATTAGCCCTAACTGAACTAACCGAACATAAATTATTTTGGTTAATTCGGTCAATTTTCGAATTAACCGAAGTTTATTATAAAATTTTACATAAATTACACAATAAATCGTTAAATTATGGTAAAATAATCTTTTTAGTCACTAAATCTTTATTTTATGCTAATTTTTATAAAAATTTAATGATCATTTTATAATATATCAAAAAATTTAGTGATTATTTTATATTTTTTTAAAGTTTAGTGATAAAAAATAAATATATAAAACATATATTATTTAATATATAATAATTTTGATTAATTCGATTAATCCGATTAATTAACCAATTTTAAACCGGAGTTATTTAAAATTAACTGACTGAGTTAATCAAAATATTCAATTTAATCGATTAATTTAATTAAAACCGAATAATACAAACCTCTATTTTAAGGTACGATGATTCTTCTTATTTCTCTTTCTATATGTGTGAATAAAGTGCAAATAAACTTAACATAAACATCTCTATTTTACGTTTTAATCCTAAGATTTAAAATCATAAACTATAAAATTTTAAACTCTTTATCTTTAACATAAACTCAAATTTAAATCTATGATTAAGGCTCTAAACTCTGAAATTAATAAACATGTGTGTAGATTGTTAATTTTAAAATTTGATTTATATATACCTTTTGATTTAATCGTTTAGAGTTTTAAGTTTTAAAAGTTAAAATGTAGAAGTTATATTATAATTTAAGTTTAAAAATTTTAAATTTATAATTTAAATAATAAATATTTATTTTACCCATATTATACATAAAAATATAACTCTCAATTTAGCATCATATTTATATTCATAATTTGCTTTGAACATATCATGACCAGGTTTTCAGGTTGTCTGACATCATTTACTATACTTTATTGATTTCAAATCTGTATCAAACTCAAGTTTTAAAATTGTTTAAAAGTTACAAAGCCAGGCATCTTTGCTGGATATGCTCCAAGACAAATAAAAATATGGTCTTGTATCATTAACAAAAAATCAAGCTTAGGCATAATCCTTTACCATATTTTTTAGGTTATCTTATTAGCTTATACACTTAATTTTAATAAATGAGTATTTCAATTGAGATTTTTTATACACATAAAATCTCAAGTTTAAATTTTTTAAATAATATTAAATACTTTCAATTGTTACTAATATTGTATATATATATTTTATATTTTTATTAATAATTTAATTTACACCTGTAAACTCTTGTATTTTGTACCCCTACACTTTTAATATATCTTGTACCTTTATATTAAATTACAATAAACAAGTGTTTTCCTTTTGAATGGTAATCTTTAGCTATTGTTGAAGGGGACATAAACCCGGAATTTCTCCTCAATATCTTACTAATATCTAGCTTTTAGCTTTGAAGAATAATTTGGAAGCTGTTGAACCGGTTATATATATATATATATATCAATGTGGGATTTCTCCTTCAAATCCAAGCCAAGGGTTTTGAAAGATGGAAATGACTGATGATAGTTTCTATATGAGTGCCCCTACTAGCCCTAGCCCCAGGAGAATCAGCCTGGAAACGGGAGGTTTGTGTTTCTTTAGTGTCCCAACAAGTCCTACTAAAAGGACTCTCAAGGCTGCTTATGAGGATTCAAGCTCCAATGGTGATGAGTTTGAGTTCGAAACCAGTCGTCGGTTCAATGTTGGTGAACGTGAGGTCGAGTCGAAGCAAAACCACGAGTCCCAACCGGAGGAGCCACTTCCCGACATGGCGTTTGCTGATGAACTGTTTTATGATGGGAAAGTGGTGCCGCTGAAGCCTCCGCCTAGGCTTCAGTATCATCATAAACAAAGCCCCAGTTTATCACCCACTAGGTCGCCTGGTAGTGGCCTAAGATTCCCGTTTCATCGTAGGAGCTTGTGGAACGATGACTTTGATCCCTTCACGGCAGCTTTGAAGAATGTCAAGAAAGATAAAGCTGACAAATCTTTAGCCATGAACCATAGACGAGCTTGGTCTATGTCGCCATTCAGGGAAGAAGAAACCAATGGTCTCATGGTACCAACGAAACAATCAAATTCAGACAAGAACACAGAGAGCAAGGAGCAAGCCAAGGAAAGACAATTAAAACTGTCGGAACCCAAAGGTGTTGTTTTCGCAAGACAAGTTAGACTTGTGAATGTTGGCAATGGAACCCAACCCAGAGAAGCAAGTGTGACCATTGGCAAGCAGCCGACAAAGGGTCAGAAAATGAAGAAGCTTTTGTTTAGTAGTGGATCCATGGGCAATGAAACCCAGGGCACATGGAGTGCCAATGGAACAGAAACAAGGCCTAAACTCAAAAGGAAATTTAGCTTCAAGGCCATGGGAATAGCCCCATACAAGGAGGAAAAGAGAGTTTCCGACACGCAGGCTACCCTAGCTGCACTCATACAATATAGACCCAAGTTGTTGCTTTGTATGGGCTATGGGGCTAAGTATGTGAAGTGAAAAGCTTCTTGATTTGGAGTTTATTTGTTATATAAATACCGAAGAAAAATGATTGTACTTCTTATGTATAAAATAGTTCAAGATTAATACGATTATAGTTTAAAAAATGTTACAAATTTATGTCAGCAACGTTTGATTAAGCGGCGATTTTTGTTCTATGACCTTAAATATTTTACGTGTTTTAACATTCTATGTCCATATCTCTTTTCTCACTTCCATTTATAATCGCATAAGGAATAAATGTCTCCTTATTATTAGAATCAGAATTTCGGTTATTATTTTGATTCGTATATTAATTTTATAAGATCTTATTTTACTCTATGAGACTTTTATAAAAGTATATCATATGCTCAAAACGGTTGAGTGATGAATGAGAAATTGATGCTTAAAGTAAAAAAATTGTGAATTGAATAAGGAAGTGATAACCACATATCCCGCATTTATGGGTAAATGAAATGAGAAATATTTATATACATTTACCTAGGTGTTTAAAATGGTTGGTTTGGTTTGCTCAACGAACCAAATTTTTAAATTTTCATTAACTGATTTTTTTTTTCTATTAGCCGTTAAGCAAAATGATTTTTTTAAAAAATTTTAACCAAACCAAAAAAAGTTCGGTTAATCTGACCAGTAAATTCGGTAACCGAACTTTTTTAAAAAATGGCCACTAAACTATATTAAAATGATATTTTAGTCATTGAACTTTCAAAAAATATAAAACAATCATTCAACTTATAAAATTATTATAGAAAGATCATTGATTCATCGTACGTTATAAATTATTGATGAATATTTAAAATTTAATGATTATTTTGTGGTAATTTTATAAAATTTAGTGATCATTTTATAATTTTTAGAAGTTTAATAACCAAAAATAAATATATAAAAATATAAAATATGTACTAATATATAAAAATTTAGGTTTATTCGATTAATTAATCGATTTTGAACTGAATTAACTTATAACCGAAGTTTAAAAAAATTATTAACTGTTAATTGATCTAATCTAAAATTAACCGGCTGAAAAAAATTATGTTCGATCGATTAATTTGGTTAATCAAAATTTTAAACTCCCCTATACTTACCCACTTTACGGTCATTGAATGACTTGGATGAAAATTCTTTGCGTGAGGGGTGCAAATCTAATATTATTTAAATTGGAGCACACCTGTACAACGTGAGTGACATGAATATTTAAATTGGTTAGGTCTTTCGGGTGAGCTCAACATATTTGTATAAATTTTGTTTTTATTTAAATTGTCAAATTTATTTTATTATAATAAAAATAAAATTTCATTTCATTTATTTTTAATAATATTTAAATTTTCTTCCTGTACTAACAAATTATTTTACAATGTTAAAACATATTTCACAATCCAAAGGCAATTCAAATATTAAAAATTACTATTCAAAACTGAGATAACAAATAAAAGTTTTCTTATCCTCTAAACGGGATTTCTCTATTCGAAGCCTCTCAAGTAAGGTGACAAAAACTCGATTCGACTAGAAAAATTAAATAACTCGACTCGAAGCGAAAACACAAGATTCGTTTTAACTTGACTCAAAATTTTATAGACTCGATTCAACTCAAAATTTTTTAAATAAAGTTCGAATTGTAAATAGAAATTTGAATAACTCAAAATTTTTAATAATTAAAGTATTAATTTTTAAATTTGAGACAAGTCTATCAATTATATATATATATATATATACATTGATATAAAAATATAAAGAAATATTGCTATATGAAAAAATATATATATACATACATATCTTATATGATTAAAAAAAGTGTTTGAATTAAAATCAAATCATACTATTATATGATAAATAATAATAATTAAATATTTATAAGAACTTAAAAACTTGACTCGATCGAATACTCACCCCTACTCTCAAGTATCCAACCAGCAAGCTTCAGCCCAGCTGCTAAGTGTTGCCTGCAACTTTAGAAGTGGGTTTAGGTTCAGACCCATTAAAATCCAGTTTCTTGAGTCCAAATGCGAAAATGTCGATGTTCTGTCAATCCACTGCTCAGTATGAATTGGGTCAGGCAGTGTTCTCGATCGAATATCCAAATCTCTCTATCCATTATCCCCAAATCCCTTTACGTTTCTTGTATTAAACAGAGTCTACGAGGTAAAATGGTGACAAGTCGGAAGCTAACCGTGAGTAACAATGTTAAGAGCAGCTCATTTCCCTCCCATGGCATCTCCCACAACTTTCGTTGCTTTTAGGAAATCTTTGGTTCCAATCATCACCATCTCTTCTTTTCCTTCTTATCATTCTCTTCACAAACTCTCCACTTTTTCTGCTCTTCACTCTTTCTTCTCCACACCCCTCACTCCTTCCAGCCCTTATCTTTCAACTATTACTCTCAGGCAACTCTCTCCCATGATGGGTTATCCACAACTCAAGCTATCAGGTTGATTCTTTTCATAAAAAGTTTCGTGTTTTCTTTTATTGTCCCTTCTTTTTTCTAACTTGTTTTTTTTTTCAGCTTCATTTAACTCCGAGAGTAGCTATGGAGATAGCAGAGAAATATTGGTACAGCACTTGCTTCTAAAAGACGACGACCAGAACCTCTTGGTGGAGCTTCAACAGAGAATAGCAGGAGGTTTACCCCTCTTCCCAAAATTTTAATTAGCTGAATATTTTGAGTTTAGAGAATGTTAGTGTTTAGGATTTAGGGTATAGGGTTTTTGGTTAGAAGTTTAGGGTTTAGAGTGTAAATATGCAGGCTTGCGAGTATCAAAATTTTACCCTTTAGAACAATAGATGATTTTATCCTTATATGAAATAATTGTATTGGAACTGGTGTTGTATTTGGTAAGTTTTTATTAATTTCTTATTCACCTTTCTAATATTTGATTTTGCTTTATAGCATCTTTTTACAAAGAGGAGGAAATTTTTGCTTTATAGCAACAACAAAATGAGCATATATTAAAATCAATTTTGATGTTGCTTGTGTGATGTTTAACTGTCACAAGTGATTTAACTTTGATTTTTTTGTTATTTGTTTGCTGAAGGGGAGGATTTAGGTGATCTTGCTGTCGAATATTCATTATGTCCGTCCAAGCAAGAGGGGGGCATGCTTGGATGGGTAAGAAAGGGACAAATGGTATGTTGATTCATCTTTTTTCTTTTTATATATTTATCCTTTGAAGAGTTAAAAATATATTAAGAAACTTCTATTTTGTTTTAACTTTTCCTTTTTCTTGAAGTATCTGTGTCTGAGTTGTATTCGAAACTTGAAAGCTTGGTTATGAAGGTATAAACCTCCAAATATGTGGAAAATTTTAGAAAAGTTAAAAGCTAAAAAAATATTGTACCTAGGTTCACAATGCTCCCACTGTAAGCAAGGTCTTGATGCACCATAGCCTATTCCTTGTTTTCATCAGATGGCTGTTTCGAGGGTTTGAACTTATGCAAGAGACAATCTTAGTTAGTTGGTATTAAATTTGTGGCAGCAATTTTCAAGCTTCTATTCATACTTCAGATTTTTGAATTATATGAGTTATGATATAATGCTTGAATTTGAAGATTTTAGCAAACTTTTATGCTCATGTATTTCATAATGGTCCCATAAAGTTGATTTTATTGATTCAAAAGGTGAACTGATATTGAATTTAAAGTTTAGAACAACTTGGAATTAACCATTCTGATGATTGACTTTTTGTTCATTTGTGGGGAAAATGATTTATTATTTGAGTTCTAAAATATGACGTGTTGATATAATCTTTTACACCGTATCACCAATTTATGTTTATTCTTGGGCTTTGCCAATTGCTTGCAGTTTCCATAAGCCTCCACATTCCTTTAGATCTTGAAGTGTTATTCATATGAAGGCATATTTAATAGTCCATATGCTAGATTGTAACAGTACTAATCAAGAATTAAGAGAAGAAAGAAGAAATCTGAGGAAGAAATTTCTGAGTCATACAATCGATAACCAACAGATAGGCTCCCCCCTTTTAATCTAAGCCTCATTAAACGACACCGTTTATCTCTTTACAATCTCTCCCTTAAAACGCAGCGTTTTACTTAAAAGCATAAAGACAAAATATGAAAACAGAATAACTAAAATTTGAACTTCCCTGTAACGGCCATTTCCAGCTGGGTCTGTTACATAGATAGCACACATTTTGCATCAGATTTTTCCTCATGCTTGTGAAAGTATCAACTACAACAATCCAAGAAGTCTTCCATAGAACATATATGTTGATTACCTTTTTAGATTTCACCCTCATTATACTTTGCTGGCTTTCTATGCATTTTTTTCCCTTGTTGGTATACTGATTTTATTTAAAGTTTAATCAGTATCCTAGTTGAAAAGTTAAGATATGTACGATTTACTTCTCTCTTTTGGAATTTATTTATTAGTTTTATGAAATATGTTTATTCAGATTTCTTTTATGTTAACTACAATATGGATAAGAAGAGAGGGGTTAAAAAAGTAATTGCAAACATGTTTCATGGATCTTTTTTTTCATGGTAAAATATATTAGGTGCCAGAATTTGAGGAGGCTGCTTTTGGTGCACCTTTAAACAAAGTTGTGAAATGCAAAACTAATTTTGGATGGCACTTGTTACAAGTTCTATCTGAGAGGTATTCCTTACACAATTGAAACCTGTGCTTGATGAAGCCAAGCAGGTTCTAACTCTCCTTTAGCTTGCTTCAGGGAGGAGTCATTGCTTAAAGACATTCAACCAGAGGAGTTTCATGCAAAAATGCAGGACCCTAGTTTCATTGAAGAGGCTCAGTTGATCGATGTCCGTGAACCCGAAGAAGTGTATGCTCACATATTTTATTTTGTGTGTTTACATAACTGGAAAACAAGAAGTTCACGTGGATTTTTCTAAATTTCCTTTTTTAAGTGATGGATAAGATGCACAACAAAGTTACTATATCAACTCCTTCCTCTAGTTATGAAAGTTATAGCAATTATAGTGCAGCAACTCTAGATGCTTTAAAAAAAACTACTCTAAATTCTTAGTGTAGGTGATATGGTCAAAGAGAATTTCAAATCTTAATTGATTAATCATTGCTATGAAGCTTTTAAGCCTTAGGTCGTGAAACAAACTGCAAGAAAAATGGAATTGCTTGAACAGTTTAAAAATTATAGTATTTGACTGGAATCATTTTTGAAGTCTCTTTTAATGTTCACGATTCTATTATAGCATTTCATAAACCATACTTGTTTAGGTTAGCTACCCGAAGTTTACCTTTCATAGCATTACAAAATCATGCAATACATCGTTTTACCTATAGTTCAATTGGTGAATTATATTACCATGAGGCATTATGGGGTTGGAACATTTCATACTAAGGCAGTACACTTTGTTTTTGCCTTCCAAGAGATTGGTGACTTGTTCAATCCATGTCTAAAAACTATTTGACATGGCAGGTCTCAAGCATCTTTGCCAGGATTCCAGGTTCTTCCTCTACGCCAGTTTGGAAGTTGGGGACCTGAAGTAGCTACCAAACTTGATCCAATGAAAGATACATATGTCATGGTAAGTATTTTCTTGTCGAAGCCTAGATATTCAACCATTTTCCTGCATTTAGCTAAGCAAATGAATGACACCTGAGAGTTTTTCCTCCCTGTGTTTGGATAACTGGTAATAAAGGAAATGAAAGGAAATAATATATGTATCTCTTGTTTCGATGGTTAAAATTAATAAAGAAAAAGGAAAGGAAAGAAAAGAAGGAATTTTAGTAACCATTGTTTGGCTAAACAGAGAAAGGTGAATGATTGTTATACATATCATTTTCTCAATTGTATCTTTTCTCTAAATACATAACAAGTTTCTAGTAAATTATAAAAGGGTAAAAAAGATATCTTATAATTAAAAAGTTTTGACCTTTCCTTTCTTCTCTATTTACACTAAAATGGGTATAAAGAAATTGAATATTTAGAGGGAAAGTAATGGATTCTCACATTTCCTTATTTTTCCTTAAAAAAATATTTACCCCAATATGGAAGAGGTTCCTGATTTCCTTTGCTTTCCATCACTTAACTTTCCCTCTCCTTACTCCCAAATCATGCAAATTCATGGAAGTGATTTTGATTTGTTTCGTGTTTTATTTTTCTGTTTTTTTAAAATGATTTTAAGTTTTGACTACTTTTAATTATGAGTAGCTTCTAGCATTTTGTATTAATTAGTCTCGCTTGCATTCTATGTTTATCTCTCTTTGTAGCCTCCAATGTTCCATTTTAATAGTTGTTAAAATGCATCATGCAGTGTCACCATGGCATGCGATCGTTGCAGGTTGCCAAGTGGTTACAGACTCAGGTTAATTTTATTATCTTTACATTCTTCGTTTTACTCGTTTATCTTCGCAGATCTCACATGTGTTTATTTGGAATTCACATTTACTTTCATGGGTCTCATTATGAATCATAGCTCCTCATTCTTCAACCTTTCATGTTCATGTAGACCAGTATCCGCTAACTGCTTTGATGTGCATTAATTTATGATATATCATTGAATGCTTAGTGCTTACATTGTCCTCATTAGACACAGCTTAGGTTTGCAGTACAACAATGGATTTTTTAACTAATTAAAATCATGAACCATCAACTTTCTCTCTGCTGCCTTGTGCTAAGATGTGAACTTATCAAGTTGAGACGATTTAATTTTCTGCCATTACCGTTGTTTCTGATATATTGCTGGAGATTTAACGAGGTTTCTCGTGCTCTCTTGTTCCATGTTTGTGGATTCTTTCTTTACAAATTCGCTTTGTTCTTTTTTTGCTCAGGGATTTAGGAAAGTGTTTAATCTATCTGGGGGAATCCATGCGTATGCAACCAAGGTGGATCCATCAGTTCCGACGTACTGATGTTCCGTTGCCGTTTGTTTTCTTTGCAATTTTTTTCCGTTTGTTCTGGTTCCGGAACAACTTGGTATTGCTTAAATATGTCCGCGTTTATTATTTGGTGTTAAGTTTTACGTGGAACATATGATGTCTTGGAAGGTATCTATTTGCAGAAAGTTTAGCTTTAAGATAATTTTTGGGTCTGTAATGTACAATACATACAAGATTACATAAAAGGAAAGGCTTAAAGGCTCAAATATAACTAGTAGGGTAAGCAATACGAGACAAATCATAAGGAAAATCACCAAACAAACAAACAAAAAAAACTATGTGTAACACTCTCGACTAAAGCCCAACACCTTAGGTCCGACACTCGGATCCGAATCCGAGTCATTACACTATGGGTCAACCTAATTAACCAAAATCACATTTTGGAGATCTAAACCATAAAATTGTTCTCCATGGTGAGAAGAATGACATACCCGAAGTCGGGGAAAAGTTAAAAAGTGAAACAATATGGTGCGGTTAAAAATCGGCCAGCATAAATTTCTAAAATTTTGATATCAATTTAGGTTGGAATAAAAATTCACATTTTTTAAAATAAATTAGGTTGTTCATAAAAAAAATATGTATATACAAAATTACTTACCTTAAGTTGAGTTCCTTCTGATTTTAGTGATCTCGGATAAAAATTTTGGGACCTACATTTTTTACGATTTTTGTAAGAAATTATGTATAATTTGTAATAACTTTTGTATCTATTTAAATTCTCATAGTTTTTGTAATAAATTAGGTTAACTCTTAGAAAAATATGTATGTACAGAGATGTTTATCTTAAGTTGAACTCATTTTGGTTTTGGTGATCTTGGATAATGATTTCGGTACCTATATTTTTTGTTACAATTTTTGCAAGAAATTATGTATAATTTGTAAACAAAAATTGTACTTATTGAAATTCTCATTTTTCTTGTAAAAAATTAGGTTTTCTCGTAGAAAATATATATGTACAGAAATACTTATCCTAAATTGATCTCCTTTTGGTTTGATGATCTAGGGTAAATATTTTGATATATACCTTTTTTCTTACGGTTTCTGTAAGAAATTTTGTATAATTTAAATTAATTTATGTACCTGTTAAAATTCTCTTCTTATAATAAATTAATTTTTTCGTAGAAAAATATGTATGTACAAAAATTCTTACGCTAATTTAAGCTCTAATTATTTTTGATCATCTTGGGTAAGAATTGCAATATCTACATTTTATCTTACGTTCTTTGTAGGAAATGGAGTATAATTTGTAATAATTTTTATACCTACTGAAATTCTCATCTCTCTAGTAATATATTATGTTTTTTTATAGGAAATTATGTATGTACAAAAAGCTTACCCTAACTTGAATTCTTTTTGATTTTAGTGATCTCGGGTAAGAATTTTGATACCTACTTTTTTTCTTACAATTTTTATAAAAAATAAGTATAATTTATAATAATTTCTGTAATTATTAAAATTCTCATCGTTCTTATAATAAATTAAGTTTTCTCGTAAGAAAATATGTTTATATATAAATCGTTACGTTATAAAATTTTACATATAAATAATTTTTGTTACGATTATTGTAATTATTTTTATATAAACCTCATAAGAAATTATGTTCAAATAGACTACCTATAACAAATCAGTGGTCAACCTCATATTAGACTTAAATTATTAGAAGTTTCACCATAGAATTACCTTTTTATTAACATGTCACGTCATGAAATTATCTATGGACCAAAATATTATGAGTCGATAACATAAATGACTAAAATGAAAATTTTTCGAAATCGATTGTTGAAGTTAAACGGTTCGAAAACAAAATAAACCAACCATGTAGTTTACCCATATATATTCATAACACTTCCGTTGGATGTTCATGAAATTTGTGCGCTTTGTTAAAACCTTATTGAGATAAAAGAATTAAGTGTAAACATTCTTAATAAAAAAAATGTACGTATGACACTACAAGTCTGCATACAAGAACGATGGCTGTTATTTTTAAAGCGAAATTTATTTTAAAGACACTCTGATAGCACAGACATTGGTTAAAATCTTTAGAATCGTTGATTGTTTTTTCTTGATTTTTGTGTTCTTTGTATTTCTCATTTTTTATATATTTTATTTTTATTTTATTTACAGAAATTGTTTTTAACGTTTCATAATGGTTCGTTTATTTTGTTATATAATTTGTTATCATCATTATTTTAAGGTTTATACTTTGACAAATCTTTCAATGAAGTGACTTTATTTTTAAATGTTTGATGCGTTTATGTTCTTCATTTATGTTTTATTTAAAATATCCCCAGAATTTACATTATTAATAAAAGTGAGGATACACATTCAAATTCGAACAAAAGTTATATATTTTTTATTGTGTTTCTTTCTATGTCACAACCTAAAAAATATTTAAAATTAAATTCTAAACTTCAACCATAATTTTCATATTTAAAGACCTGATTCTAAAAACCTTAATCACAACCTCTAACCTTAAACTAGAAAGAAAACCTTGACTTTTAAGTAGCATGAATAAAATACGAGAACAATGGACCACATATATCTTATTTTCTCATTATTCGGTATCTTATTAATTAGTAATGCCAAATACAAACAGAAACCAGACACCACCAGTTCAACATTCTCTGAAGTGATGCAATTCAAACAAAAAGGAAATAAAAGTCTAAAACCACAACCGCCAATCCATTGCGCCCACTTCAACGATAGGTGCAGTTCCCATAGCCTGCACAAATAGGAGATAAATAAACATAATGGAAAGCTCTAGACTTGCAATCTTGTAATCAGATTCTGCATAAAATAAAATTGACTTACTAGGGTCAGTCTGAACTACATTCCCGGTTCCTCCGAAGTTGCATGCTTCGGCCGTGGCTCCATTTTTCTGGTAGTAATTGTTGAAGGCAAAAGAGGCATGAGAAACTACAGTATTTGGTTCGTAATATTCATGGCCAGGCTGAATGGGGGAACAATCTGCTCCCCCATGACCGCAAGCCCAATTTAACGCATTTTGTAAATCCGATGACGAAGCCGTGCTTGAAGCAACGCACCAGGTTCCTACATTTGGATTGGTTCCTTGTTCAGGTAAATCTGAATTACGAACGCCCACCGTAAATTCAATTCCGGGGCTTTTAAAGGCGTTCAACCCCCTACTGAGATCTGCCAATGCAAATTGCGCAAGCTTTACGTGTTAGTAGTATATTAGAACATCTGGATCATATTTAAAGCAAATGTTAGTCAGCTTAGCAAGCAGAAACAAAAAATACATTGAAAAGAAGATAAAAGAAGGCAAACCTAGGAGCTGAAGCAACAAAAAAACTGCAAACACAAGCTTCAATCTTGAACCCATTCTCTTCTTCTCTGCCTTACGCTTGCTTGCTTCCAAGCTTCCTTCTTATAGAGAAAAGTCTACAGAAATTAGGTCAAAGATTTCAGGTCGGGTTCATGTCTTTATTTCAAGTCGAATTAATTTGGGTTTTAAATCCATATTAATTAAAATTATTAAGTTTGATTTGGTGCAAATAAATAAATAAACGATAAACTTTTGGTTGGATGGTTGATCTAGTATAAATCCCATTAAAAATAAATATTACGCAGTAGATTAAACAAAACTATAATATAATATAATAATTAATATATCAAAAATTGGGTTAAATTAAAAAATTAAAAAATAATAAGGAATAAATATTGGACTAGAAAGTCAAAGAATAAAGTTTTAAATTAATATATAAAAATTATATTATATATGAAATAATTTTATATGGAAATATATCAGATATAAAAATTATACAGTTCATAAAATATACTATATATGGATTAATACTATATATAGACTTTTGGTTAAATGGTTGATCATTCATTTTAAATTAATTATAATATCTAACGTTTTTTATTGACATGAATCTCATTAAATAAATATTATGCAGTATACTAAACAAAAATATAAAATGTTATTTTTAAAAGGTAAATTAAGGTTTCACTAAATCTTTTTTCATAGAATGAATGGTAACTATACAAATAGGGATGATAAAATTATTCGATCTAGATTCAATTTCAGATGTTTCGGTTGATTTATCGTTTTTTTCTCAATTTTGAGGATTGGATAGGACAGGGACAAACTTTAATATTATAAAATCGGACCGGCATATGTTTAAAATTATCTGTCTTGCCCTGATATATTTTTATTTATTTTTATAAATTTAATATATTTATAAAAAATCATTTTATATGTTTTAAGTTCATTTTTTTAAATATGTAATCTAATATATTTTAATCGTTACATTTATTTTTATAAATTTAATATATTCAATTTCTTTCGTTGATAATTCAAGTTTATTCTTTTAAATACTCGTAATTTAACATGTGAGTAATTTTAAATTTTATTTTATTTTTTATATAAGTTCAAATTCACTTGAAAACCATAATTTATAATTATGGTGAAAGATTGATTGAATCTAACATTTATCTTCCACATGATTAACTTTTTTTTTAATTTTCTGTTTTAATTTAAAACAGAACAGAGTCGAATTTAAATATTAGTATCTTAGGGCAAATTCAAAATGACTAAAACCTACCCGCCTTATTGTCATGGATGAGCATTTTACCCGACTCGATCGGGTTCTGACCCGATCTGGCCAGAGCGGATCAGGTTTTTTGATAAAAAAAATATGGTTTAAGATGAGTTTTTTGAGATTGAGGTCGGGTCAAATTCGGTTTTTAGGGTAAAAATTTAATCAAACCCGAAACTAAATATATAATTTTCTATATACTTTTTAGAGATAATTATAATAGTCTTCTTTCTATATATTTTATGATTACTAATATTACGTCAGTTTTAGACCATCCCTATATGTATTAATTTATGTATAAAACGCAAGCCTTTAGGAAATACAAAATAAAATAGTCAATTAATTAGGTATGAGAAAGTCCATTTGATATTTTCTTTTCACACGCTTAATTTTTTTTTTATAAATCATATTTTAGCCCTTATATTTGTCTACTTTTCTCAGATTAGCTTTTTTTTTGTTCATATTGTACCAATATGAGAAAAGTAGATAGATTTAGGTACTATAGCGCGAAAAGTAGACGAATTATGTCTCAATTGGACAAAAAATAGATACCTATATGAGAAAAGTTGAGAAATTTATGGACTAAAATGTAAAATATATTTTTAATGGAAAACATCTTTCATATTTGCTTCAACCTAAAAGTTATTTTAAGGTGCAAATGTTTTTTTTAATCACTCTAAAATATTTTTTTATATATGTGTTGAAATTCTCTTAAACAACGTAAAATTATTTAATTTTATATTTTTAAATTGTTAAATGAACTAAATTTAGTAGTTAAGATAAAAAAATATTTAGTTTTTTCGTCCGTAAAAATCTTTAAATTGTATCAACACATCCTATCTATCTATATATTTAATTAATTTAAGTCTTCCGTTCAAAATTTAACTTAATTGTTTTATATTTTTTAAAAAATAATATTTACTAATAATTTTAATTTATTATATAATGCGTAAACTATCCCATAATTATTCAAATTTTAAATTTGAGATAATTTTGATTTTAATATAATTAAAATCTTTATAGTCTTTGAACATTTCGAATCTTATCACGTTCCTTTAATTTCCTTAAAATTCAATACAATTATAGATACTCATAAGATTTTTTAATCAATTTATGGATGTGACGTGTCAAGATTAAAAATAAATTAAAATAAAAAAACATAAATTGAAGCTGACCAGAATTGTGGTGGTCGTGAAAGAGGAATCCAAATGTAAGAAAAAAAGACAAAACAAAGAATTATTATATTATTCGTGACAAATAATTTAAAATTTAAAATAGTTTATAAAATAATATATCAATAAAAAATAATTTTATATTTTATATAAATTTATAAAATTAGTTTTCGATTATTCTAACATTCTTTTAAGTTGACGTCTTTAACACTATAACGTTATTATACGGTGTAATTTATTTATTTTTATGATATCTCAAATTTTTTATTATTTGTTGACTAATGACTTTTATCGGCAAAAAGATTATTTTAAATCAAAATAAAATATTAAAACTTAAATAATTTTAAAATAACTAACCAAGGTTTCTGATTAGTACATAATGCATTCTAAGGCAGTATTCCCATTCTACAGCATGGGCAGTGAGCATTGTTTTGTAGCCATGGGACCAAGCACGTCTCGTGAAACCGATGAGCGCACGGCGGATGAACCAAACACTCGCCGGCTCGGAACCTTTCCAAGCAGATCGCACACTCCTCCTGCTCCACCGCCTTCCAACTCAGTTTCCCCCAGCTGAACCTCTTCTTGGATCCATACACTTCTGTATGCAACTCCCCTTGAACCACACAGGTGATACTCTCTTTGCCATTTTGCCTGAAATGATTGGTTTCATGCACCCAAAACAGCAGAAATAATTAGGAAATTCAAATACCGGTCCGCTACCGTAATAATGACCGCTTAATATTACGGTCCGAAATTGTTATTGCGAAAAATAACAGTTCAATTCGATATACCTTTTGGGTTCTGTTTTTCTCTGTGATCTCAGCCTTCCATCTAATCTTTCCCTTGCTTCTCTTGCAACATCTCCAAGCTTGTCATTTTGATGAGTCTGAGTTGATGCCCTCCTTTTCTGTACTAATGTAACTCGAGTTAATCCGAACTCGGAATCAACGATTCTCTATTACAACGTTAATCTCGTCTTAACAAACTCTATTACATGACAACTTAATCAATAATATTAATCCTACTAATTTATCAGTAGAAAATATAATAAGTGAATTGAAAGAAGAAATACCTGTGAGGAACCAGAGTTGTGGTGAGATTCATGGTTGCTTGTATACAAACAAAAGGATGACCTCCTTGTTAAGCCAATGACTGTCGGAGTTGGCGAGTCAGACAGGCCTCCGCTTTGATGGAACCGTCTTCTCCTTGCACATTCAACACCAGGAAGCATGCCGGCCATCGGTTAAACAATAAAATCTTCAGACAAAATCTTGACAGTGGCGATGAATCAAGATCCACTGTCTGTCATATGTTATATGTTGGATAATTATATGGAGGGAAGAAGATTAGATATATGAAAACGACATGGACATGGACATGGACAAGGAGATTTTAGAGGTAAGAGACTAGTGGGAGACAAAGTCGGGTCCATGCCATTGATGGTTGAAAGAAACAACCCTTCTCAATCATTTTTTTCACCAACTGGAGAAGATGGTTGTGATAATGTTACTGTGAAAGATTCCATTCTTATATGGACATGGACACAAGTGAAACACACAAAGGGAATTGAGAAGCTAACAGACAGGGTTCATCACAACTTGCCCCTCTACCGCCCACCCACCAGAATCCATCATTTGTGCACAAGGCTGAGCCACGTGACTAACCGGTATTTCTTGCTTGAGTGCCTAGTTCGACGGATCCGGTCCGACTCTCGAATAATCTTAATGAAAAAAAATATATATTTATTTTAAAAGATTTGAGTTTTGATAATTTTATTTATAATATATGTTACACCTAATCAAAGATTTAAGAAAAATATAACAAATATTGCTTTATAATTTGAATTAATAGAAATGATTAAAGAAATTAAAAAAAAATATTATACCTGTGTTTTGTCTAAGTATATTAAATATAAATAAATAAGATTGAATAAAAATTAAATATAAATAATAATAATGAATAAATACCCAATAATCAATCAACTCATAATATTATCCAAAAACAGTCCAAATATCCATACCCAAGTACATCATAAAATCCTTTACCCATAACAAAAACTCAAATCTCATTTTCATTTATATCATCATTTTCCCTCTATTTTGGGATATAACCAACCTAATGAGCACAAATGTACCCTTTTTTTCTCGCCTAAACTATCACATGACACGCACGAGCCTTCTAGCCTAAGCGGTTATTGGAACGATTGTTGTTTTTAGAGGTTACGGGTTCGAGCACCAATGATACCAGTAGAGTGATTGAACAATCAATATCAAATGATAGAGATTATATTTTAGAACAGATAGTACTGATAATTACTATTAACTTGTTAAAAAAAACTATCACATAACACAACTCAAACGATTCAATTCAAATGCCATGAATTAGTGACATCCACTTTGAACACTATAAACAAGGAGAAAGAAACTTGTCAGAAAAAAAAATAAGAGTATTATCCACAATCAATAATCAATCATTTTTCAAAAGTCTTCATTATTCTAATAATAAATATAATAAATAAAATAATAGAAGAGAGAAAAAGTCACATGCATCGATAGTTTAGTCATTATCGGAGATATAAATAAGCATTGAAACTCGTCGAAAAAGATGATCGATCGCCATCTGAATCACCATAATTTTCGATCTAAAGTACTCCATATCCTTTCCTTTTAGTATCTATAAAAATAAAATTAACAAATTTTAGATTAAAATTGAAAGAAAAAAAAGGTAAAGAAAATAAAGTTAAAAATATAAAAGTTGAAGGGTTAAAGAGTTTATTTGTTCTCTATAGTTGCAAAAGTGGTTTAGGGTGTCGTCGGAGTGAAAATGAGTGCCAGGACTCGCGTAGTTAATAATAATAAATAAATAATATACAAATATTAAAATATTTTTAAGCGATTATACCATTTTTGAGGTGAAAGCTTAAAAATGAAATGATAGTTAATAATAATAAATAAAAAATATACAAGTACATATCATAAAAGAATATATTTTATTAAATAATCTAAAAAAATTATAAGATAATATATATTTATAGATATTTTTTTATTTTTTGATAATACGTACCTAATATATATTCATATATATTCTTAATTTTTTATGAATCATATCTATAGAAAATATATTTATCGAGTGAATTGATCATGTTTTTAAGTAGTGATGGATTTCTGTTCATTAAAATATATAGTTGTTTATTAAATTTGAAAATTTTTGTTTGATTTGCGTTTGTTAAAAAAAATTATTATTTGATTTAGCTTACTGCTCGTTATGTTCACTAAATTTTTTATTTTTTAAATATAAGTAAAATCTAACAATAGTATTAGAGCTTAATATAATATTTAAGTTCAGAAAAAAAATATGAGTACTGAAGAAATAAATAAATGAATTTCTCATTATTGAGTTAGAAATAAAATCGATATTCACGTATGAGACATTTTTATCAATAAAAGTATCCCTCTATAAATAAAAATTATTAAAAAAAAACAAAAATAAACTATCTAAAATAAATTAACAAAATGATAAGTGAATAAAAAATTATTTTTAAGTGACGAAGTGTTTTCTTAAATTAATATATTTGTT
The DNA here is from genome assembly GCA_035048815.1 of Abelmoschus esculentus. Taxonomy (NCBI): domain Eukaryota; kingdom Viridiplantae; phylum Streptophyta; class Magnoliopsida; order Malvales; family Malvaceae; genus Abelmoschus; species Abelmoschus esculentus. Next base: position 17,746,085 of record JAUCBN010000029.1, read on the forward strand.
TATTTTATAATGATATATGAATATGTATATACATTTATCTTGTTCTTTTAAATTAATTATCATTAGCTAACTGATAATTTATATCTATATTTAAATTAATTTAATTTAAAATAAAATAATAAAGATTAAATTACTCTTAAAATTTAAATTTAAATAACCAGTCGTCAGGGCATTTTCTGACTTTTATGTCATTTGAAACCCTATATCCGAACAAAGTTAAATGAGTTCCCAAACAGATCATGAACACCACTTCTTCAAGTAAATTCCACCCGCTCCCCGTGTTTCCTTACTAAAAAGCTTCACCATTGATTTCCATTCTATTCACAGATCTCTGTAAATCCTCTTCTTCTTCTTCTTCGCAGCGTTTTCTTTGGTCGTTAACCGCTTACAGTATTCTGGTAACTGATCTTTCAATCTCCTTTTGATTTTTATTATATTTGCCTTAGGTTTTCCTTTTTAATCTTTGATTTTCGTTGTTTTAACTTCTCTTTTCATTTGATCTCTGCCACTATTTGAATTCGAGAACGTAATGTAATTGAAGGAATAACTATAAGGTTAAGAAACTTTTCTTTACTAGATCGCTTTCTTGATTGAAATTATTTTACAACAGTTTAAAGAATTTTGTATTTTCCCCATCCTTTTCTGGTTATTAAATTCTATTCCGTCATCACATGCTTATATATGTGCATATTTTTGCTCTGGAAGTTAATCTAAGAGTTTTATCATGATCTTTTGTTGGATTTTCCGTTGCATTGTTTGATTAAAAAGAAGTCGTAATGATTTTTTTTTTCTTTTCATTATTTTCTTGATAGAATCTTTTTCATTTTAAGGGATTTTGATCAATATATTTAATTATTGTCATGGTTAAAAAAATACTACCGCGTTTCCTTCATAATTAAGCATCTTGTAAATGTGATTGAATTATCTATTAGACTATTATTTGTTTGATATGGGTTTTAGATGTTAGTTGTTTTTGTTCTTTAAATTGCTACTTGGTATCCATGCATAATAAGAAATGAACCTGTTTCAGATGTGGATAGTACTACCAGGCAAATCATGTATCATTGTTGTGTTTGTGTATTTTGTTGTTTCAGAATTGTGTTTTGAGTGTTTTATACTTGCTTAAATTTGGATATACTAATGGTTCTTATGAGGTAGATTTTGAGGCATTTATGGATATGAGTCTGTTCACATCTCGTTGTGTTTTAGTTAATTTTCATGTTGTGTCTATATTACGAATTTGTTGCAATGTAGTAGTGATTAACTAACAATATCTTTCTAGCCTTTTCATTCTTTGGATATGACATAGTAATTTTCTTTCACTGCACTACTTTTGTTTTTTGTTTCTTCTCATATTACATTTTTCTTCTTCCTGGATTTATTCTTTTGAATGTAAAGTTTTATTCTAACATTTTTTGTTGTTGTCTAAAATGATTAGTTTTCTTATTCCGCAAAGGCAATGAAGGCAGGAACTTCTTCACTGAACCCGTATGCTGCATCATACATACCTCTTGCGAGAAGGGAGGGAAATGATAATATTAAAGATAAAGATATTAAGCATGGTGATGAGATTGCTTGGTTCGAACATTCCTCACACTTTGCACGTAATCTGCACTCTAACAATACTTCACTCGACTCTGTAACCAGTGGCACTGAAAAGCTCCATTTTACTGAAGCTTCAGTACAAAAAAACAACCATGCTCATGGTTCTTTAATTCAAAATCCAGGTGAAATTACCAACAAGCAGATTATGGATGTAGAATTCGACATGGATTTGGAGTATCTTCGTATGACATTCCCTGGTTTATCCAATGAGTCTCTTCTGGATGTCTACTTGGCAAATAGTGGGGATTTGGAAGCCGCTATTGATATGCTGAACCAACTTGAGGTAAACTGCATGATTCCTGTAGTCATGTTGCTGGATTATTTTCTCTCATTCCTTCTCATCATTAGTTTGTCTTATTCCTGCTTTTATTAAGCCATGGGAGAGTGAATGTTTGAGCTCTTCTTTTGTTGTTCAATCATGCACATTGCCAAATGCCCCACTATGAAGGGATCTAATAGTGAAGTAATTTTATTTCTTAATGATATTCTATTTTGTTGTCAGATAAACACATTTCACTTGATATTATATTAGGTCTTTTTGTTCACTAAATTTGTTTGTAACATTTTTTTATCCAGTAACCCTCAGTAATGTAGCTTAATTCGGTGGACTAAGGGAAATGCATTTTGAACTATTGGCTTGATGTTTTCCGTCATGCTGCGTACATTTTTGTCATTGTATGACACACACACACACATACCTTTGCAGCTTCAACTTATCAGTAGTTACAATAATTGTGGGGTTGGGAGCGGAAAGAGGGGGTGTTCAAGGTTAGACTGAGTGATTTGATGTGCTTGATTTGATTAGTATTGTTTCTCTTTGGATGGCTACCGCATCCCATCTTTACTGTTGCTTGTAATATTTGCTGAATTTAAGCTCTTCCTTTGATTTAGCCGGAAGTGGTTCTGGGGTAGTATGTGTTTTTGGTGAATCCCGAATTTGACGAGCAAATTTATAGTAAGTATCCTTTTACTCACTTCCCGGTATTCATGGAAAGCAGAATTGCTCTCTTGTGCAGATGCATACCGACCCTTTTGGAACTCTTCCCGACACCTTGGATATCGGCGATGTCTCTGAATCTGGGTCTGCACCACACTGTAGTGCTCTTAAACTGAAGAATGTAGCAGGCGAAACAAGTGCTTCTTCTTCTGGCTCGGCAGAATCTGCTGTTGCTTCTTGATTAACTTCATCAAAGCATTCTAGTGGTTTCTCTTCTTTTTTTAGATTGTTCTTTACCTGTTCTCGTTTGCCGATAAGAAGTATACAGAAGTAAGGATCTTTGGTGAAGGCCGGGAAACATTGTACCGGCCTATATGAGCATTTGAAGGTTAAAGTAAGGCTGTATAGTTGTATGCTGCTGCTTGCCTTTGTTTTCCCATACTCTGCTTTGGGGGGCTTATGTGTGTCGGTGAAGAAAGCTCCATTTGCAGTTTTACAAGCAAAACCAATGGTTTTACGTCAGAAATGTAAATGGTTTTTGTTTGCTTTTATATTTGTTGGTTTACATTTTGCTTGAGCATGCATTGATTTGGATTCCCTTTAGAGTTTAGCCATGTCATCTTACTAATATCTGAATAATATCCTTATTTTGGCCACTGAATTTTCTCCAAATATGTCTACATTTATCTCATCTACTGTGACTGGTTATATTAAATCTAGGTGAAATTGTACAGATAGTCCCTGTTTGCTGCGAACATAGCCTATGGCTACTATGCCGATTCTCCAACTTGCTAGTGAGAGTAATAATCTCTCATTTGCTGGTAAGCTGAGGGATGGACATTTGTGGGTGGAGTAGAGTAAAGGCACGTCCTATCATATATGTCTTTGTTTTATGTGACCTGTGTTATTCGGGGATCTGTTAATGATTTCGGAATACTTCATCAAACTTGCAGGGTGTTTTTTTATGCATCTCGAATGCACATTGTTGCATTCAATTGATGATAATTGGTGTCATTATCGTGGATTTAAAAAGTGTTTGTGATCTTGTTTTCGGTCAGGTCATGTTCATTTCAGTTATAGTAACGATTGCTATTGCAGTCGCTTCGGGTGTCGCAGTAAGTAAGTTTTTTTTTAAACTCACATGACTTGTTATAAATTATAATAGATATAAATATAATAAATTTATTTCGGAATACAAAACGGAAATAATATATCGTTATTGTTGTAATTAATTGTTAATCATTAGATTAAGATTGTTATTGATAGTTATTGGTGTGATTTTGAATCTTATTGATCATTGAACTTTTTAAACATACGATAAGATTAATTCGTTTTCAGGTCGTTATCATTAATTATTGTAGAAATGTTAATGTGACCATTTTCTTTCTTCCTTTTCTCGGCTTTCTTTCCATCGCTTATAATCTCCGAGGCTTATTGATCAAAGCTTTTTCCTTCTCGCTAGCAAATGGATCTTTAATTAATAATCCATTAATAGAGATAAACCTTGAAACCTTCTCGCTAGCAAACGGGTCGGTTTAACCCGTAATGTGAGCTTCATGTGTTTAGTTGAGATGTTGAGCTTTTCATGGCCTCTTCCTAGTGTTAGGCTTAAAGTTTAGGGGATGGATGAGAGTTACGATGAGGATTAAAGGGTAATATAATCCTTACGCTAATTATTGGCGACGAAAAATGCGTAGCCATTCACCCTATGCAGAAAACAAGTACACGATATCACCTTGTCCCCAAGCTTTTTCCTCATCTCCCCCTTGTCATCTTTTCTCCCTATAGCCACAAGTTAAGATCAAACAATTGTATTTTGAGTTAAAAATCTTAGATTGTTGGTTAAGAGAAGGTTAATCATCACCCTAAAGATAATTTAATAAGGTAAAGATTGTTAAAAATGATGGCAGAAGTTATTTAGTGGGAGTTAAAGAGGAAGAATGAGAATTGAGGATTTGAGTCTATTTATGTTGTAATCTGCTTTACAGTTCTTCTTTATAATGAGTCTATTTATGTTGGCTTAAAGCTTTATTTTAGTTTCTAAATTGAGGTTAGTACACTATTAACTTTCTTGTATTCCTAAAAATTACGAAGTTAGATGTTTATTGCTTGTATGGTGTTTTGGGTGAAAATAAGAGTTTTAACCCCTTTAATTGTTAATTTTGAATTTGATGTTTAAATAGTATAAAATGGTAAGAAACCACTTAAGTAACATTCCATATAATGTATTAAAAAATAATATATTATATTTTTGAATAGCTCATAAGCTTTTCAAGTTGGTATCAAGTAGTTCGTCTCGGGTTATTATGAATTCGAGTCGAGTTTAAGCTTGAGCCGAATTCAAACTCGAGTCGTGTTTAATCGAGTCAAACTCGAATAACTCGTGATTTATATTATCTTATTTACGATCTAATGAAAAATCATATTTTTACATTATGTGATATAAATGAATTTTACTTTTTAGATTTTATATAATTTTGATAAATAATTTAAAAATATACTCACTCTTAAAAAAATTGTTCTTTATTTTTTTAAAATTTTGACTCAAAATTATTTAAAATTTATTATTAATAAAAATATATATTTTAAAAATTATTAATAATTTTTTAAGTATATTTTATAAAAATTAATTATTGAAAACATCTAAAATATAATTAAATTAATTTTTTAAATAATAATGAACAATATTAATGAAACGGATGAATATTACTTAAGGAAAATATCGAAATTTTAAAATTGTATATAAAAAATTTTGGTTAAATAAAATATAGTTTATATATATATATATTCCTTATATATAATAGATCTGCAACAGAAATTTTTCAAAAAGCAACATCAAATCCTTTCCTGCCTTCCTTTTTTTTCTCTCTCGTATGCTTTTCTTTTTTCCTTCTCTCCAAACACCCAGATTCCCACTCTCACTCTCGCCAGAAATCTTCGGGAAAGTTCCTTATATAACTTTGCAATCCATTTCTCTCTTTTCTTTGAGAATAATGAGATTCGGATCCATCATCTAGACCATCCGTGTGTGTTTTTCTCGGTTTCTTAACTTTTTTGAATTGATAGTTGTGAAATTTCTTCTTTGTGTTTCTATTTTTGGGTGGTGGTGGGGATGCATGTGATTGGAAAATGTTCTCCTTTTTACCACTCGTACGGTATCCGTTTCACTGCTCTGTGTTGATCTAAACGCGTTTCTTTCTCCCACAGATCTGCCAACAAAGTCTAGGGTTAGGGTTTCCTTTTTTGTTTCCAACATCGTGGTATTAATTTACCAAATTAGCCTCTTGACAATGTGGTTGCTTTCGTTTTAGGACTCCTTTAGGTCGCCATTTTAACACTTCCTTTTTGTTCCTCTAAATATCTGCAATGTTAAGGCAATTCCTCAGTAAACTCCCACGAAAGCCAGGGAAATCGGACTCGCCTGAGCTTTCTCGATCGAATTCATGCGCGACAGCGGGGTCCACCCCACAACCTCACTTATCCAACAGTTTGAATTCGGGTTCTGGACGTCCCTGTGCTCCAAAACGGACATCGTCAGCTGTTTTTCCGGCAAGTGTTGTGGCGGGAATCGAGCCATTGTTGCCATTCAAAGATGTGCCCAGTTCGGAAAGGATGAATCTTTTTGTGAGTAAAGTTAGCCTTTGTTGTGTAACTTTCGATTTCACTGACCCGACTAAAAATTTGATTGAGAAAGATGTTAAAAGACAAACGTTGCTTGAGCTTTTGGATTTTGTGTCCGGGTCCGTTAGATTTAGCGAACCTGCAATTTTTGCCATGTGTAGGATGTGTGCTGTGAATTTGTTTAGAGTTTTACCACCTAATTATCGATCTACTTCAAGTAATGGCGGCGAAAATGATGATGATGAGCCGATGTTTGATCCGTCTTGGCCTCATTTGCAAATTGTGTATGATTTGCTACTTAAGTTTATCACTTCTTCGTGTCTTGATGCGAAAGTAGCTAAAAAGTATATAGACCATTCCTTTATTTTGAGATTGCTTGACTTGTTTGATTCAGATGATCCAAGGGAAAGGGATTTTTTGAAGACTATACTGCATAGGGTTTATGGGAAGTTCATGGTTCATAGGCCCTTTATTCGAAAGGCTATAAGCAATATATTTTTTCGGTTTGTTTTTGAGACAGAGAGACATAACGGGATTGCCGAGTTGCTGGAGATTTTTGGCAGTATAATCAGTGGGTTTGCTTTGCCTTTGAAGGAGGAACATAAGATCTTCCTGTGGAGGGTATTGATTCCACTCCACAAGCCAAAATCATTGGGGGTTTACTTTCAACAGTTGTCTCATTGTGTTTCTCAGTTTATTGAGAAGGAGCCAAAGTTGTGCAGTACCGTGATAGGGGGGTTGTTGAAGTACTGGCCCGTAACAAACAGCCAGAAGGAGTTGATGTTTCTTGGTCAGTTGGAAGAGATTTTGGAAGCCATTAGCATGGTGGAGTTCCAAAGGGTTGCAGTCCCATTGTTCTGGCGAATAGGCTATTGCATTAACAGTTTCCATTTCCAGGTATTTCTTTAAATCTGGATGTGGACATACTTACCGACATTGTATCTGCAATTTTCTTTAATTACTGATCTCCTGCATAATATGTTCTTGTCTTCCTTTTACCGAAGGTGATGTATTGACCTTTGACTAGTTTCTATGATGCCCTACACCTTTCATTTCACTCTTTTCAGTGATAAACTTTCTACTATATCACGTTAAAAGATGTATCTATTAATGTGTTAAGAAAAACAATGACTAGACTTTTCTTTGAATCATGTGAGATTTACGCAGTGATATTTAATTCATATGAATTCTAGTTGCATTTAGTCATGCTTGGGCACATATCAATTTCTTCAATTGTTGGCCTTGTAACATTTTTGTTTTACATTAGATCAGAGATGAGCATAACCCTGAATAACTCTGGGGGTAGGCCCTGATTTGATAACTTATATAATGTCTAGATCTCAGGGTTGATATCCCTGTTGTAAATGACATTGTCAACTTTAATGACAATGAGAATGAGCTTATAATAAGGGTTGGAGGTTTTATGGTTTGTTCCAGTCTTGTAAATCTCCAACTTAGCGGCTAGTAGACATTGTATTTAACAAGCTACGAGCTATTTCTCTTTCCTTTATATTCATAGATTTATCTACCTGATGCAACCAACCAATTCTAAATTCCCGCATTTGCAACAGTTGACTACGTGCTGTGAGCTCCTTCCAGCTCAGTGTTCAGCAGTTGTTTTACTGTGGTAATCAATGTGCCTTTTTTCTTTAAAAAACAAAACTTGTCTTGGCCTCCTTTGCTTGTGTGTTTTTTATAATCATCGTTAGTCATTTCCCTTGAATTGTGTAGTTAATTTGAGTTGTAGAAAAGTCTAGTATAAGTTCTATTCTAATTAACATGATTGTTTCAGGTGGCTGAAAGGGCACTTTTCTTTTGGAATAATGATCAAATTTTGAACTTAATTGTGCATAACCGGCATGCGATTTTGCCCATCATACTTCCAGCCTTGGAAAAGAATGCACAGAACCATTGGAACCATGCAGTGCTCAACTTAACAATAAATGTCAGAAAGATGTTCATGGAGATGGATGACCAACTATTCATGTCTTGTCATACTCAGTTTAAGGAGGAAGAGGCCAAGCTAAGCATATTAGCTGAGAAACGGAAGGAAGCATGGGAGCGACTAGAAAATGCAGCCAGTCGCCAACCGATAACCAGAAATACTGCTGTACTGGTAACTCCATTGTCAGCACCAATTGCCTATTAACTTCCCTCCTGAAATGTCGTTTCCCCCCACATTATATATATGCAAACGGCTTCCGTTTGGGGTGGTAGGAATTTTTCTTTCTTTTTTGTATGTTCCATTAGCCAGCCGTTTCTTGTAACTTGCTCCTCTATGGGATGTTAATTCCATCCTTTGAAAGGTCCATGCAGTGATTTATACAGTTCCTGTATCAACTAATTTTATTAACCCCTTCTCCTTTAACATCTGCACAATGCTGCCGTTTTATATTCTCAGTAATCGAGTTTTACAGAATCTTTACTCTACCTGAATCTCCCGCGCTACATGGACCCTTAGAGATGGAAAGGTTCTTTGATCATAGAGATTGTTCATGACTTTCTCAAACTTTGGCCCGCAAAAGAGACCCTGAGCTGTCTGAACATTTTTCTTTGCCAGAAAATATAGTATCGGGTTATCTTGGCACATATGTTTCTTCTAATGAATCTTCCAGGAATTGGTTATATGAGAATGGTTTTGCTTTGCACATGCCTTGTGCCATTGACATTGCAGCTGCAGAAACACAGAAGCTGTTTATGCTTGTTAGTATATCCATTGATGGTCATGTGATATGTGGTTCGGAAATTATCTGGACATATGTTACTCGGATTTTTAGTCCTTTTGTTATCAAATAAATCGATTTTAAAATGATTTTTTTTTTGTTTACTTTACTCTTTTTGTTCATTAAAATTTCTATTTAATGATCTTAATAGACCATCAATAGTGATTTTTTTCAAGTTTGACTACTTATTGGTCCACTTCTATTATGTCAAATATTAATCACTATAGTTGAAATTTTTATTCTTATTTATAGTGATAGTTTGTAAAAGGCGTAAAGATAATTTTAACCCTTAACGTTTAGAATTTTTATCATTCTGGTCCTCATTTTTTTAGATAAATTTAGTTCTTAACTTATATCTTTTTTGACAAATATATCATTTATAAGTAACATAATAATTAGGCCGTTAAAAATTTAACAATGGTAACATATGATAATATATTTTAAATGATATGACATCTAAGTTATCAACTACATACACATGAAATATAATTTTATTTTAATATAAGATATAAAACAATTAAAATTTAAATATCTAATATAAGATATAAAATAATTAAAATTTAAATAAAATATTAAAAATTAATTAAATCTAAAACAAAAGTATACTAAAAATTCTCAACTCTAACTATAATAGAATCAAAATCCTATCTAAAAAATGTTTTAGGTTTTAAGTTTTAATTAAATCTGAAAAATTCAAAATTATTAAAAAATAGAGTAGTAAATTTATTTAATGTTTAATAGCCAAAATATTTTAGATTCAATTAAGTTTTAATATTTTATTTGAATTTTAAATATTTTATATTTATACTGAAATAAAATTATATTTCATATCTTTGTATTTGATAGGTTAGATATCATATTATTTAAAATATATTATCACATGTTTATTATATGTTATTATCATTAAACTTTTAACGGTATGGTCATCATGATAATTAAAAAATGAGATATTTGTCAAAAAGACTTAGGTTAAGGCCTAAATTTATCTTAAATAAAGAATGAGGACCAAAATAATAAAAATTATAAACATTAAGGTTTAAGTTAAATGAATTTTGTAAATAAAATTCTACAACATATTCTTGAGTATTAAGAAGATTCATAACAGTTCAAAATTTAATTTTTAGAGTTTTAAAATTATAGATTCAAATTTTAGTTTGTTAAGCGGTAATTATATATATATATATATATAATTTTTTATACAACGTGTGAGAATAAATGTTTTATCAAGTTAAGTAATTTTTTTTAATTATTTGAGATTAAGAGTTCAATTTTATAATTTAAATTTTTTGAGTGTAGTTGACTTGAGTTTTTATCTAAATTGAATTATAGATATTTATAATGTTATATTAGAAATTGTTTTCGATTTAAATAACTTTTTATAATCGTTTATGATATATATCATTTTTTTTTATGTAATATACATGTATCAAGCAAAGTTAAAAAACTCAACTCAAACTTAAAATTTTTATTAAGTTATAAAATTACAGATTAGGCTACATAGACAAACTCAACTCAAACTAAAGCACTCTAAAAACAACAACCGTTCCGTTAACCACTTAAGTTACAGGATTCATGCGATTTTTTTCTTTCAAAATAATAATTCGATGTCATTTTATTATATTCAATGACAGTTAAAAATTTAGTTAAGAGATTGTTTAAAATATTAATTATTTATAAAAGAATTTCATTTTATTTTTAAGCCCAAAGTAGATTATAATATCCATGCATGGGCCGAAGCAATGAAGAATATGTGGTCCACGACGACTTCTCCTTCCATAATTAGATATTTGTTCAATTTGTACTGCATACGGCATCTGTACTACTAAAACCAACGCAAATAACACCAATATAGTACTACAACTACAACTGAAAATAAGTTAATAAAATATATAATAATAATAAAATTTAAACCCGTGAAATGATTTTATTGATAAAAATAATGTATTTTATTCAGATGATTTGGGTTTGAGTATTATTGTGCACGGTGTGTGCGTCATTAAAGAATTTAAAAAAATTAAATAAATATTATCTTATAATCATACTAATGCATTAAAAAAAATAAAATTCAGGTTTAATCGTTTTAAATCATTAATGTTACAATTTATAGTTATTGATTTTTTTTTCACTTTTAATGTATTGATTTGATCCATAAAACAATGTGGAAATCACATAGAGAAGCAACCGGCTATAGTTTTGCTAGCTACTGCCACTTTGATTGCTGGGGCATCTTTAGAGAAACCAATAGCTTCCCATCTCCGATTAGAAGATGGCCTCGGGAGATTCTCCGGCACGATCGTCTCCAAGGAATTCGCTTGCCATGGAGGGCACATTCTTTTGTCACTCCACCGCACTACCCTCGAGTTCGATTCCACGGAAACGGAAGGAATTTCTTTAGCAATGGCTCCATTGTTACTCTTGTCGACTACTTGTAACCCAATCATCAAGCAGGCCAACCCTAGCGCGCATTGTTTCCTCCATTTATCTTCCCTTGGCCTGAAGAAAAAAAAGAATTCCACAAAAATTTGAAGTGACAATCTTAACAAGAAATCGGTGAACCCCGAACTCATAGGTCGACTTACCATGCAACTTGGGGTCCTTTGGTGTTAAAGGAAGACTTGTCTGAGCCAGGATTCGGGATTAGAGGAGACACGTTGAGACAACATCTAGTTGCAATAACCATTTCTCCCACAGATTTGGATTTGGCTAACAATTATGTCAAAAGGAGGTGGATATATAGAGGGGTTTGAACGTGTTCCAAAGGGCTCGGTGGCTTAGTTCTCGTGGGTTGGTGAGAGCAGGGTAGGGTGACAAGGACCCAAAGCTGGCCTGTAGTGAATACAGCACGTGGTTTGGGGTTGGGGTTGGGGTTGGGGTTGGACTTGGACCCTCGAATCAAGCCACCCGTTTGCTTGCCGTCTTTTACTTTTGTTCTCTTAGGGTGGCGTGCGGGAAACAGTTTCTTCGGGAGTGAAAGGTCGATACACGTCGGCCGTCGCTTGTTTTGTTTCCAGTTTCGTTTCTTTATAGGCTGACGGCAGTGATGAATCTAAGAATTTCAAACAAAATTAAAATATTTTTTTAATGAAAGTATAGATATATTTGTTTTTATCTTTTTAAAATTTAGCACTAAATTTCCCCTACTACTGGGTGCAAATGCTCCCCTCTCGGGTCATGTGACTCCGCTACTGGCTGCCGGTGATTTTTTCTTCAACAGTCCGGCCATTCAAGTGCCAAGAAGGAAAGTGTGATTGCATTACTACGCAGAATCCTAGATGAGGGATCCAATTATGCAATACAAAACTGAGCAAGTACATTTGGTCAATTTATTAAAATATTTATATTTGAAAATAAAAGAGCAATGGTCAATTCCTTGTTCTGGACCAATAAGAATACTTTTATTCGTTTTCTTAGAGTATTTTTCCGCTCCCTTGATGTGAGTAAATATTTCTTTATCATTTCTCTAATTAAATTTTAAATCCTAAGTTTTATTTTTTATATCTTATACCATAAACCCTACGTCCTAAAAAATACATCCTACCCTTAATTCCCTAAACCCTAACTACAATCCTTAACCTAGAACCCTAAACCCTCTAATTTAAAATGGAGGCACAAATGGAGACATAGGAAAGAGGTAGACGATTTGCACCCGTTCCGTGCCTCTTTCTCATGCCTCTATTCGTGCCTTTTAAGGGGTGCAAATCGTTTCTTTTTTTCATGCCTCCATTTGTGCCTATGTTTTAAATTAAATGGTTTAGGGTTTATGGTTCTAGGTTAGGGGTTGTGGTTAAGGTTTAGGGAATTAGGGGTATAATGTATTTTTAGGGTGTAGGGTTTAGGGTTTATGATATGTAAAATAAGGTTTAGGGTTTAAAATTCAATTTTTTAAATTTTTTTAATAAGAGGCATAAATGGAGACGTGATAAAGAGGCAGAGAATTTTTACTCTTAAGGGGTACAAATCGTCTACCTCTTTCTAATGTCTCCATTCGTGCCTTCGTTTCAAATTAAAGGGTTTAGGGTTCTAGGTTAGGGGTTGTGGTTAAGGTTTAGGGAATTAGGGGTAAGTTATATTTTTTAGGGCGTAGGATATAGAAAATAAGGGTTAAAGTTTAAACTTTAATTTTTTTAAAAAATTTAATAAGAGGTATAGATGGAAGCGTGATAAAGAGGTAGAGAATTTTTACTCATAGATTTAATATACGTCAAAATTATGTAACACATGGTAAATTGAATGTTTGGTATATGGATTACACCATTTTTTAATATCATATAAATTATTTTTTTTTATCAATTTTATACATTAAATATTTCGTTGTCAATTATTTTTTTATATTTTGCGAAAAAAAAAGAAATATTTTATATCCGTAAAAAATGACATGTAATGTATTTTTTTAAAAAATCTTTATTTACTCAAGGTATAAAAACAAAATTATTCTTAAATATATATTATTTTTCAAGTTCACCTCTAACTTTTTAACTCAAAATATTTTAATTACGTCTAAAATTAAACTTCAATTTCAAAGTCGGAAGCATTATAAATTGTGATAAACATGAATAGAATGTAAGCTTAGGTGATAAATTCAGGAGCATGGATGTTTAGAAACATTATAAATATATAACTAGGAAAATGTAAAAAAAAAATTAAAATTCTCTTGAATTTCATCCTTGTGATACAAGTTGAAAAGTATGGTGAATAAGAGTAGGTAGCTAAATTGGATCATATCAACTCTAATCGACTCGGTTAAAGCACCTTTGACATCCTTCTTCCCCTGATGTTTTCAGTTCATATCTTGATGGGAAGTTTATCGATTTTGATACAAGCCTAAGTACGAGTTTCATTTTTTTGACACGAGCATAACTTTTATGGAGTATCATATCTCTTCGATCGAGATCTCTTTTATCATCTTTCATCATGAATAACATGGCAATATCTATGGTGATATCGGGGAGGAGGGCGATGATAATGATAATGTATCAATTTAATCTTTTTATCTTGCTTATCATATGTATCCTTATTTGATTTTGTGCACTTAGTTATTTTTTATTATTTTCTATGACATTGGATATGTTTTTATGCTTTGTTGGGTATTTTTGGATTTTATAATATTATAAATTTTTATTTGATTATTTCTTTAGAGCTATTTTGGATTATAGAATGTTATGTTTTGATTTTTATTTTACCCTATTAATTTTGATCTAAAAAAGGGAGTGGTGTGTTAATTTTTGTTAACCTATAGCCTTCTAGTCCTAAAGATATGCGGAGTGATTTAAAAATCTATTAAAAATTAATTTATTTTTATATAAAAATATCAGATTATTAACTCAATATTTTGATTTTAATATAACAATTATTATTTTGAAAACAAATAAATTTTTAAGACATTTAAAATTACTAATTAAAGGATAAGTATTCGAATAAACTTAACCTATTTTGAAGAAAATAGTTTGAATAAGTTATATTTCAAAGATGAATATTTCTAAGTATTTTGGTACTCGAAGTGAAAAGGGAAAACTTTGTTGAAGAAGACTTCTTTTGATTATAACGGATTTAGAAACGAAGTAAGCAATTTCTCTATAAAAATTCACTCAAACAAAGGTGGATGTTGCTAGATTCATGGTGAAGGTGACGAACGAAAATGGTGAAGAAATAGGTGAAAGGATGAAGAAAAGAAGGAATTAGGTTGCTGGAATTTTAGAATGGTGTAAGGTCGAAGATGAATGCTTGAAGATGGCAACGGTAAAACTAAAAAAAACGGTTAAAACAATAAAGAATAATCTATACTAAAAAGTATAAACTTGAACCTTATACGTTCAATATTCAAAAGATTTGGACCCGTTAAATAACAATCTAAGAACCAGAAGTATCACAAGTTTGACACAACAAGTATATACTTGAAATTTCAAGAAATAATTCTAAGAACCAAAATTGAAAAAAACCCTCACACTAATTTCAATATGCAAAAATGTTTAACTTTGTTCTTACGAGAGTTGAAAAAAAAAAAAAAGAGAGGAGCCTAGCCGAATTACAATGTGTGGTTGCAATTGAATTAAAATTGAATTTTATAATTAAAAATTTATCCAACAATAACTCCCTTGGGTTGCATGCATTCTCAGCCATGTATTTGAATGAGATTGGCACATAGGAGAAGAGGGAAGGAAAAATTAACACATTAAACATGTGTTAATTTATTTGAAATTTAAACAAATAACTCCTCACAAATATCCTTTCAAGTTGCCGTCTCGTTTAGAAAAGAGGGTTGTGTTTTGGTCCCTCACATGCTTCGAGAGGTATAGGATACCCCACATGCTGTTCACATGTTTGTAGTACACACTCTCACATATTGGACACCTTTGAGCTATGTCTAGATTCGTCAATTGAAGTTGAGCTAGTAGAGCTAAACTGAGCTGAGATGAATTAAATTCAGCTAGATGAAAGTGTAGTGAGCTGGGATGAGTTGCATACACTCCTTTAAACTTCAATCGAGATAGGATTAAATCCTTAAGTTGTTGTCCTTTATTATTGCTAATTGAAAACAAAGCAAACATATTCAAAAGCATTGCAAATTTATTAAAAACATTCAAGTAAGCTATAAAACAATGCAAATGAGCTGAAATAAGAACGTAAACACACCTATGAGCTAGAATACTTACTGAAAACATATAGAACTTAATATGTACAATCCACACACTTATATACTTAATGAAACTAATGCAAATGTTACACTTCAGTGTGTAACGCATTATAAAGCTCATTTTCTGAGGCACAAATATCATGAAAGGATTTAGAAACTTATAAACGCTTTAGAGAAAGAACTTTCCTGAATTGTTTCGCCTTAGAACAAGTATTAGGTCTTGATAGTAGGACCTCGAAATCAATATCGTTTGTTGGCATAGATGTGCTCTCATAACAAAAAGGATCAATTTGATTAGTGAGTACTAATACGACACCATGCGTATCGATACGAGTATTCCTCATTGAAATTTGTATAATTTATGTTTTTCTTCGAATACCGGTATGGATATATGTGTACTGGTGCAAGCCTTCCATCACTAGAAAACCAAATGACAATAGAGTACTGATACTGACCTTGGCGTACCAGTACGAGTGTTAAAACCCTTGAATATCTTGTCAGATTTTTGGAGCAAAAATTTAAATTTGAAAGAGTCGAGTACTTGGACCCCAAATCCCAAATCCAGCTTGGACCCCAAAAGGCTTATTTGGAAAAGTATTTGGACTTTAACCCTCCAACAAAAGTTCAGATTTTTGTTTGGAGATGCTACCAAGGGGTCGCTGTGAGATTGTGAGACCTTGATCCAAGCTGTGACCGATGTGACAGAGGACCTAAAGATGAAATTCATGATGTTTTTCAAGGAACTAACTAACCTTGTAGGCTGTCCAAATTCGATCGTGAACTCAACTGTCATGAACGATTCAAAGATTTAAGTAGTCATGTGTGCAGCACATGTCACTAAAACTAGTATATATCATATATATACAGGTTCAAATTTACAAAGTCTGAAGTGGCAATGACTTATTGCAATATCTACATGAATGTGAAATACAAACAGTTAGGCACAAGTAATTCAGAGACAACCTGTACTGACGACTGTTGTCAGTAAGCCAAGCCACCAGCAAATGCATCTCCGTCGTGCAGTAAACTCTCTGTCAGCCAATAACCATCCCACGAACCACCTATCCTCTGCCAAAAACAAGTTACTAGCTGATATTAGGAAACAAAGAAAAGTGTTTATTTCCAGTTTTCTAGTGAAAAAGCTACAATCAGTTTATTATATGTAAACTATTACAAACTCCTATATTTTATATGAAAACATAAAAATTGAAAATTAGTAATAGCTAGTTGATCATATAATATAATCATGTTTTTAGGCCTTTCCTATGTTCGACAATGGAGCATCAAACAACCGTAAAATTATGTTACATGAATTTGAGTATGAGAGCTGGACATGGATGTGTCTTACATGAGTATGTTTTTTATCAAATAAATTTATATTTGTAAACATTTTCAAGTTTGTTTATAAATTATAGGTCATTGAGGAGATAAGTGCTGGATACATGTACTTCAAGAAAAAACGAAAAGTTCAAGCAAAATAACCGGAAAACATTAATAATAAGGTAAAATTCCTTCTCATGTTTCGATATATTAAGTATTTAAAACCGAAAAGTTCAAGCAAAATAACTTTATGTTGATTCATGATTCCAACTTTTAGAAGTAAAATCTGCTGAAACAACTGAAAAGAAAAAGCAAAAGGCTTTTGTCCATTCAATCAGAAAGTTCATAGTATTTTTACTAGCTAAAGTCCTTAAGAAAACGAAATAGAAACATGTTACATGGTGTATAGCACAAATGGTATTATTAGTTCCTATGAAGAATTGCATAGCAAAAAGTTCAATGAACAAACCTGCACCATTGTAAACTCAAATACTTCTTCCTCATTTGGACGGCTTCCAAGTATCCAAACCCGTTGTTTGAATCGGTTCTGCTCTACCATGAGAAAAAAATGACAGGTGATTAGAAAGAAAGCAAGGTAAAAACATGGAAAAGGTCCGTAAACAAGTCACCTATGTGAACCAATCCAATACCTCCTTGACAAACAAACTGCTCAAGACCTTCCTCTCCTTGTGACCAAGCAATACTCGATAACCTGAATGGTGAAAAATCCGCCTAAACCGCTCAAACTACACGAAGATGAAAGCAGCAAAATAGAAAAGCATCAGCACCGGCTTGGCATCTATCGAACCAAGAATCCGAAAACATGGAAAATCAGTAACAAACAGACCTGGCCTAGGTCAAAAAAGGGTCCAAAATATGTAGACCTTTCAAAAGGATCAAACCCTGCAAACTGTCGAAAGAACAAACTGAAAAATCGAACTCAATCCCCAAAATTCTAAACAAATTATATGGAATCATGAATTACCCTGTACATAACTTCGATCCCATAATCCTGTCGAGGTTGGTCATTGTATTTCAATGCATCAAG
This sequence comes from Abelmoschus esculentus, assembly GCA_035048815.1. Lineage (NCBI taxonomy): Eukaryota > Viridiplantae > Streptophyta > Magnoliopsida > Malvales > Malvaceae > Abelmoschus > Abelmoschus esculentus. Next base: position 17,763,970 of record JAUCBN010000029.1, read on the forward strand.
TTGGTGTAGAACAGCTTCTTCCGCACTAAACTATAAAAAGAGTTTTAACTTAGCTACAGATTTGACTAATTTGCTTTCAGCTTCAAATACAAAAGAAAACACAAATTTCTTTTAAAAAAATTCAAATTTAGACTCCATTCTATTGATCCTTTTTGCTGTTAGTCTTTCTTCTTCTTCTTATTGCAAACAATATGGAACCTTCGTTTTCATAAATAACATATAGAAAGCTACGAACTTACATTTAGCCTTGGGCCAAAAGGTTTTTTCCTTCTAGATTCAAGCCTGGAAATTGAACCAAAAAAGGGGGTCTGAATTATTATCATATATATATATATATATATAACTATAGAGAAATCGAAGCTTTTAGAAACCGAAGAAACATACCAATCAGCAGAGAGAAAATCGGGGACGTCGGCCGAAGAGGATGAAGAAGAAGAAGCTTTGACGAATCCATGGCTGGAAATTTTGGGTAGTTTGGAGAAGTGGGACACAGATTTTGCAGTGGAGAAGGAGCAACACAACGACATCGTATTGATTTTGCTTATCCTTGTACCCTCTGAAAATTATGATCGCTTCTCTTTTGCTTCGGTGTTTTCTTCTGTCATTTACGTGGGGGAAATGAAGATTAGGCGGAAGTTGGATGGATTGATCCACACCGTTTATTTCCCAAGTAAGAGAATAACTAATAAAATTAAGGGTTAACTACATAAATAGTCTTCTACTATATTCTAATTATCTTTTCATCCTTTTATTATCAAAAATTACAAATAAGTCCTTTAAATAATTTTTACATACAAATTGATCTTATTTTGTTAAAAAATTGACGAATATCTTAATTGGACGTTAACGTTCAGTTAAAGCACGTACTAGTTTTTTAATGGAATGAGACTAATTTATACGTAAAGATTAATTTTTTGATAGCCAAAGAATGTAAAAATAATTGAAGATAATTGAAAGACTATTTATATAGTTTATCCCAAAATTAAAATATTAATTTATAAAAAAATAATATAACGTCTAAATGTAATAATTAATGAAATTATATTAAAAACATAGTCTTATAAATAAAAATTTCAATATATAACATTATATTAAAAATAATTTTTATAATCTAATTAATATTTATAAAATATTAATATTAATAAAATTATTATTTAATAAGTTTAAAGTGATTACAATATAGTATCGTCTATGTATATTCTTAATTATTTGATAATGTATATATATTTTAAGCAAAGCGATTAAACTCAAATCTCTTAGAATGAACATCATCTATTTTTCTATCATGACCACTTGTTATTTTCATTAATAAATTATTCAATCAAATATTAAATATACCAATGTTTTTATATGATATTTTGCTTGTTTAAATAATCAAATAGTTATCAGTTATTTATTTAATTTTAAAAATTATTTTTAGAGTGTTTGATTCAAAATAAGAGTATTGATATTAGTGTCAAAAATGTTTTTAATAGAACGATTATTGTTTTTAAAGGTCACGAGTTCGAACATCAACGACTCTAATAGAGTAATTGAGCTGTTAATATTAAATGATAGAAATTATATTCTAAAACAGATATTACTTTAATCACTGTTAGCTTATTAAAAAAAATTAATGGATAATCAACTGGTGTGGGTTATCTGGTATGACACAGATGCATAAAAGCTATGGTGCACCCATAGGAAAAAGATTATGTGCAAAAAGGTATATAGTAGCGGTATACACTCTAGCAAGGAACACACCTATGCACAGGCGAGGACACGTGCAATAGCCTCTGATGACCGGACAACGACAATAATAGGATATAAAAAGTTTAGCGGACTTGTTATTGTAGTAATCGAATCAGAACTATATCTAATTGAGAATGATCCGAATCCGATTTTAACCTGTTATTGTGGACCTGATACCTGATCTATATTCAGACATCATAATTGATGAAACAATTAATCCTTTGGATAATTTTTAAATCTTAGATTTTCAATTATTAAATTAATTAATTGAATTGTTGTGGTCTTAATTCATTGGAATATGTTTAATATTATTTTTTTAGTAGTACAATTTGTAAACTAAAGAATATTTAACAATTCAACTGCTCATTGTTGGAAAAGAATGGGAGGAAACAGTAACTTTTCGATATTTACGAAAGAGTAAAAATAAAGATTCGAATAATAATTTTATTAAGTTATATTTTATTTTATAAAAAATTTATAATAATATCTTATATGTTTAAAACGATTGAATGATAAATGAAAAATTAATGCTCAAAGTCAGATAGTTTAAATTGCATAAGAAAGTAAAAGATTCTTAACACATAAGATAAATGGCATGAAAAGCTTTTAAATATGTTTATCCGCTCTGTAGATATTGAAGAACTTAGATGAAAATTGTATCTTATGTATCGGGATTGTAAATCAATCCCGATACATATGGTTAAATAAGTTGGGTCTTTTGTAAATATTTTACCCATTTTAATATTTTTTTCCTTATAAAATAGAATATTTGTTTTGAATATTTTAAATTTAAAAAGTTTATTTATTGGGTTCCTTAAAATTAAATTTTAGAAAAAATATCGATTACGATTCATGAAAATACACCCGCTTTAATATAAAATGATTATTTTTAAATTAAATCGTATAAAGGGTCAATGATCATTAATATAAAATATTTTATTTTTCATATTTTCTCCTCTTCCCTATAAATACTGAGCCATTTTCAGTTTTTAAAATATCTCAATTTTTTTTTAATTTTTAATGTTTTTCGATGATAGATAAAAACAAGAGTATTGTTCATGATCTTTACAGTTGTGCTATTATTCGAATCATCTTATTGTTTTGTCCTAAAAAATTAACAACCGATGAACTTAAGAACAAAAATGTGATTGAAATTTGTCTTAAAAAATTGTGTATTTATAAACATTTACATATTTTTTTTCCAGATATGCATAATTTCCTTTAAATTATATTCCATTTATATTTTATTTATTATTGAATTAACAACTTTGTTTAACAATAACAAATGATGTAAAATTACACAAGATTTTCACATTTATGATACTAGTGAAAAAGTATTTTATGTTAAAATATGTATTTATAAAAATTTATTCAACAAATGATCAGAGATTAAGTGATAAAAAATTATATTTAAATTTAACAATCTCAAATTTTATCCTTCAATAATATATTTTAATTGTTTTATTAAAAGTTTATGTAAAGTACGGAAAATATGATCACTCTCATAACAATATCCAGAGTTAACTATACCACATATCATTCAACTATAATCCTAAACTCGAAAAAATTATTGAAATTTAAAAAATTCAAAGCTAGCACTAAACTTACAATTTTAGGTTTTTTAAAAAACTAGGAAAAGTTTAGTATTTTAATTAGCAATAAATGGGTAAATAATTTTATTTTAATAAAATAAATAAAAATTAGCGGTCACATCATTATATTTTTTTCCGGGTTTTAGAGATTCATCTTAATTAATCCGGATCTATCCATGTCATACACCTAGTTATGATGGGTGAGTCTTTTTTTGCATACACAACGTCTTGAACCTAAGACTTACTTAAACAGACCGAAGTTGCATACCACTTAAATCAACCCCTGTTGGTTACATCATTATATTTTAACGGAAGATAAAAAGAGGGACAAAAATAAAACCAACACAAAAATAAGCGACCCTGATAATTTTTTAAAAATTTAATGATCAAAATAAATGTTCTTTAAAAGTTCGATGATCATCGGTGTATCATATATTTTTTTTAATTGAATGCAAAAATGTCCAAATTGTCCATTCTATGATTCATTGTAGTGCATAGTTTTAGTTGATTGTTTTTGAAGCAAGACTTTTCTAGATTGTGTCACAAAACATATGGCCGAACCATCTCCTTGCACAATTTGTCAACTGATGGGCATTGGACAACATGAGTTATGTATGGTTCTTTGTTTCTGTCCACAATTTTTATTAAAAGAAAATTAGGAAATTTAAATCAAATCACATCACTTCCATGAACATTGGATCCATAAAATTTGACAATAAATGGGCATTTGTACTATGTTCTTGGACAATACACAATTATCATGAGTGTCCAAAACATTTCCACATATTAACATTCATAATGATAGTTATAATAATATTTAGAGATGCCAAAATTATTTAATCTTATTTGATTCGAGGAATCTCGACCTCATTTGATGTTTTTTTTTAATTTTAAGGATCGGGGTAGGATTTAAAAATCATTAAGACGAGGTAAGACAGATTCAAATATATGTTTGAAATTTCTCGCCTAATATATTTTATTTTATTTTTATATCTTTTATTATTTTTATAAAAAATATCGATATAAATAAATTTTTATGGGTTTTAAGTTTTTTAGGATTTGTTCTTATCATAAAATTTTATTAGATGTTATTCAAGTTTTAATATATTTAACATATGAATAATTTAAAAATTATTTTATTTTATTTTTATATAGGTTTAAGTCACTTAGAAAAGGATATAATATATAATTTTACTTATCGTTAATGAATTAAAAAATATATTAATTAATAAATTTAATCCAAGTGGTAAGTAACTTGACATTGTTTAAGTATGTCTAAAGTTTAAAGTTTTATGTTTGTAAAAAATTCATACCGAGAGACTCACCCACCATAATCAGGTGCACCATATGCGATACAAAATGATCTAAATTAATCAAAACAAATTCTAAATATCAAAATAACAAAAAAAATATATCATCAAAGATAAAATTAAAAAAAATATAATTTTAAAAGTATATATCATCAGTTAAATATTTCTATAATATATAGATAGAAAATGTTTTAAAAAAATAAAATTATATTTAGATGGAACTGTCAACCATGCTAGAGACTAGCTTATGAAATTGATGAGTAAAATCATTACGTTAAGCTTCAAATGCATTGACAGACGTACTAGAACCTAGCTTGTAAGAATGATGACCCAATCATTGAATTTGGTTCAAAATATTGACTTTGGGACGAACAAATTGCAATTAAAATTGCAATTTGCATCTAATTCGATAGACTAATTAAAATTTTCAATGTAACCAATAATCATTTGGTTCAAGGAATAAAATAGTAAATATTTTATAGTTTAAAATTTAAAATTTAATATTAATAAAATAAAATAAATTAAAAAAATTATTATCAAAATAAATTTATATAATATATGATTTAAATTAATTAATTAATATATTAAATATCGATCCCTAAAAATATTTCAGAATAAAAAATCCTCTATCAATGATCTTTCTCAATTCTATTAAAGATGTACAAATAGCTACATTAGGCCCCTTTAATAGTATTAAAGATCTTTAATTATTTTCTGGTAAATATTGAAGTTATTTAATTGAGTTCTTAGCCTAATTAATGAGAAAAATTGCACCCTAATTAAATTTTAGGTTTCAAGTTAGATGATCTTTTATTGATTTCATTTTAATCTTTTGACCGTATTTTTTTTAGTAACGAAGAAATGTTATATTTTTATAATAAAATAACAAAATTTAAATTTATATAAGATAAAATATTATAAATGATTTGACTATTCAGTTAATTAATGAATCTCATTTTTAATTATGTTTTATATAGATATTAACATTTTCTTTTGTGGAAAATACATTTATTCTAAATCTTTAAATTATAAAATATATATATTAAGATTTATTAGGAAAACCTTTTTTTTTAAGATAATCAATTGGGTGGAGAGGGGTTATTTGTGCCCCTATATTAATATCAATTTATCGATTTTTCCCTTATAGTATTTTCGTATCAATTTAGCCCTTGAAGTAGTTCATCATTGATTCACGCTGGGAAGTATTATCAATACATGAATTTCAATAGTTCTTTAAATTAGGGATAAAGAGGATACATTCAAGGATGTTTTGTCGAGCTATGAATAGTTGAGTTGTCGACAAGGCATAACGCTACCGAGGCAACCAAGGCGACGCTTCGTACGACCCGTCGCAGCGGCAAGTCAACTTAATATATTAATAAGTGGATAATAAGTGCAACCGGGTTCCCCTCTATAAAACAATCAACTTGGCCTTATCCTTCTATCGTGATTTTATTTATTTTATTTAGTTTACTTAGTTTATTTTCTTTATTTCAATCATTACTCAACCAAATCATCTTGTGTCTTTTTACTTTTCTAAGTGCAAGAAAAATGTGTTGCTTAGGTAATCCAGTCCTTATGGGATCGATATCTTAATTATTATAACTTGGCAAGAGGTGAAAGCTTCATGCATAAGCATAAGACTTCAAAGTTCACACCAAGTTTGACGCCGTTGTCGAGGACTGATGTTCCAACCTAATTGCATATTACTTTTGCACCTTTTCTTTTTCTTTTAATTTTTCTTTCTTTTTATCCGATATAATCTGAGTTGTTCTGTTGTATGACCAAGTCTAGTCCATATGCTGACAACTATCCTTTTGACCCTGAAATCGAGTGAATTGCTAGGAATCTTCGACAAAGGTTACGCGGAAGGATGAATCCAGCATCTAGCCGACAAGGGAAAACGATGGCATCAATGCCGCCAAGGTAGTCAACTCGGTAGCATTTCGAGTTGTCAATCTAGACAACCTCACTCGAAAGGAACGTGTCCATACTGTTCGTGACTATCTGGAGGAAAATTTTGGATAGGTTGACGCCTGTTGTCGTCATGCCAAACATAGACGCAGGACATTTTGAGTTAAAACCTGTCATGTTCAACATAATCTATACTCTGGGATAATTTGAAGGTTTGGAAAATGAAGATGCTCGATAGCATCTCAAATCCTTTTTATAAATCTGTAATTCCTTTAAGCTGCCGGGAGTGTCTGCCGATGGACTTAAACTGAAACTCTTTCCGCATTCACTGAGGGATAAGGCGAAATCTTGGCTAAACAATCTCTAACCTAGATCCTTAAGCTCATGGACGGAATTGTGTCGTACCTTCCTTGCTCGTTTCAGTTACACAAATATGACAAATAAGTTGAAAAACGATATCACATCATTTAGGTAGAAAGATGATGTATCTATGTACGAGGTATAAGAAAGATATCGAGAACTTTATAGAAAATTCCCAATGCATAGATTACCCGAATGGATTAAAGTATCCATGTTCTACAATACGGTGAACACACCCACAAGGATGATGCTTGATGCCTAGGTCAATGGCACACTTCTAAACCGCCTACCTCATGAAAGTTTAAAAATTCTGGATAGACTCGCAAAGAATGATTATCAGCATCCAACTACAAGGAGAGGAGTAACAAGGCGAGGGAGGTATGACAACCCTGGACTCTTCAGATTCTATATTAGCCTAACAAACATGGTCAAGGATCTGCAAAGGCCCAATTACGTTCGAAAGATAAAAGCAGACATTGTTTTTTGTGAAACATGTCGAAACAATCAAGATTCGAACGAATGCTTGCAAAATCCAGAATCAAGCTTCTATGTTGGAAATTTTAATAAGAACAACATGCCAAACACTTATAAACCAGCATGGAGGAAACATCTAAACTTTTCATGGAGTAACCCCAACAATGCGCTAAATCCGCAATAACAGACTTTGCCGCAGCAGTCACAACAGAATAATATATTTGTTCAGTAGTAGCTGTCACAACAGGCGATGCTGCAACAACAACAAACGATCTAGGCATCGAAGCCTTTATCTTGTCGAAGATAACTTTCCAGCGATGTAGAAGTTTGTCAAGCAAACAGATTCGGCGAATATTGAATGGGTAAGAGAGTTCTACGCGCACCGACTAGTGACAAACAACCTGTACACACCTCTGAAGAAGGGTGATTCCAGTGACAGACATACCAATCAACGCCTATTTTAACCTCCATATCGAGAACGATAAACATGCTGACTTCGTTGCTGGCTTGACCGCCAATAATTACGAATTGATGACTCAAGGCTCATGGCCTATCGATCAACGGAAATGAGATCATCTTCAAATTTAATAAATCATATCTCCAGTTTTATCCAACGAATCTGGGGTTTACATTATTTAATAAGATGATGACTCATGGCTCGATTATTTATTTCCAGTGTAGACCCTAACGCGCTACAAAAGTCAAAGGGAATCTCCCAACTTCAAATTTCATTCAAACCTTTACACCCCATTTCACATATATATTAAACTATTAATTCACAAACAAACTTCATTACATCAGCTCAAATTGAAGTTTGAGGAAACTAAGGAAACATATATGGCAGGAGCAAGTGGAGGAAGATCCTTGGAGGAAACACCAACATGGGCTGTTGCTGTTGTTTGTTTTGTTCTGGTGTTGATTTCGATCATAATTGAACACATACTACACATGATTGGAAAGGTATGTTGTAATAGTCTTTGAACATGTCCTGTAATGGAAGTTTTAACTTCAAATCTGAAACTTTTTTTCTGTTCTGTTTTTGCAGTGGTTGAGGAAGAAACATAAACGAGCACTTTATGAAGCACTGGAAAAGATCAAATCAGGTAAAACCCAACAATATCAGCAGATTTAATGGAGTTTAAAGGTTAATTCAGACAAGAAGAAACTGATGGGTTTTCTTGTCTGTGTAGAGCTTATGTTGCTGGGGTTTATATCCTTGCTTCTAACAGTAGGACAAGGGTTAATATCAGATATATGCATATCAAAGGAAATTGCAGCTACTTGGCATCCATGCAATAAGAAACAAGACAATTTGGTCAATGAATCTGATCAAGAAGGTAACACAGACACCGAACATCGCCGGAGACTTCTCGCGATCTCGAATCCAGACGGGGTTTTCCGACGTTCCTTGGCCGGAGCTTCGGATGACAAATGTGCAGCTCAGGTACATGATCAACCTGATTTTAAAACCCTTTTCGGTTTTCCGGTGTATCCTTCAAAGCGAACCAAATGACTAATCATTCGTATCTTATGGACCGTCGATTTTGACACCGGCTTACAAAAATTGACTAATAAATTAGAAAAATATTGTGTCATTTCAAATCATGTGTGATATTTCAGGGTAAAGCACCTTTTGTATCATCGGATGGAATCCATCAACTTCACATTTTTATCTTCGTGCTAGCTCTTTTCAATGTCCTGTACTGTCTTCTTACACTGGCATTAGGACAAGCTAAGGTATTTCCTTACTATTCCTTTTATCTTAATATGTTTTTGGGTTTTATATGACTGCGGTTTGGGTCAGGTCGGTTTTTTAATATAAATACTTTGACTTTTTTAGATGAGAAGTTGGAAGAGATGGGAAAAGGAAACAAGAACGATTGAATATCAGTTCACACATGGTCAGTACAAACTCTATAAATATATAATCCAAGATTTATTTTTGTTTTTTTGGTAATAATTTAATGAAAACATGTTCCATGGAATACGCATGCATGCACATTTTTTATTGTAGAAAAATTTATATATAAATTATTAATTTATGAAATGATTTGGTCTGAAACAGATCCCGAACGGTTCAGGTTTGCAAGGGAAACGTCATTTGGAAGAAGGCATCTTAGCTTTTGGACCAAAACCCCGGTTCTCATCTGGATTGTAAGACCGGTTTTCACTTTTGTCAGTTCATTTTGCTAAATTAATTCAATATTTGTTTGAGCCATTTACAAGTATAAATAAGGTCTTTTATTATAACTTATTTAATATTTTTATTTTAAATTAATAGTTTTAGAGTTTAAGTTTAAGATTAAGGATTGTAGTTAGGATTTAGGGAAATAAAGTTAGGATATACTGTTAGTGTATAGGGTTTAGAGTTTAAGATATGAAAATTAGGATTAAGTTTTAAAATTTAATTTAAATTTTTTAGATAAAATATAAAAAAAATATAATTAGGAAAGAAGAGATTTTTACTCGTATTCAACTTATTAACATTGTTTTTAGAGAGTGTTTTTATGTTAAAAAGTATTTTTTAGTCCTAAATGATGTTAAATAGACATAAAAAACGTTTGAAGAATATTTTTTAATCTGAACGTAAATGTTAAAATTTTAATTTTTTTGGTCCGATAATAGTTTTTAGGATTAAATTATCATTTTTAACTTTTATTTGTTATCATATGTTATGTTTATTTTATAATTTATAAATTTATAATTTTATCGAAACATGATTATATAATTAATAATATATTCGTGGGTTTGAAAATTTTATTTTTCCTTATGTAAATTTTAAGATAAAAACATTTTAAATTTATATATTTTCATGAGGCAAATACAATCATAATAAATTGATTTATTTTTTTTATTTTTGTCATTAGTCAAGTTGACGTGTTTCTCATATTATAATATTCAAAAATTCAAATACCATTTTAACACATGTTTTTAATTTATAACAATATGTTTAAAATTATTATTTATTTTCTTAAAAATATATTTTAAAAATGATATTTAACACTAAAAACTTAAAATAAAAATTTTAAAAATAATATTAAACTAACCCTTAATATAATATTATTATATATAAAAATATACGTGATTGAATATATTTAAAATTACAATATTTTGCTAATTTATTAATTATTCGTGATCTTGACGTCATACATTCTTTAATTTAGAATAATGTACAAATTACAGTCGCCAACTTCCTTTTTAGACATGGATCGCAGGGCAAAGCCAAAGCCATCCAACTCTGTCCAAAACAATGCACTAATTTGCAACACTTTTGACTTTTAATCTTTGAATTTCCCCACGTTTGTCTATATCTTTATTAAGCTTATTCACAATTAATTAAAAAATAAACTATGCATCAGCCTTTAGCCCAAGCGGTTAACGTAACAATTATTGTTCTTAAAGGTCACGGGTTTGAGCACCAGTAATCTTAATTGAATGATTGAGCGATTAATGTTATAAATAGTGGAGATTATATTCTAAAACATATATTCGTGTAATTAGTAATTTTATAATGAAATTTAGTAACTTACGTAGTAGCGTTAATTAAAATCTAAAAGTTTTTATAAATAATTTTAACTATATTTTATTGAATTTAATTTTAATATAAATACTAATTGTATATCTAATATTTTTTTAATTTAAATGGTTAAATTTATTAAATTATTTTAAATTAATACTAAATTGATAGAATAATATAAGTTTTAAGGACTAATAATTAAATGACTTACGATAATATTTTAACATCAATTTACATTACAATCTTATATTTAGTCTTTTAAAATTTTATCATAACTCTATCTCTATTTATATTTTTTCAGGTTTGTTTCTTTAGACAATTTGTGAGATCGGTCCCTAAAGTTGATTATTTGACTCTCCGACATGGATTTATTATGGTAGTTATTTTTAAGTTTAACATAAATTTATTATTTTTTTTGTTATTATTATTCTAATATTATAATACTTTTTCAGGCACACTTGGCACCTAACAGCCAAACTAAATTTGACTTTCAAAAATATATTAATAGATCATTGGAAGAAGATTTCAATGTTGTTGTGGGAATTAGGTAAATTAATTTCACACAATTTCTTTTATATTTCATATTTTATTTAAAATGAATTAATCCATGTTTTCCCCATCAATTTCAGTCCTCCAATATGGTTTTTGGCTGTACTGTTTCTGCTCTTCAATACTCATGGATGGTATTCTTATCTTTGGCTGCCATTTATTCCATTGATTGTAAGTATAAGAAATCAATCCCTTCAACCTTAATTTTTCGGGGTAAACTATACCGAATAATATTAAACTTTAAGTTTAGTATCGATTATATCATTAAACTAAAAATCGATATTATTTTAACACCAAACAATAATTACATAGATGGATTTTAAACGGTCTGTGTGCGAAGACGTTGCGAGATTTTGACGTCACAATGGTATAATTGAATCCTAAGCTAAAGTTTGGTGCTAAAATAATATCGATTTTTAGTTCAGTGATGTATCGAATAATCGATATTAAATTTAAAGTTTAATGATATTCGGTATATTTTACCTGTTTTATATTGATGATGAAATCGATAGATTAACGGCTGTGATTCTGTGTAAAAACATGCAGACCATACTGCTAGTGGGAACAAAGCTACAGGTGATTATAACAAAGATGGGCCTAAGAATTCAAGAGAGAGGCGAAGTCGTGAAAGGAGTTCCGGTGGTTCAACCCGGCGATGATCTTTTCTGGTTCAACCGGCCCCGCCTTCTTCTCTATCTTATCAATTTCGTCCTCTTTCAGAATGCTTTCCAGCTTGCATTCTTTGCATGGACTTGGGTACGTTTCTGAACAACCTTTATTACATTTCTTGGATTTGATTTTGTAATGAAATTTATTGTCTTTGGTCCTGAAATGAAGTATGAATTTGGATTCAAATCTTGCTTCCATGAGCATATGGAAGATGTCATCATCAGAATTTCAATGGGGTAAAGCACTCGAAACTATCTCATCACTCGTTATTCATGTACCCAATTGAACCTTTAAATCAATTTCAAGTAAATTAGACTAAAAAACTTTGGGGATCAAATTGAAATTGAATCCAAATTTAGATACTAAAATATATATTTACCCTTAATCCGTCTGATTTTGTATTTTTTGTTATTAGGGTTCTCGTTCAAATTCTTTGCAGCTACGTTACACTCCCTCTTTACGCCCTGGTTACACAGGTACTGAAAAAAGGTTTTAGGTTTCGAGTTATAATATTTTTATCATTTAATTACATTGGTTTATTTTATTTTTTTATTATGATCAGATGGGTTCGAACATGAAACCGACGATATTCAATGAGAGAGTGGCTACGGCTCTGAAGAACTGGCACAACACTGCCAAGAAACACATAAAACACACCAAGAGCTCCATGACCCCATTTTCAAGCGGGCCAACCACCCCCTCTCATCATCCTTCCCCGGTTCACCTCCTCAGAAACCACCGGGGTGAAACCGACAGCCTCCGTACTTCTCCTAGGAGATCGAATTTTGATATTGAGCAGTCAGACTCAGAGTCTTTGTCTCCTTCTCACCCCAACTACACCGACGCTTCATCCACATTTCACTACCGGATTACTGTAGAAGAAGAAGATCAAGTAGAATACGTTGACAGGGATGTAAATGAACCAACCCCACAACATGAGGTTAATATCGACCGAAAGAATTTTCATTCGATCGTCGGACAAGTATATAAGCATATATCGTGAAGTGATAATCCATTTGTTTTTTAGCACTTTTGGAAAAAAATTTAGCTTAAAAAACAAATTAGTTCTCATTATTCTTTGAACAAATTATTAAATAAAGCTTTCTTAACATTTTTAAACAATTTCTTATCTAAGATAAATTGTTGCCTAAAATTAACTTGACGATAATATCATTTTTGCAGTAAAATTGTTTATAAATTGTTGATTAAATAGACTGTAAAACAGGACGTTAACACTAACAGGTAATAATAATAAATAAGCAAATAAAAAATAAATTGTGTCATGGTATCAAGGTCACTGCCTTAAAAACAAGGCTTCCCGATGTGTGTAATCGTTTCTTTAGGCGGTTGTCCCCGAAAGTTAACATGGTCGTTTGGAATAGATTACGGTGGTAGTGATTGTTTAATCTAAAAAGAAGAACTCAACATATGTGAATAAAACTCTCAAATTTCGCAAAGAAAGAATAAAATTTTTCTAATTGTTCAGGTGAAACCTCTTATTTATAGGTTGAAAGCATGGGTAAATCTATTCGAGAACCGGATAAAATCTTATTTAAATTTTTAATTTTGAATTTAATAAGAGATTATATCCAATCAAATCTCAAATAATATCATATAATATTCATTTAAAATCTCGGATAATATTAAGTAATATCTATTCAAAATTAGATTTAATAACAGATAATATCATATAATATCCATATTTTCTATAAATATAGAGTGTGAGATTCAAGCATTACCCACAAAAAAACTCGAATATAAAATTTCAGATCCGAATTAAAACAGGGATGTTGCAAAAATTCTTTTCAAATTAACCTTAAAAGCCAATCAAATTAAAATGAGTGTCTGAGCTTTGGAGAGCCTTACTTACTTATTCTAGTCATTATCAATTAATTATCTACCACTTCCAAGTACAGTGCTGCTTCACATGTCCCTTTCACATCTAAAATTTTGTTTTCTTGGTCCTACTGGAGAAGTTTCGTAAAAAGCAACCACAGGCATCTTCCTAGTCCTAGACACAACATTTTATTACAATTTTTATACTAGTGTGAATAAAAAACTAAAGAGTAGTGTTTTCAAATGTGACAACAATGGTGTTTAAAGACCTACTTTTCTAGCAGAGGAAGCTGCTTCTTGAAAGCAACCAAGACTTATGTTTTTGTCCAGTTTATATGTACAGTGCAAGTCTTCCCTACTGTTGTATCGGACCGGGACAGACTTAGAAGGTGTTGGGTCAGTCATATAATTACTGTTGTATCGGACCCGGACAGACTTAGAAGGTGTTGGGTCAGTCATATAATTTTGCAAAAAATTTTAAATTTCTTTATATATTTTTTTTATTGATAATATAATTTGGTATCTAATTCTTATAATTTTGCATCTCTATATTTTTAATATAATTTTTTAATAATTTACATCACTTATATAAAATTTTAGGTTTATTAAAATATTTTCACCCAAATTAAATTTAAATAAATTATTTTAGAAAAATATATGTGCATTTTTAAAAAAATAAATAATGAATATTAACATAACTATATTAAAAAATAATATCGGATGAAATTGATGAAGTGTCGTCTTAATGATAAACTTATGAATTCTTTTCAATTTAAAATGAAGGCATAAAGATAATTTTAACCCTTAACGTTTATAGTTTTTGTCGTTTTGGCCCTTATTCTTTTTTTGGGATAAATTTAGCCCTTAACCTATATCTTTTTGACAAATAGCAATTTAACGATGATATATATATGGAATATAATTTTAAATGACATGAAATGTAACCTATCAAATACATATATATATGGAATATAATTTTATTCTAATATAAAATATAAAATAATTAAAATTCAAATAAAATATTAAAAATTAATTGATTCTAAAATAAAAGATTATTAAACATTCTTAACTCTAACTACGATAAAATCAAAATCTTATTCGAATTGTGTTTATATTTTTTTATTATATTTTATATTCTAAAATAAAAATATAAACACAATTCGAATAAGATTTTGATTTTATCTTAGTTAGGGTTAAGAATGTTTAATAATCTTTTATTTTAGAATTAATTAATTTTTAATATTTTATTTGAATTTTAATTATTTTATATTTTATATTAGAATAAAATTATATTCCATATATATATATATGTATTTAATAGGTTATATTCCATGTCATTTAAAATTATATTCCATATATATATCATCGTTAAATTTTTAACGGTCCAATCGTCAAGCTAGTTAAAAAATAAGTTATTTGTCAAAAAGATATAGGTTAAGGGCTAAATTTATCCCCCCAAAAATAAGGGTCAAAACGACAAAAACTATAAATTTTAATTATTTTATTTTTATGGCAATTTTTTTAGTATATATATATTTTAATAATTTCATTGATCTTTCTATTTTTAACTTTTAAACTAGATTAAGATATGAGATCATCAGGGACAAAGCTGTGTGGGGTGGGGAGAGGCAATCGCCCCTCACCCCGAAATTTTTTTTTTTATTTTTGTTCTTTATTTAATTTTTTTTTTATGAATTTGCCTCTTAGTTTTAAATATTTATGTTTTGTCCTTCTCAACCTCAAATCTTAGCTCCGTCCTGGAGATCACAACTATCTTAATTTTTTATGATTGAGTTTTTTAATAATTATATTGTCAATATGATTTATCATTGTAATATATATATTTAATATTATTTGTTAATGGTTTGTCATTCATTGTCGAACTTTATTAATCTTCACATCTAATTACTTCGAGCCTTTAATTAAATTTTTTATCATTTTTACATGATTTTATTTATGATTTAAATATATTAAATTTTTATTATTAAAAATAAATCTAAATCAAATTTATTTTTCATAATCGTAAACTTTCATTATATTTTCTTAATTTTTCTAATAAAACTTACTCGTATTAAAAAATAAAGCATTCCCTATAAACATTTCTCACAAAACTATTTAAATTTTAAGCATTTGGAGAGAACATCATCTCATTTTCAGTATAGCCACTCATTGTACAGTTGAACAAGAAACCTGTCAATCAATTGTAAAAATTTATAAAATAAAATAAAATAGGAAGAAATTATTATAAGTAATATAAAAATATTCTATCCATTTTTTTTTCATTTATGTCTCGATATTTAAAACTTAAATTTTAATCCTTAACCCTAAATTTTAAAATATAAATTCTAAAACTTAAAAAATTACATCATATCTTTAATTTTTTAAGTCATAACTTTAAATCTCAAACCTTAAATCCTAAAATTTTCTTAATATTAGGCATAATTAGGGGTAAAAAAAATAGAGGATTTCTATACTTATAAATAATTATCAAATTTTTTGATCGGATGTTAATATACGTTAAAATAAATTTAAATCTATATTTTTTTGGTATAAAGATAATTTTAACCCTTAACGTTTATAATTTTTGTCGTCTTGGCCCTTATTCTTTTTTGGGGATAAATTTAGCCCTTAACCTATATCATTTTGACAAATAGCTTATTTTTTAACTAGCTTGATGACTTGACCGTTAAAAATTTAACGATGATATATATGGAATATAATTTTAAATGACATAGAATGTAACCTATCAAATATATATATATATATATATGAAATATAATTTTATTCTAATATAAAATATAAAACAATTAAAATTCAAATAAAATATTAAAAATTAATTAATTTTAAAATAAAAGATTATTAAACATCCTTAACTCTAACTACGATAAAATTAAAATCTTATTCGAATTATGTTTATATTTTTATTTTAGAATAAATATAATAAAAATATAAACAAAATTTGAATATAAAAATATAAAAATATATAAAAAATATAATAAAAAATATAAATACAATTCGAATAAGATTTTGATTTTATCGTAGTTAGGGTTAAGAATATTTAATAATCTTTTATTTTAGAATTAATTAATTTTTAATATTTTATTTCAATTTTAATTGTTTTATATTTTATATTAGAATAAAATTATATTCTATATATATATATATGTATTTGATAGGTTGTATTCCATGTCATTTTAAATTATATTCCATATATATATATATATCATCGTTAAATTTTTAACGGTCCAGTCATCAAGCTAGTTAAAAAATAAGCTATTTGTCGAAAAGATATAGGTTAAGGGCTAAATTTATCCCAAAAAAAGAATAAGGGCCAAAACGACAAAAACTATAAACGTTAAGGGTTAAAATCATCTTTATGCCTATTTTTTTTAACATTTTATGTCACCAGAGGAAAAGTCAAGAACCGAAAGTTCACGGGATCGAGAATAAAAATTTAATGTAAGCATTATAAGATCGTAAAGGAACTAAAACTTTAACAAATCGTTGGGCGTAAAGTTCATTTATATTTTCTTATTTTTTAAATGAATGAGCATGAACAAAATTTTATGTTCATTTAGTTAAATAAAGAAAAACGAGCAAAGGGTTTATTCATTTATTTACTTTCGTGAATATTCGAAAATTCTTTCAATTGTTTTCTTTTAAATTTGTTCGCATCTATTCATTTATATTATTATTTTTATATTAAATGTATTATATTTAAAAAGTTTTAAAAATATATATTAAAATTATAAAATTCAAAGAAAATAAAATTAAATAATACTCAATATACAAGATTTTATATTTCCTAAAAAGCTAAATAACATTCGATGTTTGCTTGTTCTTCTATTATTTTAACGAACGAACATGAAAAAAAAAATTGTGTTTATATTTATTTATTTATTTGATTAAAAACAAATAAATACGAATCTATTATTGTTTAAATTCATTCTATTTATTTACAACTCTGAAAATGAAACTAAGGATAAAATCTGAAAGAGTAGAGATGGAAGTTGTTGAGAACAAGTGCAGCGGTCGGCGTCATCTCTTTGTCTTTTATGCGACTTTTTTCGTCTGTGGGTGGTGGCTTTGTCCCCACCACAGCCCACTCACCTCTCACGGGCGGCACCTCCTTAATCAACCGGTGGGATGGAAAGGATACTTCCTTTACTTTCCCCACTCAAAAATAGGTATAATAAAAACGATCACACAAAAATTTAAAAAAATTAAATATTAAATATTTATATTATAGGTATAAGTATAATAATTATTTAAAACTTAAAATATCAAAGAAGAATATCATTTTTTCAAGTAAAAATTTAATAATAATTTTTTTTTACTTAAGAAGATAATTTAATAATATTTTTTTATTAAATTTAAACGTGTATATCCTTTAGTAAGGACTCAATAGTTTTCGTAGGTAATTCAATAAAAAATAACATAATCAATCGGTGTTTCACAATAAATTCGAGCGAGTGAATCTGCAACACCATTAGCCGCTCTTCTAGTATGATTCACAAGTATTTCTCAATAGATTTCGTAGAGTAAGGATAAGTGCATGATTGATGAGAGTTATCGAAATACCCAATAAAATTCAAGTAACCTTCAAATTATCAGTTTCAAGTTCTATTCGGTGAAATTTAAGAGACCAAACGTGTTACAATGATTTATGATTTAAGATTTAAATTAGAGTTTAAAATATAATTTTTTTAATATTGGGGAATGATTAAAAGGGACAAAAGTAAGAGCATTGGCGAAATTTTATAATAAAGTTTGAGATGATTATCTTAATTTTTTAAATAAAGGTTTAAATTTATTTTTTTAGAAATTTTAAATGATTTAATTTGTATTGTTTTTAAAATTTAAGATCTAACTAGAATTTTTTAAAATTTTAGAGGCTTAATGAAAATTTTTAAAATCTATAGTAAAAATTTAGTAAAAATATTCAAAAGTTTTAAAATATATTTATATAAATTAGTAGGATAATAATTTTTTAAAATATATTTATATAAATTTATGGTCCATGTAATATTATAAATTAATAAATTTATAAAATTACAAATATAATTATAACTTAATAAAATATGAATCTATTTTAGACGTGAAACTATGGTTAGCTGGTTTTGATTTAGATCGATTAATTAAGAATGTTTGATATTTATACTCAGTAAACATCATCATTTGTCACTAAACTATTTTTTTTAAATTTTGATCACTAAATTATTATTCTTGACAAAATAATAATTGATTATTGTGTTTTAGTCGTACATCGTTAAAAATCTGAAAGAAAAAATATAAAAATAAAAATATAAGATAAGAATATAAGAGAAAAAAAAGTAAGAAGACAATATCCTCTTCAGCTACCTTTATTTTTTTGTATTTTCTTTTGGTTAATTTTAAGGCAAAGTTGAACCTCTTCATCCAAACCCACCAGATATTATATATATATAACGTTTTTCACTCAGTTACAAAACGTTCAGAAACCAATCTTTCTCTTCTTTCCAGATATATATATTTTTTTCTCTCAAACATATAGATCTATTGAGTTGTGTTCTACTTTGTAGCAAAGCTTTTGTTTTGTAGTAAAAATAAATCTTTAAGGTTTGAATTTTCAGTAGTTAAGGGTTTCCCTGAAGCTGCTTTGATTAGTTGAATTCATTGAAGTATATCAGACATGATGTCTCAAGATGGCCTCTCGAGTCCTTCAACTATCAAAGGGTTAGCTCAACAACAAACAAACCTAATTAACCCTAATCCAGTGAAGAAGAAGAGAAATTTTCCAGGAACACCAGGCAAGTTGGTAGTATAACATAATCCCATTATTATGTTCTTTTTAAAAGTTTCTTCTTGATGTTTTTTGTTCGAATTATGCAGATCCAGATGCAGAAGTCATCGCTTTGTCGCCGAAATCTCTCATGGCGACCAACAGATTCCTGTGTGAAATCTGCAAAAAGGGTTTTCAAAGGGACCAGAACTTACAACTCCATAGGAGAGGTCACAATCTGCCATGGAAGCTGAAGCAAAGAGCCAACAAAGAGGTTCGGAAAAAAGTTTACATCTGCCCTGAAAAGACCTGCGTTCACCACGACCCGTCGAGAGCTCTAGGAGACCTCACCGGAATAAAGAAGCACTTCAGCCGGAAACACGGCGAGAAGAAATGGAAGTGTGAGAAATGCTCGAAAAAATACGCTGTTCAATCGGATTGGAAAGCTCATAGAAAAATTTGTGGCACTCGAGAGTATAGATGTGACTGTGGAACTCTCTTTTCCAGGTATATATATAGGTTATGTTTGTTGAAGAATTAATGCTTAAAAATCCTTGAATTTAATGAGGTTCTGACCTAAAATGGCTGCCAGGAAGGATAGTTTCATCACTCATAGAGCTTTCTGCGATGCTTTAGCTGAAGAAAGTGGGAGATTCACTTCGGTTTCATCGACTGTGAATCCAGCAGCAGCTTTTACAAATGATGTGCACCAGTTTCCATCGGTACAGTTATGGATCGACCAGGCTACTTCTCAGGTTAACCCATTTGGTGTTGTTCCCATCACTGCAAACGCTTTCTTAGCACCAAAATCCACGAGCTTTCCTGACTTGCAAATGCCACCACATGTTTGGCTCATTGTCGCAGACACAAACACAATGGCTTGGCAGCAACCTCAACATGTCAGCCTTGCGACCAAAACAGGAAGATGATAACAAGGGAGATTTGTCCGAATCCATATCCTCTTTGTATTCCAACAACAGTCTCCAACAAAGCCAGGCTCAAAGTCACATGCCAGACACTACACTCTTGCAAAAAGCAGCTCAAATGGGATCTACAAGAAGCAACCCTGCATTCAACAACAGTGGCTTTGGTGGGTTAATGAGTTCTTCCAACAGTACTTATGATCACCAGACCAAGAATGGAGTTTTCAAGGTGTTCACGCCAGATAATGATGAATCTGAGGACATAAACAAATTAGTGAGTTCCTTGTCTTCAACTCAAGCAGACACAAAAGGTAAACGAGGCAATAACTTGAACGAAGTTGAATCGAGCTTAACCAGGGATTTTCTTGGTGTGCGAGGAGAATTGATATCAAACAGGCCATTCTTGGAACAGCAAGAGTTCGTTAAGTTTGCTTCAATGGGTTCAATCCAGCCATGGAGTTGATGATTCGAACTGCATAATCAAACAGCTGCAAGCGACAGCGAGTCATCGACCGGGAAGGGGAGTCATGTGAATGGTGGTGGGGTCGGGACACTGGACTGCGGTGGTGGAAGGGACTGAAGAGAAAGAGACATGGCAGTGTTTTTGGGCCCTCCATGTACGTAGATTTTTCACCATTTTAACACTAGTACAGTCCGTCTGTAATTTTAGTTTTAAATTTTTCATATTTCTGTTTCAACTTTCATTAATTTCCCTTGTCTTTTCATCCCCACTACTGTGACGGCTATGACAAAATTTCCTAGCTGGACTCCAAATTATATCAATCACTTACCTGTGTTTTTTCTTATAAGAACTATGCTAGGGTTCGAGTTAACCCTTCGAATAATTGACACAAATCATCTATTCTTTCCGTATGTCTTTATTTATGTCTCTATTCTAACGTATATATTTATAGGTAACTATTATACATGTCATCTAGCATATTCAAGTAAAAAAAATATATGTCATTACTTGAATACAATAATATACTCTCAAGATACGTAATCGATGCCCAACTACTATTTTCTTTGAGCTTTATTTTGACCTACGCATGAAAATTATCATACGCTAAGTGGACACTTAGTGAGACAATAATCCAAAATCAAGTGCAATTTGACATAAATATTAATAAAATCAAATAATAATGTATATAGTCATCTTATTATTTTCATGCATATCTTTGTAGAGAGGTGTAAGATGAAGAATTTCAGGAGCAATTCTAGACCTTGGAAGATGAAAAATTTTATAATAAGAAAAATAATTTCAGATTTCACAATTTGATAGAAAATTGAAGAATTTCGGTAAGAAAAAACTTCAAGCTTCGGTAGCGTAGGAGATGATTAGTGGGTCTAGGCAAAATTCATGTCTTTTCGGACTTTGTCCACTTCATGTTCCACAACAATGAGTAAAAAGAGACTATTGTCATACCTGTATTTTGTCGGGGTATATCATCTTATGATAAATAAGGTCAAATAATAATAAATAAATAAACCATGAATAAATATAATAAATAAAACTTAAATAATCAATAAATCAATCAAAATTAAGAACAATTGTCCATTACATGCCCAAATCCTATTACATCATTCAAGCCCGTTACAAAGAAACCCATATCCCAACGACTTGTATTTTTTCTTCCAAACAATTAGGATCGTTGATCTTTAAATAACCACCTAATAACTACCCACCCACTAAATATATTAGAAAAGAGGTGACGATTCACTTGGAAAAAATTAAAATCAACAGTCCTGATTGCTTGGGATCATAGATGATGTGGTGAACAAGGTTCACCTAATAATTTTTCCTAATCTTTTTTTTTATTTAGCTACAGTGATTACAGTAGTCACTTCATCATATATATCAGTGACATTATTCTCATTAGCCTATAAATAGAAGAGAGGTAATACAAAATAAAATTAATTACAATTATCATATCATCATCCATAATAATTTTCAACCATCATAATCATCAATATTTGATAAATATAATAATTACCATAAATAAAAATATTAAATAATAATAAAGATTTTGGGGGATACGAATAGTTGAGGAAAACTTTCAGAAGCCAAGTTAACGTCGGAGATATTGGAGAAGACAGTTAGGATAAAAGGGATTTTTCTTACATAAAGAATTAATATGGACTCAATGTAAATATTATTTTGATAATTAATTGAAGAAAAAAAATAATTTAACCTAAAAATCTTAATTTTCAAGATTTAACGAATAAAATAACAAAAAAATAATTTTGAAAAAACAATTGTTAAGTTATTTTTGTATAATCATTTTATTTTCATCGTTACTTTTTCGAACCCTACAAATCTAATACATTTTTTTATATCGAAGCTCTGGGTATTTGATTTTCTTTTGTTTATTTTTTATCGAATTTTTTTATGTATGAATATTATGAGTATGACTAGTTTTAAAACTTTAATTTTCAAGCACACAATATTCTAATTTTATTATTTCATATTATTGTTGGTGTTTGAATTTTTTTCTTCAATTACTCAAATTTTCTTAAAAATAAACTAATTGATCGGGTACCCGGTTTTGGTATCGGTTCCCACCAGTAACAGGACTATATCTTAAAATTTAAGATCCGATGTAACCGGGACCGAGACTAGTTTCAATTTTCAGAAACCAATGGTTACCGGGACCGAGACTAGTTTCAATTTTCAGAAACCAATGGTTACCGGGACCGAAATCAATTCTATACAAATTGACCGGATACCCGGCTTTGTCTACCCTCATATAATACCCGACACTCAACTACTGAGTATATGTTTGACCCTTTCAATGTTTGATCTTGGTTCCGTCCTTGATCTAAACTATCATTTTGAATTTGGATCAAAACTCGTCGAATCCAGATCAAATAATTATCCTCAAGTGTGAGTCGAGCTAGGACTAGGATAGAATAATCCAAATGTACCTTTGAAACTAAACCAACATCATTGTTTTGCATCAAAGTGTTGTAGCCATTCATTCTGATATAATCTCTGAATAAAGTAAGACAATCCAAGCTTTTGGGAGAATATATTCAACAACGTGGTGGTCAGTTTTGAAACTTGGGATAGAATTATAGACAGTGGAGGGAATAGTTTCAGACCTAATCCATTCACATTGTCGATTTGGATTCCGGACAAAACACTAGTGTCTTTTGTCTGGGATTGATTTTAATTCGAAATAATTTAATTTTAATTTTTAGTAAGATTTTTTTAGGCGATGTTATAGTAATATATTAAGTGGGTGACTTACATATAACGATAACGTAATCGAATAACTTATATTAATCGAGTAATCTATTTATAATTTTTTATAAAATAACTTATTTCTTTATTAAAACTTATAATGAAATCTTCATTAGAAAAGCTTTTCCAATACCTACTCTGGCCTACTTTTATCCATATGACTCGTGTGGTAAAATTCCCATGCCCAAAGTCTCCCTGCTTACGTCATCAGCACTGACCCAGATTCTAAAATCCCACCTCCTTAAAGCTAATGTTTATATCACGTACGAATCAGAGTCCAACACCTGGACATCTGCACAGCATAGGGTATTCCTTGCATCTACCCCAAATGAAGGGCACATTCAGTTTGGCAGTCCCAAATATTCCAAAGTATTTATTTCCTTTTCTCAAGGATATTATTAATCTCCTTTTCTTTATAGATTCGGATAACAGTAGAAGTTAAAGATGATCAGCATAATGATAATTTATAATAATTATTATAAAATTAAATATATAATTTTAATATTATAATTTAAATAAAATTAGCAATTAAATATAGTAAAAGAAAGTATTAAAAAGTTTAATCAAAAGATTTAAAATAATATAAATAAATCTATTTGTATTGGTGAATGAACCACAAAAGGAATTATATTATTGAATGATTATTAACAATCGCAAATAAAAAATGACTGTAGTGGAAAAGCTATCCATGAATGCGAGTCGTGAGTCTAAATCTGATCTGAGGGATAAAAACAGAAAAAGATTAACACCATAATAAATTAGTGTCATCTTAATCGATCTAAACAACATCAAATCTAATCTTAAAAAAAAGACAAAAAATATCAAAACCACCGAGAAGAAAGAAAGATAATTTGCCATAAAAATATATATATATATATCATAAAAATTCAAAGATAAACTATAGTAATAATCACTAAACTTTTAGAACATTTTTAATATAATTACATAACTTTGAAAACTTTCATTATAATCACTAAATTTTTAATTCTCATTAATTACGGCCATCACCCTTAACTAATTTAAAAAAAACTTATGTGACAATAAAATTAAAAATGCAGTTAAAAATATAAATAGTACCGACTAGTAAATAAATTAGCACTAAAACTAATATCGACGTCGATCAAGTAAAATAAAAATAAAAATAGGTGAAGCTAATACAACTCTTGAATAAAAAAGCAAACTTGGGGTAGAATTTGAGATTGTGGAGGTGGTGCGTATTTTGAGTAATATACAGGGGTGAGCAAAAATCGACTTGATTTAAAAAAATCGAATAACTTAACTCAAGGTAAAAATATACGATTCGTTATGACTCGACTCGAAATTTTATAAACTCAAATAATTTGAAAAAATTTCAAATAAAGTTTGAGTTGTAAAACGGAAATTCGAATAACTTGAATAACTCGAAATTTTTTAGTAATTAAAAGATCTATTTTTTAAGTTCGAGATGAGACCCTCAAATTTTTATAATATATATATTGATATATAAAAATATAAAGAAATATATATACACAGCTTATATGATTAGTGACGAGTTTCAAAAAATTTTAAATGAAAGTTCGAATGATAAAATTAGACTCTTCAATTCGAATAAATTAAAATTTTTTTGACTCGACTCAATTGAACGCTCACCTCAATTTTTTTGACCGAGAGGATAAAAGGATGGTCATCTTTTAAAATCTTAAAATTCATATATGATAAATGGCGGAACCCTATATATTAATGCGCGGGTCCGTGTACACCCTGAATATTTTAAAATTCATACATTTAGTTTTAATTTTTTAATTTTTATAAATTAGTCCTTAAATTTTATAACTTGTCTTCTTACTGATATTACGAGGTTTCTATGACTTATTCCCGCCCTAAAATTTATTTTAATTTGTGTCTACCATAAAAAAATATTTTTGATCCACCATTGTATAAGATTTAGATATTTTTTAAATTTTCTATGTAATTTCTATTAAAAATATATTTTCACCTTTTTAAATTTTATAAATTTGTTGTTTAATATAAAATCTTACGTCCGTCCCAGATAATAACCGATGTCTACACAACATTTAAGAGCATGTCCTCTAAATTTCATTTCATCAAAACCAAACTTTCTGATTTTCCATACCGATTTCTGAATCAGAATCCAATATTTAGAAACGTGATTAGTTAAGTGTTCTTTTTCTTTTCTTTAAACAACAATCTTATTTGGACACTAACTAGCTAGCTTGCAGGAGGTACTAGGAATTTCCATTGTATCTAACCCATATTAAGGGAACATACATTTTAGGTTTTCATTGAGATTCAGATATTAAATGTATCACTTTCATTTGCAATGCAAAAGTGATTGTACATTGAATTACCATTTACTTTGTTGCAAGTATATCCGTATTCAACTCGTAGAGTGGTCCCGATAATAAAAAATAATATATTTTAGATAAATAATCTGAATTCAAATAGCATATATTTACGATTATACGTTATCAAAAGGCTAAAAAAATAAAACAAATATTATTTTATAATCGCATCAATATATCAAAAATATATAAAATAATATGAATTCAAAAACCCTAGCCGCTCATTCTCTTCTTTCAAAAAAATTTTCTTAGTCGTTTTTCATATTGATCGGTGGTCGACAATCAATCTTAATATTAATTGTCGACCACCAAATCTATTTTTTTTATTTTTGTTTTTAATTTTAATAAGAATTTCTGCTTTTATAGCATGCTCTTTCTGTCCTTGTGACACGCTTTTCTTCTGTCTTTATGACATGTTTTCGTTTCTGTTTTGTAATTTGATTCAGTTGTCTTTGTGACATGTTTTAACATACCCTAGCGATTGATTGTTGTTCACACATAGATTCAATTGATGCTAATTTTTTATTTTTGTTTTGTCGGTGATCACTTGAAAAGATTTGTCCCCACTCAGTTAATGATTGTTTACCGATGAAATCAATTCTGGATAACGATACATTTTACTTGATAGTTTGGATCAGAAACTATAAACTCCATATCCTGCGAGCAAAGCTTTTAATATGCTCTTAGAACTTGACGATGAATCAGAACCCAATACATTGATTTTCTTTTAAAAATGGTATTTTTAAGGCTTTGTCTAATTTATGTATCCACCTCAAATTAAGGGTACATACATTTGTGTATTCCCCAAGATTCATGTCTTTGGATAGCAAGAAAATGTCTCTTTAAATAGTAGAAGACTGAAATGCACTTCTGGATCTAGTGAAAAAACGAATTTATTTATTTTAAAAGATATAAATTTAAATTATTTTATTTACAGAGTATATAATATATATTTAAAAGAATAAAATACGTATAAACAAATATTATCATGTATTTATTTTAAAATGATTAGAAAAGAAATTAATTTTCTTTTCAAAACAAAAAGTACATTGTTACACATTTAACATATATTTAACAAAGGAAAGTGTAACTTGTGCACGTGTAATTAAAGCTTTGTCTGACGTATGCATGCACCTCAAATTAAGGGTTCATACATTTGGGTATTCCCCAAGATTCATATATCTTTGATGTTTCCTAGCACTCTTTTAACATATATTTAACTAATGAATTCGATTCGATCAAAAAAATTAATTCAAATATAATTAGAGAAAACCCAAATTCAAATATTAAAGTCCTAATAGGAGGTCGATCAAATATGAATATTATCAGGATCCAATCTGAACTTATATATCAATCTGGCAAAGTCTATATCCGTCAATTCTGATCCAAGTCTGATTCATATATGAGTTTGAATTAAAATATTTATGACTTTTAATTACTTAAAATAAAATATCATATATATTATTTATATTAAAAGAATAAGACAACATAAATAAAGTAAAAAAAATTAAATACATTCAAAGAAACACATATAAATGATAACTTAAATATAAATTATATGATACAATATATCTATTTATACTATATACATATATACATAAATATGAAAAATAAAATAAATGTAACATAAAATCATAAACGAATAAATAAATAAATAAGAAAATAAATACAATAGAGAAATAAATAAATGTAATTATCGATGAATTATGAAAAATTTAAAAACTATATTATTGAATTAATAAATGATATAAAATTGTAAGATAAAATTATGATATATTAGGCTAAAATTATGAATTAAAATAAAAAACAAATTAATATCATAAGTAATAAACACAAGAATTTAAACGTAATCAACAAACAACAAATAAAAATGAATAAGTATAAAACTAAAATATATAAATTAAAAAAGTAAGAAATTAAATATAAAATCATGGATTGATTTGCGTTAAATAAAAATATTAGAGGTCAAAATACAATATACTCGATGCTAAAATTTGAAGATATATTTCTTGTACTCGAGTCAACACTAGAAATGACAATTTAATATGAAACTAATAAAAAAATCCGATCTATAAAATCTAATTCAAATTTAATTTAAAAAATAATATTCAAATCTAAAAAATATTTAAATCTAATTATAATAAATTTAAGCATATATTTTATACAATCCGATCAAAATCTAATCCATTTTTATCCCTATATTTAACAAAGAAAAGTGTAAATAACTTATTTAATTAACATATTGTGAAAATTAAAATCAGCCACATATTCTCGTGGACTCCACGATGATGCATTTTTTATTTCTTTTAACGTGTAAATAGTAAATCCATGCCTTTTTTTATTTCTTCTATTTTTTACAACACATTTCTGTTTCGTGTACGCTTGAAGATGAGTGTATTTTAGTCCAAAACATCAAAATTTCTATTACTTGAAAGATGTGTCTTAATGATAGTGGATATTATATTAATTTTAGGGATATTTAAATTCGGATATTAAAACACGAGCCCTGTAATCCAAGTGGATAAAGGAATAGTTGTTGTTCTCTTAGAGGTCACAGGTTCGAACATCTATATTCGCTGTAGATCAAGATTTACGGGATGAGGTTGAAATGAAGTTTTGGTTATAGTAGAGGGACTTGTAGTGAACTTTAACCAATTTATTAATATTTAATTTTTTTATGATGTGATGTTTTTATTTAAACTATTGTATCGTAGCTATATATTGACAAACACTAAAAAAGTGTGTGGATTTTTTTCCCTAAAGAATATTATATTAATTTTCTTTTCAAATAAAAAATTATAGGTTTCAACGATCTCCTTTTAAGAAATATTTAACAAAGGAAAGTGTACATAACTTATTTAACACATGTAGTTTGGGAAATTGAAAACAGATTAATAACATATATGAGCTTTGAGTGGACTTTATTAGTGAAAAATAGAGTGACTATATAGGCTACCGAGAATTAACTATTAATTCGAGTGTAAATCGTTTATTTTTTAATTGTATTTTTATTAGTGTTTCTACTTTAAATTAGTGAGTTTGTGGTTTAGGATTTAATGTTAAAGTTGTGGTTAGGTTTAGAAAATTAGGGGCATGATCTATTTTTAGGGTTTAGGTTTTAAGATTCATGGTTAGGGTTGTGATTAGAGTTTAGAAAATTAGGGGTATGATATTTTTTAAGGTGTAGGGTTTAGGGTTTAGGATTCATTGTTAGGGTTGTGATTAGGGTTTAAAAAATTAGGGGTATGATATTTTTTAAAGTGTAGAGTTTAGGGTTTAAGATATAAAAAATTAAGGTAAAGATTTAGAATTTAATTTTTTAAGATTTTTTAACGAGAGACATGGAAGGAGGCACAATTAGAAGACAAAAGATTTAGGGTGCAAATCGTCTACCCCTTCCTCATGCCTCCATTTATGCCTCCACTTCAAATTAGAGGGTTTAGGGTTTTAGTTTAAGGGTTTTGGTTAGGGTTTAGAGAATTAGGGGTAGGGTGTTTTTTGGTATAGGGTTTATGATATAAAAAATAAAGGTTATGGTTTAAAATTTAATTTTTTAGTAAATTTTCAAAGGAAACAAAAGGAAAGACACAGAAAAAAGACAGATTTTTGCTGAAAGATTTATATTCATTAAACTCGTTTTAATTACAGATTTGAAAAATAAAAATACATTAATAACATATACTAGTTCTGAGTTTAAATACTTTTATTCGTAAAATATTTATCAATATTATTAAAATTTAAAATAGATTAGTTAAATAGTTTGTTAGCAACCCTTTTTTCTAATAGTCCTCGGAATAATTAAACTAACTGCTTATCCCAGCTGCATCTGTATCCATCCCTGAATTCCCAAGTGCGATGAGGAATATGAACCTATTGGACAAGTGAAGAATGTGATACGACGCGCCCACGTTTGACACGCACAGTGAATCTTTGTGCATGTGGGGTGCGCTCAAACCGAGTCCCCAAGGTACAAACGAATCTGTCAAAATCCGCGTACAATTTGAACCATTATTTCTCACTACCCCACCATCCAAATTTCCACACCCTTGCTGAAAATCTCTATATAAAAACCCCTGTTCTTCTCCCCCTCAATCATCAAGTTTTTCAAGAATTTCCCGGTCGTTGGGTGTTAAAACAATGAAGTTAATCACATCCGGTGAACGGAGATATGCTCTTCTACTGGCTGCCACGGACTCGGAGTACATAAAGAGAGTGTACGGTGGCTATTTCAACGTGTTCGTCGCTGCTTTCGGGGAAGAAGGAGAAAGGTGGGACTTGTTCAGGGTTGTGGACGGAGAGTTCCCCGACATGAGCGAGCTATATAAATACGATGGATTCGTAATAAGTGGAAGCCCTCATGATGCTTATGGGAATGACCAATGGGTTCTCAAGCTTTGCTTCCTCTTGCAGACGCTTGATGCCATGGAGAAGAAAGTACTCGGCATCTGCTTCGGCCATCAGGTAACAGAACTCGTGTTACAGTCGGACGGTTGAGTCCCTGATGCTCATTAATTTCATGTTTTTCCCACAGATATTGTGCAGGTCGTTGGGGGGGAAAGTTGGGAAGGCGTGCAGTGGATGGGATATAGGGTTAAGGAAAGTGAAGATTGTGAAAGATTTGTCAGTCCCTAGCTTCATGGAAGAGTTGGATGAAGTACCTTCTTCCTTGTCTATCATAGAATGTCACCAAGATGAAGTATTTGAGGTTCCCACGGGAGCTGATGTGATAGCGTTTTCGGACAAGACAGGGGTGGAGATGTTCGCCATTGGGCAGCACATTCTCGGCATTCAAGGCCACCCAGAGTACACTAAAGACATCCTGTACAACCTCATCGATCGACTTCTCGACAACAACTCCATTAAGGTAATAATAGACTCTTATTATTCCTAATGTCTGATCTTAGCTCCGTTCATAGCTCTGTTCAGTCTGTGATCCCTTATTTGTGTTTCATACAGAGAGAATTTGCTGAGACTGCCAAATTCGGATTGGAGATTGCTGAACCTGACAGAAAGTGCTGGGAAAAAATATGCAGGAACTTTCTTAAGAAAACACATCATTTCAGTTTTTCTTGAACTTTGAAAAAAATCTGTACAATTGACCAGCCAGCTCACACCAATTAAGATGCCTTTTCTCTTTCTTTTTCTTTCCAGAAAGTAAGTTATTCCATATTTGACATTAGATTAACACAAAATACAAATTTGCAAGATTATTACTCAGGTGCACTTTACAAAGTGTATTATTTGGCCTAAATGTTTAATAGCACAAGGACAAGTTTACATTCAAATCAAAGCATAGATGGCATGTAAGAAATTTCCAAATCTTAAAAAACAAATTCTTCAAACATTGGGGAACTAAGGATCAATACATCATCTGCAACTATAGATAACTCTGAAAAAATGCAACGCAGATTTTTGGATTTTTAGGTAACTTTTATTTGAACAATTCTTACCTAAAGAAAGGGAAGAGGAAATTTGCTTTTAATAAGTCTAGAACTTGTAACTTAAAAAAAAGCGAAAGAAGTTTTCAGTTGAAAGTTTTTAATTACTTGCTCTAGACATTGTCGTAAAATTACTCAATCAAGATTTATCATGTGCATAACGGCGTGCATGTTAACCATTCCTTTTATTCAAGCCATTTCATGCTTCTAGGGACGAAGTCAGGATTTGAGGTTGAAGGGAAAAAAAATAAATATTTAGAAGTAGGAGTGGCAAATTTCTAAAAAAATCATTTTTTAAAAAATTTAAATAAGGGGACAAAAGTGAAAAAATTCTTCGGGGGTGGGGGGCGATTGCCCCATCCAAACCTAAGGTGGCTCCGTCCCTACATGCTTCTATATGCTACTTAGGAACGGAACTAGTCGGGGCAGGATAATTTTATTTTTTATTTTTATATATATTTTAAAATTTAAAGTTATATATGAATCTATCCTACTTTAAAACTTATATGTTTTATCTTCTTAATCCGAAATTTTAGCCTCACCTTGATGCTACCTAAACTTGTCTAATGTATCATCACCAATTCAAACAAGTTTTACATGCTCATCTCAACATATAGGCTACCTTAGAGGTCCTCACTCTAAGCAAATTTAGCATGTTGTGTAAATTAAGCCCAAAAATTATGCATACCAGCATAATTTCTCACCAAAATTTGCTATACTAACATTTAATCCATATAAATCATATAACTTTCCCAATAAGCTAACCATAAGTATCCAAATCATGTAGCATGTATAAACCTAGTTTCATGTTTACTAACTACATGGCCAAAGCTTGAAGATGTCAGGTATGCATACTAAGTAACTCATACTTCTCATATCACATGCTCCTTTTTTTCCCTTATTTGTTAACATACCTGCAATCTGTCATTTTCCAGGCAGTTCTATCATCTCTGTCTCTGTTACAAAGTCAGGTTACATAGCACTTCGAGAAGGATTTATCATGGTTAAGTTCTCATCGTCTATCGACTATCAGATGTACTTAATGCTTGGTTTTAGCTTACGTTGCTCCAACTCCTCACTTTTCTTGAAGTATCCGTATTCGATACCATTGTCCGAGTAACACGAGTTTTACCTTTCTCAGTTGTTTTACAATATCATCACTAGACTTGTAATGGAGTAACATTCAAGACCCGAGGTTAAATTCTGGTTTCGATTAGTTCATCTTTTGCATATCATGATCTCGTTTTTCTGCCTCTATGCCGTGTTATCATTCAGGTTCTATGCAGTTAAATCACCTTGCCATTGTACGCTCAAGTCACAATGGTATGGAACATGTTTCCTCCCTTGAATCTATGTTATGATATTCAATTGGAGGCTCATGTGGCGTTTTCTTGTCCTTATTGCAGATGGGAACAACTTTCAACTCCGAGCCGGCGCAAGGGCAGTCATCACTGGTGACCATTTAAGTGTATATATGATAATAATTTAGTTTAGCATTGTCACTCGAGCTTGTTTGAGTCGATTCCAAATTAACGGCTTCATTACAACAAAAATATCATGTTACATGTCCACGTACATAGATCAATAGCATTGTCAAGAATTGAATGAATATGATATAAATAAAGGATTATTATCGGGTATATAGGTGGAGTTTTGAACTCCACAACTGGGACTAAGACGTGTGATAGTTTCATAACCCGATTGTGAAATAAATCATTACCTATTCATCTAACTTTCCTCTTGCCATTCTCCCTTCGTCGGCCAGTTATCTTCTCTTCGGTAGCTGGCCTCCCTCCCCCATCTCTTCCTTCTTTCCTCTGGTTCCGGTTGCCGTGGTTTTCTTTTCCTTTGGTGCTTGTACCTTTTGTTTCGCGTTGGTCGGTTTGCTGGGAACGACATTCTCCGACGGCAAAGGTCTAAGCTTGGCCCCATTTTTGCGAGGAGGATGTCTGGTTCCTTTTGGAAGCAGGGATCTAGGGTTGACCTGGAGGGTGTGTGCTATGTTTCTGTTGGCTCCCCTGCCTTCAGTTTCTTTCCTGGTTTTGGTGGCGTCTTTCTCCCCATTTTGGCTCCTTTTCACTGGTTGAACAGGCTTCTTATTCGCGCTGGTGGAAGAGCTTTGACTTGAGTTCCGTGACCGCTCTTCCCTCTCAGCCAATTTGACACCTCGTTGCTTGATGCGGTGTTCTTCCAGTGGCTTCTTTTCTGCATTGCTCCTCAGGATTTTATGTTTGCTTGTGCTTTGTTGTTGGTTATGTGTGCTCTTTGTGTTTGTTTGTGCTTTGTTGTTGGTTGTTTTGGCTTTTGTTTTCTGTTGGATCGGATCGGATCTTTTTCTGATATTGTTTCCTCCTCCCCCTGTTTTTCTTTGGTTGTTTCCCTCCGTTGCATCCTTGTTCTATGAATGCCGACGATATTTGTTAAAAAAACATGCACATGAGAGGTATTTCAAACTTAAACAAAAAGTTGAACGGTCTTGCATGTTAAGGGACTTAACTATCATAGTATAGAAAAAGGACACAGAAAACTGAAAACAAGAGGAAAGGCACACCTCAGATAGAGGAAGCGATGACACCTCATCTGAAGGAGACGACTTATTTTGTCTCCAACTTATCATCTCAGATTGTATTGAATCAAGCCGCTCTCTTAGCTGCATCAACAAATTCAGTTCATCTTCCATTCCTTCACTAATTTCATGGCATGTATCGAGTCTTCTACTCTCAAGCTGCTCAACTTTCTGAGCCAACAGTTGCAGCTCCGATCGATAACTAGGGATTCTAGTGGATGGGGGAAGAAGAGTTGATTTGCAGTCATCACTCGGTTTATATGATCTTTTACCCTGTTTGAACTTGGCAAGTTAGTCAACTTCACACATTGAGTATCAAATTCAATAGGCGATTCATAGTCAGGATCAGGATTCACCTCATCTCTCAGTTTATAGGAAATATTATCATCCGCTGGTGGTGATCCAATCGTGAACGAATCTGGCTTTGTAAGTCTATCATCATCTTCCACATATGACTTCCCTGTATTCTTTAGCCCATTAAAACAAATTTCTTTCCATTCACTGCTTTCGGGAACTTCAAATTTGCAATGGACGTCAACTACATCATGAACAGATTTAGAAGTGGCATAATTTGG
Source organism: Abelmoschus esculentus (assembly GCA_035048815.1). Taxonomy (NCBI): domain Eukaryota; kingdom Viridiplantae; phylum Streptophyta; class Magnoliopsida; order Malvales; family Malvaceae; genus Abelmoschus; species Abelmoschus esculentus. Next base: position 17,798,771 of record JAUCBN010000029.1, read on the forward strand.
AGTGGGATTCTCTGATGGATCTTCACAGGTTTTTATCTTTGGACATATAAGGGGAAGTTTTGCTCTTGAGGGACTGGTACTTCGGGACTCCGGTTTTACCTTTATGTCGGACAACTTCTTTTCATCAAATTCTTTACAATTTGAAATCTCTTTCACCTTCTCATCTAAAATTCTGATCTGTTCCCAGTAAGAATTGAACTCCATCGAGTGTGGAAAATTTCTCCTTGAATCCAAGCCGTGATTGTGAAATACTAAATCAGGATTTCCAGAATATATGCTTGAACTTGAATCTAGCATTCGAGTTGCATGCTTTTCCCCATCACCGTAACTCTTTGTTTTATAGAAATCTGTCAGTAAAAGTGACGGCAGGGAGCTGCGTCTTCCCATGGTGGATTTAATCCCCTTTTCTCCACAGGTTGCGTCGTTTCTTTCTGCAAATGGATTCTTTCTTAGAAGTTCGGACTTATAAGCCTCAATTTGGAGTTCAAGAGCCAAAAATTCCATTTCTTTCTGATACATCAACTCTTCAAAAACTGCAAGAGATTCCTCTGCATGTGTTATCTTTTCTTCTGCCATTCTCTTGTATTGGCTTGCTTCCATCTCCATGGCCGCCTTTTCACCTTGCAACCGCAGTATCATCGACAAGGCTTCATTGGTGGCGGTATTGGCGGCTTCTCTTTCCACATCAAGCTCGGCATAGAGCTTCTGTAGAAGTTGCTGTTGAGCGTGAAGCGTTTCTTTTAGAACCACAACATCCTTTTCCTTGACGGGCGAAATTGTTGTACTACCAGCCATTGTTCACTACCTCAACTTCATAAGATGTCAAGCAAGCAGATACGGATTTGGTTTCAGAAATGCAAACAACCCAAATTTCTACCCATTTCTCCTTTACACATTCGCATCCGAAATAAAAAAAAAAAATTGCAACAGACGATCAGGTTGTGAAAAGAGAACTATAAAAAGAATCGGTGGCTCGGAAACAAACAATAAATCACACAGAGGCAAATAATCAAACACAAAGAAGGCATAAATAAAAACGAAATACAAATAACCATAAAAACTCTAAAATAAACATGGGTACCTGTAATTTTGCATAAAGAAACAGATTTGATCTTTAAAACATCCCCCTGAGTCACGGCTAAAGATGATCGGGAACTTAAAACAAAACCCAGTTTTCAATTTCTGAAAACAATGAGACCTGGGAGTGGGAACACCTGCAATTCAATAAATAAATAACCAGACGGTTGCCTTCATCCTTTGCTTTGCATTTTCATACAAAGCCAAGATAAGGCCAACCGTGTCTGATTTAAAAGAAAAAAATGGTTTTTAAAAGCAGTACACCCTTTGGCCTTGTTCCTTTATTGTTTTGCCGCAAACTTTGTTCAAAGCATTCCATTTTTAAAAAACCGTTAACAGACATGTTCCATGTTTTAACGGCTATTAACGGACCCCTCAATCTATATTTATATTGTTTTTTGATGGAAGTATTGAAAAATAGTTGATAATTTTCTTAACCACATGCTTATATTAGTTCAAATTTTATCTGATTATATATTTTAATTTTAAACATTTAAATAAAATTATTTTATACAGACAAATAATACTATAATCTGAATCCACACGTTTAAGAAATAAAATAAAGTATAAAGTATAAATATTTCGGTATAAAGTTATATCAAGTATTTTGATGATATATTGAGTATGGATAGAATACTTGTAAATTTTTTTTTCTTCTTATGTGACTGTGACATCACACGTACCCAATACTTACATACTAATAAGGTACTTGGTTCTTTCAATAAAAAATAATAAGGTACTTGGCCTGTGTGATTTAGCAACGATGATACTTAGTTGTTTCTGTAGCGATTCTTTTTTTAAAAAAAATAAAATGTTTGTTTAAAAACGTTTTAGTGGATAATTTGAAAGTTCGGTATCTGAAGGTGACACTTAAAGAATAAAATGTCATTTCTATTAAAATATCGTTAAAATTTAAAATTGGTTGGAGTCGTCACCGGTCACTTTGGTAGACCAGACAGCATTAAAATTTGACCAGAGATTCAAAACGTTTGAGTTCGGGAGTTGATTACGTTTGAGGAAGGATTAACACCCCACAACGCCCAGAAATTAGTACCTAAAGGTTCGTATCATAAATATTTAAAAAAATATAAAATCCGAATTAATTTAATTTTTAATTTTTAAATGTATATTTTATTCCTAATATCCACGATAATTCAAAGAAGATAACACCCCAAGACCAGAATATTACTACCAATAGAATATATCAGGATAATAAATTATAATACCATATAGTCATATAAACATGAATATAATAATATAAATATCAACTATTAACATAATATAAAACGATATATAATTTATAAATATTATATATATAAATATTACATAAGCATAAAAATAACACGTGACGTAATACATATATAACAATACCAAAAATATAACATACCAAACGTATATTATATTGAAAATGTTAAGAAAATAGGAAAATATATTATATTTGAATCATATTATATTTATAATATTAAAAGGGGAAAATTATATCGTATTATACCTTATATACTGTACATATAAAATATATTTAAAAACTATACATATATATACATAGAAACAAATCATATGGGTATATTAAATATATTAATTTACATATATTATGTAAAACGTGAAGCATCAAGAATAATATGGAAAAGGACTGAAATATAAGAAAAATTAAAATTGGAAGAAAATATTGCAAGGATACTGCAACCGCAAGGATTACGTGCGTTATTTTCCCACTTTTCCAGGTTGAGTTCGGGTATGGGTCTGCTACGCGGGTCGGTTCGGGGCTCTAAGGGCTAAACCACGCTGTTTTTAAAAATAATCTTATACTCCATGAATTAAACACACTCTTACAATTTAACAAAACTTTGCCTAGAGTGAGTATTAGATCGAGTCAGGTTGAGTCAAAAAATTTCGAATTGATGAGTCATATTTTGCAACTTAAATTTTATTTGAAATTTTTTTGATTCGATTCGAGTTTAAGAAATTCGAATCAAGTCGAGTTTTCGAATTTCTATAAATATTTAATTGTTATTATTTATCATATTATAGTATGATTTGATTGTAATTTAAACAAATTTCTCTAATCATATAAGATATGTATATATATATATATATTTCTTCATATTTTTTCATATGTAGAAATGTTTCTTTATATTTTTATATATCAATGTATATATATCATAAAAAATTAAAAAACTTATCTCAAACTTAAAAATAAATTTTTTAATTATTAAAAAATAGAGTTATTCGAATTTCCATTTTCGACTTAGGAAAAACTTTATTGAATCTCCTATCTGAGGTCACTCAACGCTCCTTACTCCTATATGCTTTAGGAAATCTTCGATACACAACCGCTTAAAACTAAATTTAAATAATTTAATATAATTAAAAAATTTTAAATAAAATACAACCCATCAACTTAATTAATTTAAAAATTTTAACTCAATTCAATTAAACGCGCATACTTACAATAATATTAATATTCTTTGATGGTACCAACTTTGAATTTTATAACGCGGTTAAAGCGGAAATAATTGAATAATTGAAGTGTTAGTTAGGGGTGTTTAAATTTGAGTACTTGAGGAATCGGGCATTCGATTTTTCAGATGATATAATTATCATTTTATATTTAGAGTATAAATCGTCTACCTCTTAATTGTCTCTTTATTGGTGTCTTTATTTTAAATTAAGAGTTTAGGTTTAAGATTTAAAGTTCAAAATTAAGGATTGTGGTTAGATTTAATGAATTAAGGATAGTGTATTTTTTAGGCCGTAAGATTTAAGATATAAAAAATTAAGATTTATAATTTAATATTTTAAAAATTTTTAGAAAGAGACATTTGATTTATTTTTTATAAAAATATCTGATTTTTTAAGGTTAGAATCGACGGACGAATCACTCGAGTAGGGTATTTAATGGCAAGTGACTACGATGAAAGCAACCCTTGACCTACTTCCCATGTGCTTTCTGTCTGTGTCACACACTCACCTTTCCTTCACTTATTCAAACCCCAACAGCCTTGTGTTCTCCGGTGCCGCTAACTATAAGTCGTCAGATGAAGGATGACCGGACAGTCCAGATCGAACAGACGTAGACCGCTGAGCTACCCCACTCGTGCATGAGACTCATGAGTCACGATCATTCAGGTCCTTCACCTGCCGACACACCCATGTGATCCTTCATCCACCAAGTCAGTCCTTGGTCCCCTCGTCCTTTCCTCTTCTTGTTGCTACAGGACAGGCAACCAACCAAAACAAGAAAAATTAGACGATGACAGTTTAACATATAAATAAAAATAAAAAGGATAATATTAGAGCTGATAAATAAGAAAAATTTTAAGAATGATCTGACTTAAATTTTTATTTTAGAATATAAGTGAAATTTAGGTTAATTTCTACGGTGCAGATAAAAGAATGTTAGGTGCAGAAAATGTTCTTCCGTTAAATTTTGTAAATAATATATTAAAAAATGGAGAACGCCACCTGTGTGCAGGCGTTCTTCCCCAAGTTGTCATGTGCAGGTTAGGTGTGAGTAAAACTCAATTCGACTCGAAAAAATTGAATAATTCGATTCGTTTTGATTCGATTCGAAAATTTTTTAAATAAACTTCGAGTTGTAAAATGGAAATTCGAATAACTCGAATAACTCAAAATTTTTAATAATTAAAGAATTAATTTTTAAGTTTAAGACGAATCTATCAATTTTTTATGATATATACATTGATATATAAAAATATAAAGAAATATCGCTACATATGAAAAAAAAATATATAGATAAATATCTTATATGATTAGAGAAAATCGTTTAAATTGAAATCAAATCATACTATAATACGATAAATAATTACAAATAAATATTTATAGAAACTCGAAAACTCGACTCGATTCAACTCGACTCGAATATTTTAAACTCGAACTGGAAAAAAATTCAAATAAAGTTTGAGTTGTAAAATATGGTTCGGAAAATCGAATAACTTAAAATTTTTTGACTCGATTCGATCAAATATTCACCCCTAGTGCAGATGATAGGTATTATCACACATACACCGTAAAAATTAGCTTAGATTTTAAAATAAACTTTAGATACCTTATTTTTCCAAATAAACTTTAAATGGTCTCCTTTATTCTATTTTCTTTTTTTTTGTTCGATATATGGTTTATTTTCATTTTTGTTTGTTTGTTTGTTTGCATGTTTCTGGATAGTTTAACTTTTTTAGAATTTATTTTAATTAATTTAAAACATACCCTTGATTTAATGGAGTGTGTCTTTAGATTGATTAAAAGGAATTTAAGTTTCTTTTTAGTTAGTAGAAACCCTAATAAAAATTTAGGGTTTAAAAATTTTAATTAAATTAAACTTTTTCCTTGCTTTAATCGGGTATATTTTAAATTAGTTAAATTTATTCTAATTCTCTTAATTGTTTTAGGTTAAAGTTAATATTTAATTCAGCTTATAACTAAAAATCATAATTTTTGATTTAATTTATTCTAAATAGTATCATTACTTTAATGGATGTAATTTAAAATTAATCAAGTTAATTTTTATAATTCGAGATAATATCATAAGATATTCGTTTAAGATTTTAATTGATTAGGATTAATATTAAAGAAACTTATATAATATTATATTACCAGTTGTATTTTTTTATAATTTAGGTCTTATTAGGTTAGGATTTTAACGAGTATTTTGTGTGTTTATTTTAAGCCTTAATATTACATATATTTATTTGTCATTCATTTGACCCTTTTAATTCAACGGAAATTTAGAAATTAATTAATATTAACTATAAAAAGAAAATATTTATTAATAAGAGTATTTGTTTCGTAATATCTTGGTTTAATAGATATTAACCAAATATTTAATTTAATTTATATTGTATAAAGGTCAAACTTTAATCTATATCTTTATCAGACATATATTGTCACATCATCATAGTGGGTTGTCACATTAAGGAGAGATTTTATTATGAGGCCAGTCACGTCATCTATGGTTCTAGCTAATAAAAATTACTCATTCAAGTACTAACTATTTATATCATTAATCTAACTTTCAAAAAATATATTTTTTAAATGACATAAAAAAATGAGCGAAGATTCATTGATAAAAAAAAAACTTAAAATATAATGGTATAGTGGGTAGTTATAATTAGGGGTGAGTATTCGATCGAGTCGAGTCAAAAAATTTTGAGTTATTCGAGTTTACGAGTCATATTTTACAACTCAAACATTATTTAAAATTTTTTTGGTTCAAGTCGAGTTTAAGAAATTCAAGTCGAGTCGAATCGAGTCGAGTTTTCGAGTTTCTATAAATATTTAATTGTAATTATTTATCATATTATAGTACGATTTAATTTTATTTTAAATGACTTTCTCCAATCATGTAAGATATGCATATATATTTTTTTCATATATAACAACATTTCTTTATATTTTTATATATCAATGAATATATATCATAAAAATTTATATATTTGTCTCAAACTTAAAAATTAATCATTTAATTATCAAAAATTTCGAGTTATTCGAATTTCTATTTTACAACTCAAACTTTATTTAAAATTTTTTTGAGTCGAGTCAAAATAAATCGAGTATTTTCGTTTCGAGTCGAGCCAAATTATTCAATTTTTTCGAGTCAAATTTTGCTCATCCTTAATATAATTAGATAAGATCATAACTGATATGATAAACTAAACCTATAATATAATTTTTCCATGTCAACATACTGAATTGCCATGTCAGCATAGTGGATTGTCGCGTTAGCAACGTCAATTACCATGTCAATAGTGTAATGATCAATATTGATCATGAGGTTATTTTTTTTAATTCGCGAATTAAAAAATGATATAAATTTGATTAAGATATAGTTTGTATGACCATAATAACCTTTGATGGTTAGAGCACTAATCCCTCTGGTTAAGTTCAAATATTCGAATTATATTATTATAAATAAAAAATAAATTAAGAGGGCATCTTCATAATAAATATCTATAACATCTAAATTGACTAAGGATTAATTTAATATTATTTTTGAAAAGTGTAACGAAAAATAGTTTTAAAAAATAATTTTTTAAATTATTTTTTAAAATAAAAGTATTTAATATTATTGTAAAAAAATATTTTAATTAAATAAATTATTTATTTTATTTTTTTAATTATAAAAAGATTAATAATATACACCAAGAGTTATCCCATCTGATTAGGTCCTTGTCGTTAAACCTAAAACAAGTGAGAGGCTCTATAAGAGAGCTGACGAATAAGATGAAACCCCATAACTACTTTCCCTCTGCTCCTTTGTCGTGCACTCACCTTTCCTTCCTCCAAGAAACAAAGTCAGACCTAAGAGATTTCTTTTTATTTTGGATTCATTTCCTCTGGATTCATCCTCTTCCCCTTGATTTCAGATCTACAAGCATGAGGTATGTAGAAACTCACTTCACTCTTGTAATCTTCGTATTCCCTTGCCTTCTTCTAAAAGAAAATGGTTCTCCTGATTCTACTCAAATTGCAGGGGATGAAGGGGGTGTTTTTCTGCCTTTTCTGCTGATTTCAAGTCTCAGAGAAAAAGCAGAGGTAGAAGCCAAGTTATTTGCAGAAAAAAGAGTTCACAGAGTTTTAGACGTGGGAAATCTTAGGGTTCTTAAAAAGGTAAGAAGTCGAATCTAGAATGAGATCCTTAATCGTTTGAATATACAAGGGATGGGAAGTGTAGGAAAGATAAAACTTGTTCAGAAGTTGCCAAAACAAAGGCAAATATAATCCGAAAAGATATAAAATATCGATTAATTTTTTATCTTGAAAGAAAGATGAAATATGATAAAACTTGTTTGGAACTCGTTAAAATGTTAAAAAATTAAATTTAAATGAGATTGATAATCGTTTAAATGTACAAGGAACGAGAGTTGTTCAAAAATTGCTCTGTGTATATAGTTAGCTACAAAATTAAGTTAGAATATTTTAGATATATCCTAATGTTGTCATTGAGTATTTGTTGGACAGTTAATAAAAGTATTTTGAAGTACAATTTTATGAGGCTTTAATTTGTTATGCGATGCTTCGAATCAAAAGTATTTTTTTGAATAAGTTAATAGTAATTACAGTAGTATCTGTTTTAGAATATAATCCTCACCATTTAACATTGAGCCATTCCGTTAAACATTTGGGTTAAAGGACTCGTACAAATCAAAAGTATTTTAATATGTATGACGATGATTATTAATATTATTTTCTTTATTTAAAGTATTTGATAATTAGTAAGTGCATAAGTATACTTTAAAATTAAATGGTATAGAAAATCATATTATAGAGATCTATTAAGTTTTAAATATGTTTGAAATTCTTTTAATGTTAAATTTAATTTAAACCGACGATGAGAGATTTATATTTTGAAAGTTGACACATATATTAATAATATAAATTTTAAAAATAAAAATACTAATAATATATAGTTATTACAAGAAATCTTAAAAAATTATAATTAAAAATAAATCTTATAATTGTTCTTCTCTAAATATCATTTTTTTGTATTATTGTAGTATCTAATTTTCGGTATCTATATTATTAAATGTATCTTTTTAATAAATATAATAAAGAAATAATTGTGGATAAAATAGTACTATACGAATTAACTTTTTTTTCTTATTAAAAAAAACATTAATATTATAATTTTTAAACTGACAATCAAACAACATAAGATTTCTTATAAAAAATTATAAAGATAAAATAGTACTATACGAATTAACTTTTTTCTTATTAAAAAATGAAAGTCTAGCTCTAATTAATTCAGATCGACCCGCGTAGCATACTTAACTTTAGTGGGTGAGTCTCCCAGCAGGGATTTTCTGCGTACAACATCTCGAACCTGAGACTTGCTTAAGCAGAATCAAGCTGCTTACCACATAGACCAACCCCTATTAATAATATTTATCTTATCTTAATCATTTGACTAGATGAAAGATTTTTTTTGCATAAATTATTAACTATATTACTATTTAATTGTAATAATTTAATTTTAGAGTGGACATAAATAAATAAATACCAAATAGGCACAAAAAAAATTGAAGGACTAATAATTCTTTTGGATCCATTGAGCTATGTGTGGTTTAGTGGGGGTTCTGGACAGGCGCAATAGGAGCAACTGCATAGGGCCCCCGAAAAAGAGGGTCCCAAATTTTGATAAACTACTTTCATTAGATGATGTTAATCTCGAAATTCATTGAAAATTTTTGAAAATTAAAAAAGATGAGTTATAATTGTTAAAACGCTATTATTTTTTAAATGCGACAATTGATTATAGAAACTTATTGATTAATACTATTACTATTATTATTACTATTGCTTCGGTAGAACTAATGATGTTTTGGACAGGCGCAATAGAAACGATCGCACAGGGCCCCCTGAAAGGATATTTGTTTCTAAGGAGTACAATTGTATAACTAGTTGACAATTACTTTTAAGGATCATATTTTAATGAATTGAACAGGGTCACCAAATTCTTTGAACCGCCCCTGGTGTAGCTTTTAGAAAGTTGAGGATTTGAGCTCAAATGGGGTCTTGATTTTCAATTCTTGAGTTACAAAAAGAGATTACTACTAATATATATTGTTTGGGTAGTGGAAAGCATCTTAAGTTTTAGAAAGGAATTACCTTTGGGAGCTTTTCAAGCTAAAATTCATCTCGTTCTTATGCTTTAAATGTGTTTCTTGTAATTTTTATAAAGATTTAATTTAATTTAAATTTTTTATTTTTAGCCCTTCTCTCTTGAGGCACTATATGATCGTTGTTGGATTAAAATCCATAATTGTGGATACATGCGTAAAATATGAGACTATTATAAAATATGACATAAAATGAAGTGATCAATTATGTTAGTCGTATCATAAAAATAAAGATATAAATACCATAATATATATTTATAATTCGGCGAGAAACAAAGTTATAAATATCTAATAATTTGTTATTAAATCAATTATATAAATAAGTAATGATTCCAACATATAGGTTAACTTGTTTTTCTCTCATTTATCGTCAAAAAATTTACGTTAAGAGAAAATATATCTTCTTTAAAGATTAATACCAAAGATTTTGAATTTAGATATATTTTACTTCTAACAAATACGTAACATCAGTGTCTTATCATGTTGAATTATTAAAAATTAATTTTTTATTATTATTATTTTCGAATTGATTCAGATTTAAATTTTGTTTTAAAGATTTAATATCTTGATAGAGAATTCAATTAATTTGTGTTAAACAGTTTAAATTTTTATTATTAAACTTTAAAGGTATTATTTGGTGTCTGAAATTCAATTGAAAATGGACAAGTGAGATTTTATGTTATATAGACTCTCTTTTATTAATAAAAAGTTGTACCATCAGTGGTAAATTCTCAGAAATATTGAAAAAATTCATTATTTCAAAAAATATTAATTCCTTGAAATTATTTTTAGAAGTATTAAACTTTCTATAGTGACATCTAAGTCAGATTCTTTAAAGTTTGACTATAAACAGTATTTATTAAAAAAAACTTTTAAGTCCGTAAAGAGCGAGAAATTATATCATGGGTCAGTCTCACCATGTCATCCATGGGACCGACCAATGATAATCATCCACCTTATTATTTTTTAATTTTTAAAGTGAAGATTCACCTGAAAAAAAAATATGACATGAAAAAGTTAATAAGTGGATAGTTATCATTGGTCGGTCCCATGGACACGTGATGGGACTAACCCATGATATAATTTTTCGTAAAGAGCATATTCTATTCTTTTCATCCACGATTTGCTTGAAATGATGTGTTGGTTCAATGAGTTTAACCCTTGCAATCTTGTAATTAAATGCTTCACATGGGCAGGTATCTACAACTGATTCTTTCAATTAAATGCATTAGTCTGAAACAATTTGGAAACACTTTGTTTCCTCGGACAAGTAATTATTTATATGAGTGTATTCGGTATTGGTTTGATAAGTTATTTTAGTGATTATCGGTTTTTGGTTCAGTTAATTTTGGGTTTTGGAGTTTTCATATTAACGTTAATTTTTAAAAATTTATATTTTATCTTGACAAAATAACTTTATTTTATGGCTTTTAAACATTAAAATATAAAAATTTGAGATATTTTTCATAATTATTTATTAAAAACTTACTTTTAAGTAAAAAATAAAAATAAAAATATATTTGTATTATTTTAAGTATAAAATATATTTTTACCTTATAAAATAATTAAAAATTAAATTCGATTAATCACAGTTCGTAAATTTATGAATCATAATACCTCAGTTCGGTTTGATTTTCGATTTTACGTTAGCCATGCTCAACCCTAATTCTTTCTAGAAGTTCTTTGTAGAGATATTAAATTTATCCATTAATGACACATAAAAAAAAGATAAAAAATTATTTTAGAAGAATAAATAAAAATTATTATCAAATAAGATTATAGATGATATGATGGGTCAAATCGAATATTTTTTTAAAAGTTGGGTTAGTCATATGATATACAATGTGAAATGTATTTTAATCTACAAGTTAGGTAAATTTTAGTTTACACGAGTTTTTAATTTTAAAATTTAATCTTATTTAGGATTTAAAGGATAAGTGCTTATATTTTAGAATTTAAAATTTAGAGTTTATGTTTCATGGGTTTAAGATTTAGGATTAAAATAAACATAAAAATAACTTAAATGATATGCGTTATTTTTTATATGCAGACAATGTATGAATTATTTTACGCAACTTGTCTGCTTTTTTGTTTAAATCCTAAAATTTTATGAACTTAAACTCTAAAATAACTAAACTCAATCGACCTGAGATTCAATTTTCTCGATCTATTTTAAATCCAACTTGTTAATTGATCCAACTTATTTTGACCTCAACCTACTATTGACCTTGTTTGATCTTGACCTAACATATATTTGAGGAAGTATATGATTTAATTAATTTAAAATATTGATAAATGTATATAATTAAATATTAATAAATATAAATTATTATATTTTTAATAAATTTAAAACGTTAAATATTTTTATCATATATACATATATAATCAATTAAAAATATAAAAAATAGATTTGAATATTCATTTGACATTATTTAGTTTAATTTTTTTTAAAATAACTTGATGTTTAGTGATAATTCAAGTATTAATTTATTTAATATATTTTTTGATTAATTAGAGATTACATTCTCATACCGAGATTCAAACTCATATAAGATGAAAAAACATAAGCATCTTTAACCGCTAAGCAATATAAATTATTTATCAAATTTGAACTATTAAGTTTAAAGTATATTAAAATCTTAACTAAATTAACTTAAATTAGTACTCAATTGCATCAAATTAAAATAATTGATAAAAATAATTAATTAAAAAAGAAAATACAAAACTTTAGAGAAAAATAAGCCAAACAATTTTTAAGTTTGATATTATTTACTTTTAATTTAAAAATTTTAGGATATAAATCACCCAAAAATTTTGAAAAGATATAATATTTTTTTTGCGGAATATTATTTTTATTATTAAAATATATAAAATAAACTTTGAATGAGTTAGTATTAAGTATAATAAATTATTACTAAAATATATAATGTCTCATTTTAATCAATAGTGTTCCTAATTTTAATTTATTGAATGAGTTAATCCTATAGTATTGAATTATTATAACGTATAATAAAAATGAATTTTTTTAGGTTTGAAAAACTATTATAACATATACTAAATTTTGGAGGGAGATTATTATTATAATATATAATAAATTTTAATTAAATATAATTAATTAAAAATATAAAAAAAAATTATTAGATTTAAATATTCATTTGATATTATAAAATTTAAAATTTTGTTAAATAATTTAATGCTTAGTAATAATTCAGTATGTTTAATAGTAACTCATTAAATATAAATTATTTATGAAGTTAATATAAATTTATATACTTAATTTCATTTTTAATGACGTGCTATATTATGTTTCTATCTTTACACATAATAGATATAGGATTCACTTTTTGTTTTATTTATTACTGATCATAAGTTTGTGGTTTAATGATTCGAATTGATCATTATTTATTTTTAATTTTTATTTTAAATTTAGTCTAATATTTTAATATAATGATATACAAAAAATACTCAAATATTTTAGATATAAATCGTATGATATGATGATATTTTTGTTTATTCTAATACATAATGTTTATTTTTTTATGTAATTTATGTTCGTGAAAAGTATTAAATAATTTACTCAAAATAACCCAACTAAAAGTTTATCGATTAATTATGTAAAACTCAAACTTAATACAAACTTGAAGTTGGAATTAACCCAACCTAAAATAGTACTGATTTGAAATTACTCGACCTAAAATAAACTCGACTAAAAATGATCTCCCAACCTAAAATTAAACCGACCTAAAATAAACTTGACCTAAAATCAATCCAAAACTGAATAAACCCCGTCAATTAACTGATTCAGGCCCAAATTTTTTAACTTAATCTGTGATTAGTACACACTCGATCCAAATTCAATTAAAATATTAAATTAATCTAAAATAAAATATATCTAATTTAACTCGACCTAATAAAACTCAACCAAAAATTGATTTCATTACTTGTTTTTTCATCCTATTATCGACTCAATTTCTGAACTCATAGCAAACACCAATAATCCCTCTATCATATAATGTCGGCAATATTATTATTTCATTTTATAAATATAAACCTTCAATTAATTAATTAATTAAAATTAAATATAACAAAACAATAATTTATGTACTAGCGATAGTCTCTCTCGAAAACCGCCAACAAATTAAAAAAAAATCTAAAATTAGAAAACCTACGAGGAGAGGACAACGGCTTAATCTATCATTTTTTAATTAAAGTTTAATCACTTAAAAAATAATTTAAATATTTATTTAATATTAAACACTTTAAATTTATTAAAATAAAGCTTAATATCAAAATAAATTCTCATTCTCTGTTTTCTTAGGGACTTAAACTATCATTTTTATCAAAGTTTAGGCACTTAAATAAAAAAAAAATATAATCTAAATATTTATTTGATATTAAACTAATTTTTAAATATAAAAAAATTAATTTGTAAAATTATGCTATTTAAGCTAAAACTGATAGTGTGTAATTAGGGGGAATTATCACAAATATTAAAAAATATTTATTTCTAAAAAATATTAAACCCTGAAAAATATTTTTTAAAGTATTGATGTTTTTACAGTAAAATAAAAGTCGAATTTAAGAGAATTCGATTATGAATAATAAAATAATAAAATAACAGTGAACAGTACAATAAACAGTGTAGAAGACAATGAACAGTGCAATACAGTGGAGAGTTACTGTGAAGAGTCGGATTCTAAAGAATCCTTTATTTATTTTATTTTTAAATTCACTGTTCATAATCGGATTCAAAAGAATCCAACTTTTATTTTACTGTAAAAACATCAATACTTTGAAAATATTTTTAAGGGTTTAATATTTTTAAAATAAATATTTTTTCTATAATATTTGTGAGAATTCACCGTGTAATAAGTTTTGAAATCCAATAACATTTAACGATAATTGATTTTTAACAATAAAATGAACTGAAATTTAATTAAATTATAATTTTTAAAATATTATGACCGAGTTTTTAATTGAATACATAATTAAATAACTTTTTTTTAAAGACTTCCTTTCACTACCAAAAGAAAAATTCAAACTTTTAAGCTAAGGCAGTGTCAAATAATTGGAAAACTTTCACTTAAGATCACAGATTCTTCTTACTAAAGCTTTTTGATTTCACTTTCACTGTAAATATAAATATCAATTCTCTCTCGTCGTGTGACTCGGTCGACTGCATATCCAAATCCAAACCAAAACCCTTAGAATTTAGAAAACGATCTTTTACCTTTCACGGTTTGTCTTTCTAACTTTGTTTCAGGTGCTTTAAATTCTTAGTAGGATAAAGAGAGGAGATGGGGACTGGGGAGTCTCATAGGCTTTAAATTATTTGTAGTATAATTGTTTCCTTCTGATCTTTTTAGTTTGAAGTTTGGGTCTTAGCTGCTTTCACAGATTTCTCTTTATTTACTTTTTTTCTCATGGGGTTTTAATGGATTTTCTTTTGGGGTTGGCCTTTCTGGGTTTTGTATTATGTTTTTGAACCCTCTATTGTTTAATTCTTCAAAAAAAAAAAAAGATTTTTACCTCTGTTTTTCTGTAACTCCTCATTGAATGTAAAATAATGGGTTTTGCTCTGTTTCAAGTGTTTGCTATTTTCTTCCTTTGTGGGAGTGTTTTGAGCAAGGAGTGTACGAACTCTCCAACTCAGCTTTCATCGCATACTTTTCGTTACCAACTGTTGAAATCAAAAAACGAGACATGGGAACAAGAGATGTTTGATCATCACCATTTGATCCCAACTGATGACTCTGCTTGGTCCGATTTATTACCAAGGAAAGTCTTAAGACAAGAAGATGAACTGAGTTGGTCGATGATGTATAAAAGGATGAAGAATCCTGGTAGTTTTAAGGTCGTTGGAGATTTTCTGAAGGAGGTTTCACTGCATGATGTTAGATTGGATTCAGATTCCATTCATTGGCGAGCACAAGAGACCAACTTGAAGTATTTATTGATGCTTGATGTAGATAATTTGGTTTGGAGTTTTAGGAAAACTGCAGGTTTGCCTACGCCTGGGAAGCCATATGGAGGGTGGGAAGGCCCGGATATCGAGCTCCGCGGTCATTTTGTCGGTAATCATTGGTTTAGTTCCATTTTCAATGTTATCAAAAAACATGTCATGGCAAATTATTATTGAATCATGTTACTCAACTACCTTTTGTTCATTTAGAAGGGTCTGCTTTAATGTGCTTGAAGCAGATAACTTTCAACATTTATTTTTGGTTTTGGTCCTTGATAGTAAAGTTATAATGTTTAAAATTGCCTTTTGAATCTTGAAGGGCATTACTTGAGTGCAACAGCTCAGATGTGGGCTAGCACTCACAACGACACCCTCAAACAGAAGATGACGGCCGTTGTGTCTGCCTTATCTGACTGTCAAAAGAAAATGGGCACAGGATATCTTTCTGCATTTCCATCAGAACTTTTCGACCGCTTTGAAGCAATAAAAACTGTTTGGGCTCCATATTACACCATTCACAAGGTAGATTTGAGTTCACCAATTTGTTGTTAAAGAAGAATTATATTAGCTTCTAACTTGGCAATTTCAGTAGATCTTGGCAGGCCTATTAGATCAATATACATTTGCAGATAACTCTCAAGCTTTAGATATGACAACATGGATGGTTGGATATTTTTATAATCGCGTTCAAAATGTGATAAGAAAGTACACTGTGGATCGACATTGGGCGTCACTTAATGAAGAAACTGGTGGTATGAATGATGTCCTCTACAAGTTGTTTACCATCACGGTGGGTAAATCTTTTTTGTATAATGTCTTGAGCTTCTATCTGAATTCTTTATTTCATCAACATGATTTAAATCGTCAGTTGGTTTGCTCGCTGTGAGCTTTTTGTTATATGCAAGACATTTGGAATTTTCAATGAGCATAGTATTTGAGACATATGAGTTTAGTTGTGAATATCATATCATACTTTCTAGTGATGTTTGACAATTACACATAATCTCCGACAAAGCGAAAAATGTCAGTAAGCTTAATGGAATTGCAATGCTTGATGAGAAGCGAGCCTTTGAATGTGCATAGCATGATATAACTGTCATTCGGCCCACTGTTTGTGTCTGTCAGATTAATCCAAGCCTATGACACGATAATCAATTATGAATAAAATATATAACTTCAAAAGGAGCATCGTTGTGGCCTGAAATTTGCCTAATACGAGAGATGTGTGATGCCATCCAAACTAGCTGTAAGTCTTGTATACTTTTATGATTTGCGTAAACTGTAATACTAAATGTCTTTATATTCATTCACAAGGAGAAGAAAAGGTCGAAGTGTTGATTTTTCTAGGCTGTAGAATTTGTTATCTAGCATTTGGACCTGTAAAGCCAGCAAAACTCTTACCACTGTCTCTCTCAGTGTAGTTGCAGAGTTTGTTGATTAAGTTGTGCATTTTATTTGATCGAGTTTTTCATGTTACTTTATGCAGGGAGATCCAAAGCATTTGCTGTTGGCTCACCTTTTTGATAAACCCTGTTTTCTAGGATTGCTTGCGGTTCAGGTAACTTCCGAGATTCCTTTTGTTTAAATAATCTTAATTTATATTTCAATATGCTGCTTTTGTATGTAACCTACCGATGGATAAAAATTTTCCCAAAAAATTGAATGTGTACTATTTATATGTATCTGAACATTAACAAATCAAATCTTTTGGAGCTTTAGTTTCCGGAAATAAATTAATTTATAGATTATGAATCCTTGAGCATGACAAAGATAGAACGGTGTGTAGGGGTGTAGTATGGAAGAGGCAGAAAGAAGCTAATGAAATACACTTATTTTGATACTATTTAGTATTTACTACTATTATATAGTAACTCGTTTTTCTTATCAAAATTTCATTATATTGCTTGTAGGCTGATGATATATCGGGGTTCCATGCGAACACACACATTCCTGTTGTGGTTGGATCTCAAATGCGGTATGAAGTGACCGGTGATCCACTTTACAAGGTAGATAGCTTGATATCCATTTTAATTTTTATTTCATTTTCCATGGTTTAGGTTCACAAATAAATGGCATCTCTTCCTTTTCTTTGGACTGAAGGGTGGTTTTAAATACTTATTTGAACATATGTTTTTTACTGTGATGCCAGACAATATCAACATTCTTTATGGACATTGTTAATTCTTCTCATAGCTATGCAACAGGAGGGACATCAGTCGGCGAGTTCTGGTACTTTTTCATTTTTCAAGTTCTACTTTGCTATTTCTTACTGTAATCTTGTCCTACTTGGTGCCTATTTGCGCTCATGATTGGCAAAACGATTGACATTATGTTGTGATTCTGCATTTCCGTACGAGTAGGTCAGATCCAAAACGATTGGCAAGTACATTACAGACCGAGAACGAAGAATCATGCACAACTTATAACATGCTGAAGGTATGTCAATTTATCTTCAATCAATGAATTTCATGCTGGATCTCAAGTATATTAGATTCCGGAAGTTCTTTTTAATCACTAGAAATATCAAAACAATTTCATGTGGGGATATCAGAAATGAAAACAATTTCGTGGCGGTTTTAGGTCTCTCGTCACCTATTTAGATGGACCAAAGAAGTGGCATATGCGGATTACTATGAGCGTGCCCTCACAAATGGTGTACTAGGCATCCAGAGGGGTACGGAGCCTGGAGTGATGATCTACATGCTGCCACAAGGGCGCGGAGTCTCTAAGGCTGTAAGCTACCACAAGTGGGGAACACCATTCGATTCGTTTTGGTGCTGCTATGGTACAGGTTAGGGATCATTGCCCGTATTTAACTATCCCTTTCATGATGAATGAACTGCAATAAACTTTTCTCCGACCAGCATGGCCGTAGATCATACTCTGCAGTTCTTCCAATCACGTAATCGTTTTCCTTCTTGCCTATATGCAGGAATTGAATCGTTTTCCAAGTTAGGAGATTCTATATATTTCGAAGAGGACAGGAGCATTCCTAGTCTTTACATCATTCAATACATATCTAGTACTTTTGATTGGAAAGCCGGAAAAATTGTGATCAACCAGAAA
Source organism: Abelmoschus esculentus (assembly GCA_035048815.1). Lineage (NCBI taxonomy): Eukaryota > Viridiplantae > Streptophyta > Magnoliopsida > Malvales > Malvaceae > Abelmoschus > Abelmoschus esculentus. The sequence goes on from JAUCBN010000029.1 coordinate 17,817,509, forward strand.
GTTGGTCCTGTTGTTTCTTGGGATCCATACCTTCGTGTGACGTTGACTTCCTCTTCGAAAGAGGTACTCGAAACAACTCATTTATTTCGCTTTCCATGTATGTCTTCATGCTTAATCATTTATGTCGAACTGCAACATGGTAATATCATTCGGAGTCTGGTTTTGTAGGGACCGGGACAATCATCTACCTTGAACTTGAGGGTACCAAGCTGGACCTTGACAAAAGGTGCCAAGGCAACACTAAATGCTCAGAATCTCGACCTACCAGTTCCTGGTGCGAATACAATTATAGTTTACTGCTGATTTTATATAAGAAGATTTTCGTTTTTTCGGATTTTCGGTTTTGGTCTTTTAAGAAGATTATAAAATAAATCTTGAACATTTTGGAAAACTGCAAATCGGGTTAGGGTTTCAAAAATTTAGAATTTAAAGTTAGTGTTTTTAATTTGGGGCTAAAATCGGGTTGTGACTGTGTTTGCATTCCCTATTCAGGTAGCTTCTTACAGGTGAAATGGAGCGATGAGGATAAACTAACCCTTCAGTTTCCACTTAGTCTAAGAACTGAACCTATTAAAGGTATGTTCAATAGATGATGAATTCCTAGCTCCCCAAATATGCAAAATGATGTCTAGCATATTTACTATGATAAGCTAAATATTCATTGGTGATGTAACTGTTGAACTTCTCTCTTTAAATGAAATTTCAGACGACCGACCTGAGTATGCATCCGTTCAGGCAATACTTTATGGTCCGTACCTGCTCAGCGGTTATAGCAGCGGTGACTGGGACATCAAAACTGGTTCAACAGGTTTAGTGGCAGACTGGATAACTCCTGTTCCTGCTGCTTACAACAATTATCTTGTTTCTTTTTCCCAAGAGTCTGGTGATTCAATTTTTATCTTCACAAACTCGAATCAATCAGTCCAAATGGAGAGGCTCCCTAAAGCTGGTACCGATGCCGCTGTTCATGCCACGTTCAGGCTCCTCGTCGATGACAGTTCAGAAAAAATTTCAACCATAGAAGAGGCCATCGGTAAAACTGTCATGTTTGAGCCATTCGACTTTCCAGGAATGGTTGTAGTGTATCAAGGACCAGAAAATAACCTTGCAGTAACTGCTCCTCCTGAGGATAACACGACATCTAGTTTCCGTTTAGTTCCTGGATTGGACGGAAAGGATAACAGTGTGTCCTTGGAGTCGATAAGCCGAAAGGGATGTTATGTATACAGTGGTGTAAACTACAGTTCTCGTGTTAGCGTGAAGCTCAGCTGCATTTCATCGTCATCATCCGAGGCCGGATTCAATCAGGCAGTCAGCTTTGCAATGAACAATGGATTAAGCGAATACCATCCGATCAGCTTCGTTGCGAAAGGGGAGAGGAGGAATTTCCTCATGGTTCCATTGCAGAGCTTCAGAGATGAATCTTACACCATTTACTTCAACATTCAACCATGAAGTACTCAGGTTCGGGACAGGAGAAGGTTAGTACCCTGCTATGTCCAATATCAGTATCTAAGGCTTGTATCATAATTATTAAATATAATAAAAATCCGGTTCAATTTAATAATTATTTATAGGATATATACATATACAAATACAGTTAATAAATATAATAATGCATACGAAATTAATAATCGGAATTAAAGAAACAAGTAACATATATCGAATAAAATGATAAATACACGAAAAAACAATAGAATATATTATACGAATAAATAAAAAGAAGAAAACGTACAAAAATATAAATACCTTAATAAATAATTAATAATTAAAATTAAACAGAATAAAAAAGGCAGAGACCTAACAGATCATTTGTATACTAGTTTCTGGACCAAATTAAAAAATTAAAAAAAATCAAGGAATTAAAATTGAATTGACCCGTTAAAGGAATTAACAACATTAATACTATTACTGTAGCTTTTTTTTTCATCTGATCCAACGACTGAGATCACTCGAAGACCAATGGTTCAGATGCATTCCTGGCAATGACATGACGCTCTCAGATTGTATCACGTGGTACATGAAAACTAGAGAGCCTTGGTCTACGTTTACGGGTGAGTATTCGAGTGTGTTGAGTCGAGTTAAATTTTTTTAAATTATTCAAGTTGAATTGTTTTATTTTATAATTTAATTTTTTTAATTTGTTCAATTCAAGTAGGTTTTAGCGAGTTCGAATCGATTTAATTTTTCGAGTTTTTTATACATTTTAATTGTACTACTTATAATACTATAATAGATTTTAATTTCAATTTAGCCGACTTTCTCTTTATATTTCTATACATATGTCTTCATATTTTTTTTACACGTGTAAATAAGATTTTGAATTATTATTATCATAAAAAAACTTAGGTATGAATATGTTATTTCATTAAATTACGAGTCTCCTTAAAAAACTCTTTCTTATCTAGATAACCTCTTTCTTAACTCAAACTCGACTCGATACCATAACGAGTTAAATCGAGCAAACTTTAACTCGACCTCGATAAATTCACGAACAACTCGTTAATTTTTTAAAATATTTTTTAATAATTATTTTAAAATAATTTCATTCAAAAAATAAATTTAAATAATAATTATTAACGTGTGAATTATTACTTTAATTTTAATAAGCTAATTTAGTGTATTTATGAAATGTTACTTTTGAATTTAGACTTTAAAAATGTTTTATACACTTTTTGATATTTTTAGTTAAATTTATTAATTTAATTTAATATTAAGCCTTATATGGTATTATTAAATTTTACTTTTATTTAAAAATAAGATAAGTTTTTTAATGAGCTTAACGAACAACAAATCGAGTTGAGCCACAAAATATTTTAACGAGCACGAGTCGAGCACAATTTTAACGAGCTTAATTAACAACGAATCGAGTCAAGTAACAAATTTTTTAATAAGTATGAGTCGAATAATACCTAACTCACGATTGATTCACTCGATAAACACTCCTAGTCGAGAATCACATTTTTCAAAAGAACATGGGATGGAATCTGTGAAGTACTGCTTCTCTGCTATTTCCCCAGAACAGGTCCAACGAAACTACTACAAAGCTACTAATACTATAATATAAACAATATCTGTTCTTTAGGTTTAACCTAACCTGATAAATTCAACGACTCAGTTATTAAATACTACAAAACCATTGGAATCCACTTTGTACCAAAAACAAAACAAACAAAACAAGACAAAAGTCACAAAGTGTTCCCTGCAACATGAGTGGTCTATGTTACTTTCTACCTTTGAAACAATGTTTAACATGGCATGGCAGGGAGGATCTAAACTGTGGGAATGGGAAACAAAACACGAAAAAATTAATTTATGCAATACGAATTTATTAAAGTTTCGGAATTTATATAGATTCGAGCTAGGTCTCGGGGTATAGCATTTGATGAGAGGGTATGACGTTGGCATTAAAATATTACAAAAGATATTATTAGATTATCCTTTCGAGTCACAAAAAAATGACTTATAAATATATAGAAATCAAATATTTTCACTTATAAAGTATCATTTTTTATGTTTCGACGCAAAATCATCTATAACACTTTCTATATAAATTTCTTCTAAAACATCACTTTCAATTACCATCAAAGCATGTCCATTTAGTCTTTCTTGTGACATAATTATCCGTAAGTAATATTTCAATTTTAATTTTAAAAAGCTTTGTTTTACAGAAGAAACAATAATAGAAATAGTCAATAAGATTCTATACACAATCGTCATATTTAGAAAATAATTATAACGTTTTAACAATTATAACTCATCTTTTTTAAGAGTGTTTTTAGAATTTTATATTGAGTTTCGATATTAATATCCTCCAATGAATGTAGTTTATCAAAATTTTAAACTCTTTTTTAAAAAATCTTATGCTGTCGTTTTTATTGTATCTGTCCAGAATTACTGTCGAGGTAGTTCTCAGGGACATTGTTTAAGTGTTGTCTATTTCGTTTGAGTACAAAGAAAGAGACTCCCAACCGCACAAGGCCACCCTTTTTCTTCTTTTTTCTGATCCACAAGCTGGACATGAAAAGGAAAGGTTCCTGGTTTGGCTACATCTTCCCCAACGTAAGCCTACAGCTACAATCATGTAATTTAATGTGTTTTGTTTTGAAAAAGGTGATGTAAATGTAATAGACAACTAGGGAAGCTTTACTTTTTCTTCTCCTCATTTTTTAGGTAAAGGTTATAGGAGAAGGAGTGGTTCAAATAAAGTAATTGATTTGTCTAGGAATCAAAAAGGTGTCACGAGAACACTAACCATGTGGTGTTCTAGTAGGACTAAAGTTTTGGTGTAGTGATAAGGAGTAGGGTTCGAGATAGCTGCAATAAAAACGATTACAAAGAGACACTAAAAATAAAAAAAAATTAAATTAAATATTTATAAAAAAATATAAATATATATAATTACGTGTATATATAACAATTATCTAAAACTTAAAACATGAAAAAGAATCACTTTTTAGGTGAAAAACTAAAAATGTTTGAATTTTAGATGTTTAATATTTAATTTTTTGTTGTTCAAGAGTTTTTACTAAGGGAAGTTTTTTAACTTATACATCTTAGTGATTATAAAGTAAGAATCTCGTTTTAATAAATTGTACAAAATCCTTAAAATCTGTAAACCGCTCCTAACCCAATTTATCATCTTTTCCTTAAGTTGTATATTCACTACCTATTAAGAACGTGTTAATTTTAATACATCAACGATAAAAATTATATATATAAATAAAGTAATTTTAGGTTTAAGATTTAAAGTTTACCTGTCTAAATTTGGAATTCATGGTTATAATTTAAATTTATGTTGCAGCCAGCCATAATTGCTCTTGAGCAACATAGGATTCACTAAGCTTTAATGTCATTGTCTTAATTTCCTTTTTATTGAAAACAGAAGGAAGTTTGACTCTTTAAGTTTGAATTAAGACATGATTAGTTGAAGTAGCGTTGATTAAACAAATGTTTGTCCATGTGGAGGTTGGCTTACTTCAGGGGAGGGGTAGTTAGAAAAATTATTATAGGAGTTTGATTTATCGTATTATTTATAATTTTATTTAATAATAATTTTTTATTTTAATATTTTTAATATAAATTTTAATTTTTTACATATTATTAAAAATTAATTACTTAAAAATTACACTAAAATAAAATAATACTATTAGATGAAATATAAATTATGCGGTGAGTTGGATATAATAATTTAATGAGCAGTCGGCTTAAAACCTCTTATTTCATTTATTAATACTTTTCCGGACAAAAGTAGTTATGGGAAACAACGAACTCTCACATTAATTATTTCCCTTAATCCTACGTGGAATTCCATTTTCAATTTAATATAAAAAAACTACACCTGCCCATATAGATAAAAGAAAATCTAAACCAAACACAACTTAATTATATCTGAATTTCTTGTTTTATATTTGATTAAATAATATAATAAAATCTGTATTTGGTGAAGCAATGGTATGGTACTTGATTAATCATGTCCAAGGAGTCTTACCACCGAGGATTATTAAATAAACCTTATTTACCACGTCATCTATAATTTAAACAATTAAAATTGTTTCTTTTTAAATAACTACTCACTAATTATATATAAAAAAGAAATGATGATTCATCTTAATAAAAATTGAGATAAACGATACTAATTATTTGAGATCATAAATGACGTGATGAGCAAGAATCACTTAATAATTTTTCCTTACCACCGTATTCTTTTTTTTTTTTTTACAATTATGGGTATTTTTGTAAACTGAAAATCACATCCATTGTTGCAGCCTTGGGTAAAAACCTACTGCTTGCTTCACCTGCTGTCGTTCTATTTATTCATTGAGAGCAAAGACAAAACATACATTGGATTTCAGATACATACACGACACCTTCATCTCTCTGTCTTTCAAGTTTCTGGTTCTACAAGATTCTAATCATCTTTATTGTCTTTTTTTTCGTTGTAAAAGAAAAGGAAAAGGGTAAAGAAAATCCCATCACTGTTCCTTTCTGGTGTTATGCACTGCTCTGTTCATGGCTGCTGCCTCCCAAATCTTTCACAACAAAGAAACTGATGGCAACAGTAACAGTAACAGTAACAGTAACAATGAAGTCAGCAGGCAAGAAATTCAGGCCGCCATTGCCAAGGCCGTGGAGCTTAGAGATTTACATGCAGCTTTGATGCTAGGCAACAGCCCTGCAAATCAAAAGCACACTTCTTTTTCTTCTCCGGTTTCACGCCCTGCTTCTCAGTTCTCGGCTCAAGATTATCCTGTTTTCACTCCTGTAAGTCCATCTCCCTCTCTAAATGGCCTGTTTGAATTATGTATGTATGTGTTCTTTTATTTGATGGGGTTGGCATAAAATTGTTTTCTTCCCTGGTAGATGCCTATCTTGAGTAACAGATACAAGGATTTAAATCGTGGTTGCAGCCATGTTTTCGGTCGGTTTTAGACGATGCCGAATGTTATTGCGGTTATGGACTGTTATTTAAGTCCCTGAATAGATCCAGGGACCAATCTTTAGCATTTTTCACACTGATTTGTTAGAGTTCAAGTTCTTTGTGAAATGGCAATGGTTAATTATGGTCACTAACTTTGAGGAAGCATTTTGACAGAGTTATGAAGATGAAGCATTATCAGGATACCATACAAATAACCAAGTTTTATCTGAAAGTTGGGATGAATGTGGCTTGCAAGCGAGGAAAGTATTCTCTCCGGCAATGGCTGCCTTTGAAGAACATGTTTGTCCGGCGGAAGATCAAAAATCCGTTACAGGTTCTTGTGCAAATCACATCACTGTCCTACAGACATCTCCGGGAAGTGAATTTTACAATCCCGGTAGGAGTAGGAGGAACAGTTTAGGGGATTTCAAGTCACTGTCATCTTGCAATCGATGCAAGCCTGCGGTTATAATGACCGACTCCGAACATGTAGGTAGGAACATCAAGAATTCGAATACGGTGGTGCCTCTAACTGACTCTCACTCGTCTGTTCAACCGCAACCGAAGAATCGAGGGGTGATTTCGTGGTTATTCCCTAAGTTGAAGAAAAAACATAAGAATGGGAATTCGCCTACTCGAACAGAATCAGAGGATGTTTTGCAAATATTCAAGGAGTTCGGCATGTTATCGATCGAAAAATTGAAGAAAGAGCTGATGGAAGCAAATGAGAATAGGGATGCCGCATTGATGGAAGTTGCTGAGATGAGATCTTCACTAGGTGACCTCAAGCAGAAGCTTGAGTATCTAGAAACCTATTGTGAAGAGCTGAAGAAAGCCTTAAGGCAAGCAACACAAACAAAGGATTCCCAAATCAATGAAAAGCTTGGGAAAGGAAAATCCATCGGTGGCAACGGAGAAAACTCGATGCCGGTCGACGAGGAGGTAATGGTAGAGGGTTTCTTGCAGATAGTATCCGAAGCACGATTATCAGTGAAACAGTTCTGCAAGACACTTGTTGCTCAAATTGAAGAGAGTGACAATACTTTAATGTACAACCTGAATTTGCTTCTTCAACCATATAAACTTTCCTTGAATTCGAAGTACTCGAAGGCGGTACAATACCATTTGGAAGCAATCATAAACCAATCCCTCTACCAAGATTTCGAGAATTCGGTTTTTCAGAAAAACGGATCCCCGAAGCTGTTGGACCCTGAACAAGATCGCCAAGCTCAGTTTTCATCGTTTGTTGCACTAAGAAACCTCAGTTGGAATGAAGTTCTGAGGAAAGGAACTAAATTCTACAGTGAAGAATTCAGTAAGTTTTGTGATCATAAGATGAGTTTAATCATTTCGACGTTGAACTGTAGGAGACCGTGGCCCGAACAGCTTCTGCAGTCCTTCTTTGTTGCTGCCAAATGCATATGGTTGCTGCATTTGCTTGCTTTCTCATTCAATCCATCGTTGGGAATCTTAAGGGTTGAAGAAAATAGAAGCTTTGATCCACATTACATGGAAGATATGTTCATGGATAGGCAAAAGTCACATGGACCGAGTCGGGTTAAGGTCATGGTAATGCCTGGATTCTATGTGCAGGGAAGGGTTTTAAGGTGTAAGGTGATTTGCAGATATAAAATTGTAGCTTAAGAAATTTGCTTAAAATGTGTCTAACATAAGAATAGACCATTAAAAGAAAATTCATTTTTTTAAATGATTTTAGGGTAACAATCGCGGAATATAAACAAAAATCATCTGTCTTTTTATTATAAATTTTTATGTCTCACCTTAAAATATATTTAAGATTAAATTCTAAATTTTAACTCTAATTTTTATATCCTAAACTCTAACCTTAAACTCTAAAATATATATTTTATCATTAATTTTTTAAATTATAACTATAATTCTTAACCTTTAGTCCTAAATCTTAAATCATAAATCATTATTTTAAAATAAGATGTTAAATAAAAGATAATAAAAGAACATACAATTTACACGCCTTAAACATGTGTATTTAAAAAAAAATTATCAGATTATTAATTTTATAAATATAACATTATTTGATCCATTAATGGGTATGTTACAATTAGGGTATTAACATGAAATATTAGACCTTCCGACCCGCTGATTTGATAGAAAATATTACGGTATTTTTCTTGGAAAGGTAATTTTTTGGCGGTTAAATATCACAATTTTATGAGTGGGATTTGGTCCATTATATTAGTCTTAAACGGATACTTAGTAAGGATAAATTTTGTTAGATTTTGATTTATTTCGATAAGATATTTTAGTAATTATCAGTTTTTAATTTAGTTAATTTCAATTTTTGATTTTTTTATTAAAGTTAGTTTTTTTAAAAAATTATTTTATCATGACAAAATAGTTTTATTTTAGTAATTGTGATTTTTTTTATATTAACATTAAAATATAAAATTTTAAGATATTTTTCATAAATATTTATTAAAAATTTATTTTTAAGTAAAAATAAAAAAATAAAAAAATATTTATAGTATTTTAAGTATAAAATATATTTTATCTTATAAAAATAATTAAAAATTAAATTAGATTTAATCCGGTAATCGCAGTTAACAACGGTTTGTAAATTTATGAACCATAATGCCTCGTTTCGGTTCGGTTTTACGGTTAACCATGCTCAGCCCTAATACCTACCCTGGTTATTAATTTTTTTATTATGTATTTATCTAGTTGTAATTATGGTTGTAAATGAGAGACAAGACAGATCGCGAGCTATTCGATTTCAGCTCAGTCAAAGCTCGACTAGATTGGATTCAATTCGAATTTGACTCGAATTTTTAATGAGTTAAGCCGAGTTACTAGATACTCAACTTGAAAAATTTTGCGAGTTACTCATCAATAATAATATATTATTATTAGTATTAAATAAGGGTTTTATAGTTCAAATTTTACGTAGTGATCAAATTGAACACGATGAAAAATTTAAAGGACTCTTAATGTAATTCCCTTTTTCCCATGATGTAAGAACAAACATAGTTGATCTAGAGATAGTAATCTCATACTACTAAGATATGAAGAAAGAGAAAAAATTTAGCTATAAAAAGAATAGGGATTAACCTGACAAAATATTTTTTTTTTGATTTTTTTAATCAAGTTTAAATATATTTTTATTTTAGTTTTTATTGAGATTGGAGTTTGAGCTTCAAATGGGATTGAGTTCATGTTTTGAAGTCGTAAGGATTTGTGTACATATATTTTTCTTTACGGTTTTCATAAGCCATTGTATATACTTTATAAGGAATTGTATACATACACAAATTCTTATTATTTTTGTATCATATTATGTATACGCGCAGCCAATTGTGTATGTACACAAATCCTTACCCTTGGGTGGTCTCCTTTAGCTCATGATTTCTAAATCGTAAGAATTTGTGTACATAACTTTTTTCTTACGGTTTTCGTAAGCCATTGTATATACTTTGTAAGGAATTGTGTCCATACACAAATCCTTACCATTTTTGTGTTATATTATGTATACTCGTAGCCAATTGTGTATGTACACAAATCCTTACGTTGTAAGCATTTTTGTATATACTGTTTAAGGATTTGTGTATGTACACAAATCCTTACGTTTATAATAATTTATGTATATACCTTTTTTTTATAGTTTTTATAAAAAATTGTATACATCATAATCAATTATCTATATAAATGACCGAACTTTTTTTTAGTCCGCTTTTAACCGACGTTTGCTAGAACTACCCTAAATACTTGCCTTTAGGTTGTAGAGCAACAAAGCCAAACGTCAAACGCTGTCGTATTATCTGGTGGTGTTTCTTTCTTCTACTACTCTCGATATATCACTCTGTAGAAAAGCAAAACATTGGAATCTCTTCGCTCCGAGAAGGCTTTGTTAGGGTTTTGGGAACGCATGATGATCGGAATTTGATGGTGTGGCTAAAGAGTAATCAACGGTGAAAGAGAGGGGGAGGAGGGGTGTAAATCGCAACCCTAACGTCAGTAAATGGAAAGCTTTGAATCTGAAGAACCGGAGAAGAAGAGACCTCACTTGGATTCTCCCGCCATGGCCCGTAATTCCTCTACTTCTCCAAACCACGTCAAATCTGTAATCTCTCTTCCTCAAACTTCTAAAAAAATGATTTATTTCCTGCTCAAATTGATGGGCGTCCATGGTTTTGTTCGTTCGTTTCTTATTTTTCATCTGTAATTTATTATCAAACCACATTGGATCTGGAATAATATTTGTTTTTGTCCTTTATCAAATGAGAAAACTGAAATTATTGCCTGCTATTATTATTTTGCTTAGATTCTCTTTGAAACTTTTGATTTGAAATGCTTTCTCTCTGCCATCGAGACAGTATTGGAATAGAAGGGGGATTTGAGTTGATTTGGACCAATTGTCAATTTGCGATTTAATTGAATTGATAATGGTTGATAGAAATAGTTTGTTCTGAAACCCGGTCCCCCTGCCCCTATGGGGTTTTACTAGAGGAAGAAGAAAGGAAAACAAGATTCACTCTCTTAGTGACTTACCTGGAATCACTATAGCATTGATATGCTTTTGTTTGTCCAGATTTGCTGATTTAGGGTTATGCCACTCCATTGTGGTGAAATTGAGCTGATGATGTGGATATGTTATTTAGTCTGTACTAACAGTGGATTCACAACATCAGTTCTCTATACGTTAACAGAAGAGAAATGTGATGTCATATTCGTGACTTTATTTACCAGAATTGCCTATTTGCATCATCTTAGAATTTTTAAAATTTTTAGTTATATGGTGGCCTCATCTCTGATTCAAACCATTCGTAGACTTGTCATGAACCAGTTCGTTAGACATCTAATTATATGATTGGAAACCATTAATCAATCCAAGCTAAACCCTTCGCATAACCTAATTTAATATAAGGCATACCTGTCAGTGAGTGGAGATATACTGTCTCCTCCCTCCTGATTGAATTTGCCTTTCACCTTTTATCCTGGCTTTGGTTTTTCAGACTTTCATCTTGCTATTATCAGGGTTTTTCTACATACACCTCAATTTGTAAGGCTGGTGAAAGTGTATGAGTAAATTCTCAACATCCATTTTGATTTAGTTTTTTATTGCATGCACATGGATTTGTGATTTTGATTCTCTTACACATTCAACTTGATATAGAGGAATTTTACTTTATCCAGGTTGATGCCGCAGTTCTCCAGTACCAGAATCAAAAACTTGTCCAGCAGTTAGATATTCAGAAACATGAGTTGCATGATCTTGAAACAAAAATCAAAGAACTAAAAGACAAGCAAACCTCTTATGATGATATGCTGATAACTGTGAATCAACTTTGGAATCAGGTGTTTTTTTGTGACACTTTTTACTGCTGTATCTTTTGCGATTATCATGATTTTTTTTAATGTTTTTTTGTTACTCTGGTGTATAGCTGGTTGATGATATGGTCCTGCTTGGAATACGAGCTGGAGGAGGCCATAATGTTTTACAAGTCTTGGACCATGCTGACAAGTTTCGAGGTTCGGATCATAACTTAAATTGTTGGTTGAACATGTTCTTTTGTTTGTGTTTTCGGGAGTTAGGGAGGTAGTCCTGTTTTTTTAATAATTAAAACATGTCAAGTGTAATTTCTCTCAGTAATAAATTAACTTGAGCTCTCTCTTTAGGTTCTATACCATCATGCTCTGTGGAGGAGATGTTTCTTTCTAGGCTTCTAGAAACAGATTTTATTGATAGTGATGACAATGATGGGATTGCTAATTACGTTGAACGAGTGTTATCTGATCGCCATTCATCCACTAAGGACTTGATAAAATCTCTGGAGGATATCATCTCTGTTGAGAGAATGAAAACTGAGAACATGACTTCTTCTTTGCATGGAGAATTACCTGTTGAAGGTTAGGTATTTCAGTTGCTTGGTGATTAGAATTTCTCATTCCACATGTTTTTCGCGAATTCCTGTTTTTATTTTTCTCTCATTATTTAGTACTTCTATCCAGAGTGTTACATTTTGATTATTATTATTACTACATATTTCTCTCAGACACTATAATGCAGCTTTCTAAGATTGATGATATGATGAAAGAAGAGGCTAAAAGTTTGCATGAGATGATCAATGCTCTACATTTGAAGCATAAAGAATATGCGGAGGAGATTCAAACATACATAAGCAACCATTCGACTGATCAATCTGAAATTAAACGTCTTCAAGGTCTTTGCTAGTTCAAATCTTGGAAGATGGTTGTATTTTATACATTATTAATTAGATATAGATGCCTGCAATAACTACCTAGCATACATAAATGGAATACTCAACAGAAACTTTGGTACTGACAGAATGACTGTATGCTGGCAACCTGGCTAGTTGCCAGACACTGCCTTGATTTTCAATACCTTTCGTTTTAGGTCTTCTCATGATTATATGTTAAAGCTGTAATTTATTGATACTGAAAGGTGAGCTGGAAGAAATCATGGCCGAACTTGAAGAAAGCAGAAGAAAACTAGTTGATCTGAAAATGCAGAAGAATATAGCATCTGGGATGCATGCACCAACTCCGGTTGTAGCAAATGGCAGCTTGTCACCAGAAAAGCCGGCAGATAAATCAATGGGCTTGCGAGAGATAAAGGATTTGATTGAGGAGACAAAGGTATTGGTTTACGTAGCTTTTTTTGACCTCTCTATCTTTGTGTGACTAATCTTGTAGGCTATGTTACTAAACAAGTGTTGCAGATTGTAGCAGCAGATCGACTTTCTGAACTTCAAGACTCACAGGAACAGAACCTAATATATTCAAAGCAACTTAAGGATCTACAGGTTTGCTTGGATTTTAATCTCTGGAAGTTGTTTTTCTTTTTAGTTAAAGTGCCTTTTCGAATAACAGTGCATGTTCAACTGATTTAACTAGAAATTTTATTCTTTTAGAATGAACTGAATGATGACAAATTCATACAATCCTCTCGGCTCTACACTTTGTTAAATGATCAGCTTCAGCATTGGAATGCTGAAATGGAACAATACAAAGCATTGTCAGATACTCTGCAGGTTAAGCTGCTTGATCTACTTTTTCAATTACTTTGGTTGTTTGATTAATTTTTGGTCCGTCTTGAAAGTATAATTTCAGACTGACAGGTTACTTGTCATGAGGAGGGAGAAGGAACTAAATATGAAAGCTGAGTCAGCCGATTCTGTTAGGAATACAGTTGACAATTCTGGTTCTAGAATCGAAGAGCTAAATTTGCAGCTCCAGAAATGTATCATAGAAAGAAATGATCTTGAGATTAAAATGGAAGAAGCTATCCAAGATGCAGGTAAAATAGTAAATCAGGATTGTACATTTTCAAATTTTAAATTTAAGGTGGAAATTTTTTATCTTTTAGTTTATTTAAATGCTACTTTTTTCAGGAAGAAATGACATTAAAGCAGAAATTCGTGTGATGGCATCAGCTCTGTCCAAGGAAATGGGAATGATGGAAGCTCAGTTGAACCGATGGAAGGAGACGGCACATGAAGCTATTTCTCTTCATGAAGAAGCCCAAGCACTAAAAGCTTTGTTAAGTGATAAGGTTTTTTCTTATCCTTAATCCTTACCAATTATTTTCGGCAAATAAAAATTCGTAAGTTTTCAATATGGATGAGGAGTTCTTAATGGTTGAATAACTTGAGACAAACACAATGAGTTACTTTTGTGCCAAGTGGTGGAACTTGATTGTCGGATAGAATATCATTTTGGAAGTTCGGAATTGCGTGTTTGTGCACCACCATGTAGTTATTGATTTTTATTCTTTTAATGTTATGTGCCACTTATCCAAAAAAATCGTATTTCTGTTTTATTAGTGCTTCATTTTATTATCAAGCATGTAATTCGAAGATGATTGTTGTCTTTCATAAAATGGTTTTATATTTCGTTAATTTAATGTATTATAAAGGAAGATCTTTATGATATGAATTTTGAATGTTTTGGAGCTTTTTAGTTGCTAATTGTCAAATTTTAAGCATATTGGTAGATCAGATCTGTTCAATTTTTAATCATGTGCTTTTATCTAAAATTTCTGATAGACAAACTTACAAAAGTGCTTGGAAGAAGAGTGTGCCGAACAGATTGTGGAAATCAAATCTCTCCATGATTTGGTATGTCTATTCTTTTGATAATTCCAGTTCTTTCCCCCCTCTTTGTTCATTAAAATATTGGGGGGAGGGGGAAATGCAGGAGCTGGGGCTGGAATCCCTGCTGCCCTAGAAATTCCTGCTACATTTTCTTGTCACGTGTAAGTTTTTTCCCTATGATGACTCTGAAAATAAGATATTCATTATTGAATAATATTCACTTATGCAGATTGAGAAATTGCAGAAGGAAAAATTGGAATTGCAAATCTTCTTGGATATGTATGGTCAAGAAGGCTATGATAATAGGTATGCTAATTTGAGAATTTATTGAGACAGAGTAAGAAAGTGAAAACGCAATGAAGGAAATAAAGAAAAAACTGCCTTAGTTCTTTATGCAAGCTGTGGATCTTTCTGTTAATTCTTTGTCTATCTGTGTAAGTCCTTTCTTAGGTTGTGCAATGTATGTACATCATGCTTGAAGCGGAACAAATCTATAATTGGTTCTCCCGAAATTCAGAAACAAATGACTTCTTGTGCTAAACTGCTTTTAAACAAACCTAGATTTTTATTTTTTATAGAAGTTGATGCTGAAATAGTAAAATATTTTAAGTTACATGTTTTTATATTCTGAGTTTGAAGTTCTGTTCTCTTAGATTGAGCTGAGAATTGTGATATAGTTTGAGCTCAATTTTATGCATTAACAATGATTATGTTTTCTTCTCTAAACTCTACCATTTCATCCACATAAGTATTTTCTAGTTTCATTGGTTTCTTAGTACTTTCCACTTCTGTTAATTAATAATTTGGGTTCTCGATTTAAATTTCAGAGATGTGTCGGAAATAAGAGAATCAAGAAATAAAGCTTATTCACAAGCTGAAATCTTGCAAAATGCTTTGGATGAACATAGTCTAGAACTAAGAGTGAAAGCTGCTAATGAGGCTGAGGCTGCATGCCAAGAAAGGCTTTCTGTTGCTGAAGCTGAAATAGCCGACTTAAGAGCTAAAATGGATGCTTCTGAGAGGTTTGTACTTTTGTAGATTTTGGTTTGTTTTTGAATATTGTTTCATTGATATTACTTGGTTTGCAATGATAGTGATTTGACTGAAAGGATGTTGATGGAGGA
Source organism: Abelmoschus esculentus (assembly GCA_035048815.1). Classification (NCBI taxonomy): domain Eukaryota; kingdom Viridiplantae; phylum Streptophyta; class Magnoliopsida; order Malvales; family Malvaceae; genus Abelmoschus; species Abelmoschus esculentus. Next base: position 17,833,144 of record JAUCBN010000029.1, read on the forward strand.
TGCAAATATGCTGGTTGAGAATTAAATTATATAGGAATTTTATTTTATATTTTAGGGGTATTACTGCAACTTAAAAGGATCTTTAGGATATTTTAGATAGTGATTTTCCTTTTCTAATTGCAATAGGAAATTCAAAATCAGAAGCAGATATAGCATTTTCAACATCATTTTGTTCAGAATGAGTTTCAGAATGTTCCTTAAATTGTATGGGAATAGGAGCAGGAGAAGGGGATGATTGAATCTGCATAGGTGCCTTCCTTCTCGAATAGGTCCTTAGGGGACAAATGGTGTCTTGAATATTAGGTTGTGGTTGTGGTGTATTAATGTTTGGTTGAGGAGTTTGAGGATCACTAAGTTTAGACAATGGGAAAGATTGAGTAGTAGTAGGAGAAGATGGAATAAGGGCAGGTTGTTGATCATTAAGGACAGGCTGAGCAGGCTGATGATCAAATTGTATTTTTGTAGAATGTATAGGACTAGGAACATCAATCAGGGGCTGAAGTAAAAACAAATCTGTATCCTTATCTTCCCTAAAAGACATCTCCCCCTGAAGATAAAGAACTTTAAAATAACTCTCTTTTTCCATAAAAGTGACATTAACAGAGGTATAGTATTTTCTTGTAGATGGGTGATAGCACTTATAGCCTTTTTTTTAGTGGAGGAATAGTCAATGAATATACATTTCAATGCCCTTGGATCAAGTTTACCTCGACTTTGAGAATGGATGTGAACAAAAGCAACACACCCAAACACCCTCGGTTGTAGGTTAAGAGATGGTCTGAAACCAGGAAAAAAATTGTAAGGGTTTGAAGAGGACTCTTGCATTCAAGGACTTTAGTGGGTAGTCTATTTATAATGTAAGTAGCAGTTAACACGGCTTCCCCCAGTATCTTTTAGGAACATTGTTCTGAAATAAAAGGGCTCTAGTTATGGCAAGAGGATGTTCATTCTTTCTTTCTGCTACCCCATTCTGTTCGGGAGTGTTTACACGAGAAGACTCGTGTAAAATACCTTTTTCTAGGAAATAAGGGGATAGGACTTGATTAAAGTAATCCTTGGCATTGTCTGATCTAATCGCTTTATTTCAGCCCCAAACTGAGTTTTAATCATGGTATAAAAGGTTTTAAAGGTAGAGGCAACATCTGATTTTTGTTTCAGAAGGTAAATCCAAGTAACTCTGGTACAATCATCTATAAAAGATACAAACCACTTAGCCCCAGACTTGTTAGTTTTATTGAGAAACGTAATAGCTATTTATAGTTTACAAAGGGAGAGATTATATCATAGGCTCGGCCTACCACGTCAGCTGTGGTCCCTAGCCAATGAAAATCACCCATTCCGCCACTAATCAACCATGTAATTAATATAATTTTTAGAAATTATATTTTTAAAATGACATGTAAATTATGAGTGAAGATTCATTTGTTGGAAAAAAATGAGTTGGAGATTAGTGGTGAGGTGGGTGGTTATTATTGGATGGAACCAAGGCTGACGTGGTAGGCCGGGCCTATGATATAATTTCTCTTACAAAGGACATCTAATTTAGGAAAGTATAATTACACAAAATCACCATTGATTTCTGCTTTAACAACAGAAATCTTATTCCTATTTTACAAGCTGAAACAACTAATCTGCTTTAACAACACAAAATCACCATTGATTTCTGCTATAATTAGTTCTATATAAAGAACTAATCTGCTTTAACTATTTTTCATAATAAGAGAAACAACTTTTTCTCTAAAACTTACATTACTCACATATAGAATTAGGTATTTATACAAAGTACATTAGCTTTAGAAAGCAAATAAGTCGAGACATATTCCTGAGATCAAGCATAATAGTTACCCTAAAATCAAGTAATTACATACTACAGCCACAGGTAATCTGTAACGGTTGTTATCTTTGCCAAATTAATTGTCCATGTGAACTCATCCTGGATTGGCGATTGCATGGTGGTACCGTGGTAGTATCCCATGCTCCACTCTTATGTAGTCCTTTTTCCTGTATGCTTGCCGTATGGCTTTTAATCTTTGCAAAGATTTCAATCATGTAAACGTGATAGAAATAATGAACTTGAGCAGTTTTCATACTAAATAAAGATTAATTGGACAAAAAGTAGTTTCAAGAGCTTTTAAGAGCTTAATTGTGTACTTCCAAAGAATAACTATTTTGTTTATTTATTTAGTTCATTATGAAAGGAGAATGTTGTGGTAACCTCTTCTGCAATACCTTATACTGTATGGTAGTGCGTTAAGGATTGCTAAAACTGTTTAATTAATTTATTACTCATCTTATCCTTCTAATCATAGCAGATGCATGTATTAATAAAATTAACCAGTAAACCTGCTGATACTTTTTATAGGTCATGCTTATTATGAGTTACCGCACTTCCTATGTGGAATGTGGTATGATCCAAATTGTTTCTTCATTCTTAATGTAAAATTTGCATGCTTGCATAAGAGGTGTTGGAGTTTTAAGTTTATGGTTTCTATTTTTATGATTTGTTTCTGTTTGTTTCCCGAAATTTCCATTGAGTACTATTGTCTGACTACTTCTTCCTACAATAAATCACAGGGATGTTTTGGAGCTCACGGAGGCTATTAAAATTAAAGATGGAGAGTCAGACACATATATTTCTGAAATTGAGGTTTCTCTGAGATTCTTTTTTCTTGGGGAAGAATAAGTATTTATTCATTTTTTGTTCCATCCACCCTTTTCTCACATTTGATGAATTGCTAGAGCTCCCTTTCCCTGGGTACTCCTTATGCCATTTACTGCCTTTTCTTTGTCTGCTTGTTGAGAGTTCTCTTTTCTTTTGGTAGACCATTGGCCAGGCATATGAAGATATGCAGGCACAGAACCAGCATCTCTTGCAGCAGATGACTGAGAGAGACGACTACAATATTAAGGTCTCTTTCATGTTATGTCTTGTATCTCAACTGTTTTCTTCCGTACCATATATTGTTAATTAAGTTCTGTATCTGGTCTTGATGCTTGGGCGACTTTTGTAACTGTGATGGAATTAAATGCAGCTCGTCTCTGAGAGCGTTAAGACAAAGCAGGCATATAGTTCCTTACTCTCTGAAAAACAGACATTAACAAGGCAACTTAAGCAAGTAAATACATCAATTGAATCTGTGAAAATGAGGATTGCACAGAGTGAGGAACAGGTAAAATTGTCAGAACTGTGTCACTAAAACTCGTTCCACAGAATTTACATTTTAAGTGTATTTATGTTTACATTCATTCATTCATTTATCTTATTATCAACCTTCAGCTTTTTATGGCCAACCTATAATTTAAACTTTGCAGATGAAAGTTTGTCTGACAGATGCTGTTAAACTCACACAAGAGGATAGACATTTTATGATTAGCCTTGAAACTGCAAAGTGGGAGTTGGCAGATGCTGACAAGGAGTTCAAGTGGCTTAAATCTGCCGCAGCATCTTCTGAGAAGGACTATGAGCAGCTCCAACGAAAGGTGGAAGAGTTCCAAATGAAGTTGGATAAGGAACAGTGAGTTATCTTTTCTCTGTCACTAAAAAGTATTGCTCTGTTCCTATTTACTCGGACTTGGTTGTGAGTTCTTGATACAAGTGTCTGCCATGGGTAACTTTTTCCTTGTCTTTGTATCCTGACAAGTAACTGGCACAGGTAATTAGAAAAAAATTAAAGAGTTTGAGCAACATAACTGGAATTAACTACAATAACTATGCTTTAACCTCTGCCTGCATTTTTGTTCTAACCCAAGATTGTAATCTTTGTCCCTCGTAACTTCATATGTTTTAATTCAATTATTTATTTATCTCACCTTCGAATTTGCTCTCTTCTCTATTGAAATGGGTTCAGACTCCAGAGGAAGAATCTTGAGGACGAGCTGACTGAAGTGAATCTCAAGTTTTCTGAGTTGAGTTCTGAAACTGGAGAGACCACCATCCAGAAACTTCAGGACGAGCTTAAAAATTGCAAAAACATTCTTAAATGCGGTGTATGTTTTGATCGTCCGAAGGAGGTGAGCGTGCTTGTTGTTTCCTTGACAGCCCCTTCTCCTCCTGCATTTTGTCTGAGTCTGATGTGTTGGTGTTCTTATTTCAGGTTGTGATTGTCAAATGCTATCACCTGTTTTGCAATCCTTGTATCCAGAGAAATTTAGAGATCCGTCATCGCAAGTGCCCTGGCTGTGGAACTGCTTTTGGTCAGAACGATGTTCGGTTTGTAAAGATCTGAACATGATAGCTATAGATATCATATGGTTTTGTTTTTATATGTAATAATTTGGCAGGTATGTCAAGTGTAAATGGAAATCAAACTAGCCCTAGGGAACAGATAGTATATCATCCAAAAACGGTTCCTAAGGATCATTGCACCTATTTGATGATACAGGTGAAGGGAAAGCACCATAGTAAGAAGGCATAAACTAAAAAAAAAATGAATGAATGGTCATTTTGTTGTTTCTAATAATTTAATCATTAATATTTTTTACTTTTAATAAAAAATAAATTAACAAAAAAATATTTTTATATTTGTTTTATATAATTTTATTTTTTTTTGTAATATTTTTAATGTTATTATGATATTGTTGTGTTAGTGTGTATAATTATATAGGTTTATCAGGATATGTTTTAATTAAAATTATATATATTAATTTTAATTATTATTTAAATAAATAGATCAAATACTAATTTTAGTCAAATTGAAAAAATAAAAAATCTAAACTCTAAACCCTAAAATTTTAAACCCCTAAACTAAAATATAAAACTATAAAACTTAACCAAAATCAAAAACGCTAAACTCATAATCAAAAATCCTTAATCATAAATATTATAACTTGAATACTTGATTTCGTCTCTCAATTTCAGATACATCTTTTATTCTTTTCACGCGCCACCTCGTTCTCTTTTTTCTATGTAATTATCGGTATTATTTTCACAAAATTATTCATAATTGTACAACAACATTTGTATTGTCGATGGTACTTACATTTAAATTTAGAAAAAATGACCAATTCAGTTTATTAATGAATTTAAGAATCTCTAATTGGAGCCGAAATTATGATCGCACGTTTGTATTTTATAGTTTTAAAGTTTAGATTTAAGGTTTAGTGTTTTATAGTTTAAAGAATTAAGTTTTGTAATTTTTAGGGTTTAAGGCTGTTTAGGGTCTTTATTTTTTAAATTAACTAAGCTAATATTTGTAACACCCTAATTTTTCCTCAATTTAAAACATTTTAATCCCTAATTCCAAACCTAGGAATTTGGGAATTTTAAGTAGCTTAATTTCAATTTCTGAAAAGCTGAGGGTCCATTTTTAATTTTTTGAAAAGTGTAGACCCCTTATCTGGTATTTTTACAATTTATTTGGTAACTGTTCATTCTCATCTTCCCGTTTCTGTTTCAATTTTAAATCCTCATTTAATCACTTTTATTTCCTTGTTTAATCCCTCTCTGTCTTTCTCATTTGTGTTTCAACCGAGAATCAATTATCCCACCTTCCTGTGCCTTTTTGTTTTTATTTTGAAATTCTGGTAAGTTTCTATCCTCATCTCTGTTTCGTTTTCGGTTATGTTACGGGTGGTCAATATGTTTGATCGATTTTATGAGGTTTCAGTCATGTTTTTAATTGGTTTTCGGGTTTAGGAGTTTAGAATCGAATGGAGGGTGTTTGCTCTAAGTTCAATCGGTTTTGGTAGGGAGTGTTTTGGTTTTAAAGTGAATTTTGTTGAGAAAAGGGTGGTTGTTTTCGATTTTGAGTTAAAGTTTGAATCGTGTTATAGCATCAAATTAGAGGGATTTTGAATCGAAATCTGGTGGCTAGAGTTTAACCGGGAAATTTTAGAAAATTTTCAGATTTTCCTAGGTTTTTCGTCGGGAAAATCTTGGATCCGGCCCGTGATCGACCCGACCCGTAACCCGATCCCGACCCAATGACGTTACTGTTGATGTCAACGTTGACCTACTGACATCATCATTGACCAGTGATGACATCAACATTGACTTTTTTGACTCAATTTCACTTTATGTTTTTCGACGTCCAGAACAGTCCGTTTTTCGAAATTTAAACTCAAATTGTTATTTTTAGGGCTTTTATAAGTTCGAATGTTTATTTAGAATTTATATATTTCGGATTCTGAATTTGGTTTACCGTTTGGTTCAAGTGACGTGGATTTAGACCCTGAGTATGTACCTCCTCCTTTTGGACGACCTCCTATTTATCAATCTTCGGGAAACGCATGTGAGTTTTCGGATTATTTCTGTTACATGTACTTATCGGTATAGTGGTATAGTAGTGTGTCTAATATTTTGTTACTCGTAGGTTCTATACCCGCTCGATCTGGTGGTAGACCCGAGTCTAGTAGACGTCCTTCTCGACGTTGAGCTTTCTATTTCCGGTGTTCTTTTCTGTCAATCCTGTTTATTTCTATGTGTTCAAATTTTGTTAAAATTTGTATGATCATGCATCATCCTGTGATTTTCTAAAATAGTTTTGACATGTTTTATTATGCGATTTATAATTATATTTTTTATCCTGGAATTATTATGCATACCTTAGGTTAGACTTTAAGGCACGCATTTTAATTCTGTATATGCTCATAACATTGCATTTTGTTGGATTATCTGTACGAGGAAGATTAGTGATATATTCACTTCTGTTCAGTGGTTTCACCTACGGGTCGAGATACCACTTTTGTTCAGTGGTTCTATCTACGGGCCAAGTTTTCACTTTTGTTGGTCTTAGGGGAACCTACTCTTCTGATAACGTTCGGAGTTGGGTGCATATCATGTATACACTACATCATTTGTATTATTCTGTTATGTTATCCTGTTTATCTGCACACTAGACTTCCTACCTTATACCTTTCAGTTTTTTGTTTCAGATCTCAGACGTAGGCTATGTACAGTACTCGAAGGATTTTGAATCAGATCATTTTACGTATGTTTACAGATTTAGACTCCTAATTTATTATAATTATATTTTGGTTGATATTTTCTATTGTATTGAACTTTGGATTTAAACTTTTTATTGGATAAAGTTTTCGTAATCTAAACCTTAACTTTTAATTTAAGAAATTAGGTTGAATTTATAGTTATATATTAAAATTTTAAATTTTCATTTTTTATTTAACAATATTTAACATTATAAATACTCAACCCACGTAAACTTTCATTGAAAAAACCTTACAACAAACACAAATTTCAAATACTTTTAAAATTATATTTTCCTAGTAATTTTGAAAAAGTGGCCGCTACACTTTCATTTCCCTTTCTCATTTTAGAATTCAAACAAATTTCTCTTCCCTTTCCTTCTCTGTTATTATAACTTTGAATTTAGGGTTCTTATTTAGGTGACCCACCCACCTAACTTTCCTTGCCCGGCAACACCATTGTTTGTCAACAGGGTAACAATGAACAAATGATGCAGACTAACCAAGAATAGAATCCAGTAACCATACAATACGAAGAACAAGAAGGAATCAAAAGCTATACAAGAAGAGATCCAATATAACACGAAAACAGAATGCAGAAATTAAAAGAGAATGCCGGCAGACAGAACACAAAATCAAGCTTTCCAGGGCTGTTGCTGCTGATGATAATAATTGTCTCTCCTATTGTTCCTGAAAGCACAACACCCAACAGAGTAGACAACGATCAGGAAGACGAGGAACACGATGTTGACGATCGCCACCTTCTTCCAAGAACTCCTCAGGTTGTCTATGAATCCGGCCTTGCACGACTCGCAGTTGAAGCAGAGAGTGTCCAAGTTGTTATCCCAAAGGTTGCAGTCGGGGTTAGTGGTTACGGCAGCCCCTCTGGTCCAGTTCGTCGGTCCAACATAGTTGAATTGGCAGTCGTTCGATGGCTTACAGCAACCAGACTGCATTTACAAAATCCACAAGGACAACCGATTACAGTCCGTAAATGTCAGAATATGCAGAGAACAGAATAGCATTCGAAATTTCAAAACAAACCCATGCCATGGATAAAATCAACATGAAAAATGTTGAAACGAAGAAGACAAAATCCCAGATCTAAGTACCTGAACGGAGGACAAGTGCTCCTGGTAAAACTCCGAGACAGAAACATTCAGATACTTGTCGTGGAAATCAGTACAAACTTTGCTATCAGCCAAACAGCTCTTGATCTTATTCCAGTTCTTCCCATTAGTAACTCTCTTCTGTAACCAGTTTGAGTAATCACCCAGTCGGTATTCCTTATACCCTTTCCCAGACAAAGTTTCTCCGGCCCCTTTATTCGTCACCGCGAAAGCAAAGATGGTGAAGAGGATGCCCAGCACAATGAGAAGGAACATGACGACTAGGTAAAGCCAGAGTAGCCATGTGACGCGGCAGCAAGCGCCGATTAGTCCTGCCAGTGAGACCACCATGAGGAAGACTCCGATCGCGATGACGGGCTTGTCTAAAAAGCGTTCGCATTCCGTGACGCCTTCCCTGCTAAGCCATATGCCAGCGGCGAGGATGGGGATGGAGAGGATGAAGGTTATGAAGTTGAGGATTCCAACAAGGTTGTTGCTAAGACGGAAGGCCATGGCTTCAAGTGTTTGATTTTCTTTTTTCTGTTTGGACGATGAGAAAAAAGACGAATTTATAATGTAGCAATGCTATCGCAGAAGTTGCCGAGAAAGTTCTTTCCTCTTATGAATATGGGAGGTTACTATAACGCGCTCTACACGTTTTTTCGTACCGGCGCGTCCAATTGAGGGGTCTATTCCCAAGAAGAGCACAATTTAAAATTTTATTTTTTAATATAGCATTTGATTTTTTTTAATATAGTGTGGGTGATTCTAAAAAACTACAGCCTTAAAAAGTTTAAAAACGAGGGTAACGTTTTTCTTATAAAAGTTATAAAAATTTTGATATACACTTTTTGGTATATACCAAAATTCTTATAACTTTTATAAAAAAAAATAATATATACCAAAATTTTTATATATTTTTTAAGAAATTTGGTTTATAAAACGAAATTCTTACCCTTTTTTGTAAGAAATTCATTATATATCATTTTTCTTACAAAAATTTTAATATATACCGAAAATATGTACCAAAATTTTTATAATTTTTATAAGAAAAACGGTAGTCATTTTTTAGTCTTTTTTAAGACTACCGTTTTTTAGACCACCCAATATAGCATATTTAAAGTGGATTAGTCGGACAAGAATGTCAAATTTCTTTTTTTATATATAATTTTAATATAAATAATCCAGCTTTTAAGTGTTGAAAAATAAATAAATTTCAATAGAATTCAACATTTCTAAAGTTTTATTAAAAAATTTAAAATTAATAATCAAATTCATCATGTATATCTGGCTAGTCTGTTGTAAGGATGTTATGTTAAAAATTATTTTTGAGTGTTTTTTAAATAAAATTTTAGTTAGATGTTATTTAGATGAAAATGCCCCAATTGATATTGATTTTTTTAAAAGAAAATTATAAGTTTTTTTTTTAATTTATTACTTAAACTTGAACCATAAAAAAGTTAATACTATTAATTATATTTAATATAGTAACTTTTTCTTAAAAAAAAAAAGCGATAAGCATTTATTTATAGAAAATGTAGTGATATAAAGTTTTTAATTCACACAGATATTTTGATTTTAGGGTTAAAATATCTAATATATTAAAATATTAAGTCTAAAATTAGACCTTTAATATTATTTAATTAAGAGATCTAATATATTTAATTAAGTCTAAAATTATTTTTTTTAATTTATTATATTAAAATATTAATTTAACAATGTGCTTCCTCGGAAAAAAAATGTTTTAGTTATCAAAATATTAGATATTTAATATTATTTAATACTAAATGAGTAACCATAATATTATTTTTCAAATTGAGTAATAAAATAATTAGAAAACATCTATGATTATTTTTCAAATGTATGGATTTGTTAGATGACTTGCAATAGTAAATTTAAGTTTATTAATATAAATTAAAATTTTACAAACCATTAATTTTATAATTTTTATTAATAAAAAATTTATTAATAAATATCTCGTTAAAAACTTCTCTTAAATAAGAAAAATTATATCATAAATCGTTTTCGCCATGTCATCTATGAGATCAACCAATTAAATATATCAATTTTATTAATTTTTTATCTTATTTTTTTTACCTAGTAAATTTTTATTCAATAAAAATTATTTTAAAATTTATTTTATAATAAATATTAATAAATATGTCATTGATAATAATAATAAAAAATCTTGCTTTCCATGTAGCATATTTTTTCCTATGTTTAATATATATGTTTTAACTTAAAAAAAACATATATATATATTTAAAATTAAATTAATTATCAATTTAATTTAATTTTAAAATTTATATTTTATTCCCATTATAATTTTTGACTTGGTCGTGCATTGATACCCAAGTTTAAAGAAAGCGTGGTTCATGAGTAGGATGGTCGTTGAAGAAATTCGTGACGATTTGGTCAAAATCTGTGACCCGTCATCTGCTGCAGATCCCGAGGAACATCGCGTGTCTCAAAAACAACAGGTAGTATGATAAGAAAAGTTAAATGAAGACGGGCAAATATACATGCCGACTCCTGATTAGGGGTGATAATGAGCCTGACTTGCGAATTATTCGGGTTTGATTCGATCAAAACTCGATAAAATTTGGTTTGTATAAATTTAATTTGGTTTTAAATTTAGCTCGGGATTTAAATGAATCGAACCGAGTTTATCCAAATTCGTGAATAAGTTCGGAATAATTATATATAAACATACATATATAAGGAAAAATAATAAAATAATTAAGAATAAATCTACTAAAATAAATTAAATATTATCAACTAAAACAATTTTATAAAACTACAAATAATAAATATAAAATAAATTATAAATAAATAATAAAACACAATAAATTAGAAAATTGTTCATTTCAAACCAAATCGAGTTGAGCCTGAGCCGAGCCCAATTATGCTTGTTTCCGTGTCGAACCTGGCCAGGTTCGGGCTCAGCTCGGCTCGTTTCACATATCGATTATTGTATTGGAAAAATTTATCATTGGGAATGATAATTTAATTTGAATCTAATTTAAATAAAAATTAATTAGTTTAAACTTAATAAAAATAATTGTGGATTCTAATTAGAAAAATAATTATAATCTTAATAAAAAATGGATAGGATATAAATATTATTATTATTTAATTTGAGTCTGAATCTAATTTGAATTTGAATCTGATTCAAGCTCATGTTTATCGAATTTAATCGAGTTTAGTTTATATCAAAATTTGAATTAAATATTTTTAATTTTTAATTAATTAAAATAAAATATCATATATAATATTTATATTAAAATAATTTGATAATATAAATAAAATAAAATAATTAAATTAAATACATTAATATATATATATATATATATGAACTAGAACATAATTGTATATGTAATCTGAAATAAGGATAAAAATAAAATTAATTTTTATATATATCCACATAAAAGATGATAATAAAATATAGATAGATTGAAAACGTAAGTTAAATAATAATAATAATAATAATAATAATAATAATAATAATAATAATAATAATAATAATAATAATTTGTATTTATCAACTATATTTAATATGATATAATACATCTATTTATACCATATACATATATAGATAAATATAAAAAAATGAAATGAATATAATATATAATTATAGATAAACAAATAAGAAAATAAACACAACAAATAAATAAATAAAAATATTAATGAATTATGAAAAAATAAGAAAATTATTAAATGAAATAGTAAATGAAGTGAAATTGTTAGATAAAATTCTAATATATTAGGCTAAAATTATGAATTAAAATAGAAACCAAATTAATAAATAAGACTGATAAGTTCAGATAAAATTCTAATATTTAAAGATTTAATTTAGAGTTGAAGTTTTAGGTTTAGATGTTCAAAGGTTATGGTTTTGATTTTAGGGTAATGATTTATATTTTAACATATAAACCCTAAACCTTAAATTCTAACCATTGATCACCAGAAAAAAATAATCATTGTTCCAAGATTTTAAACTATTACACCTAAACTCATAAACTTTAAATTCTAATATTATATTGTATATATAACCTTAAGTCTAAGACGCTTATGGAAATAAAAAATTTCTACTGTATATGCATGAAATAATTATCCTTAATAAATTTCGATATTGATCAAAATAAATAGAAATATAACTTATAATTATTTCATACAATAATAGTGGAAATTTTTAGTTTTCACAAACACTTTAATTTTAGGGTATAGTGACTCGATTTATGATATAAAATTTAAGGATTTAAGTTTAGTAGTTTGTGAAAACTTTTAATTTTCTGAAGTATCTTAGTTTTAGGGTTTAAGAAATCAGTTTAGGGTATAAGATTTAGGTATTTAGACTTAATAGTTTATAATTTATGGGTTGTGAATAGAATTTTGGGTTTAGAGTTAGAATTTAGGTTTAGAGTTTAAAACTTGAATTCTCAACGCCTAAACCTTAATCTCTAAAATCTAAATCATAATCTATAAATTTTAACTAGTAACCTTAAATTCTAAACTTACTCCTAAACCCATAAATTCGAGAAATTATATCATGGGTAAGTTTCACCACGTCATTCATGGGACCAACCACTAAAAACACATACATCTCATCATTTTTTTTCATGTCATATTTTCCTAAGTGAATCTTCGCTAATATTTACTGTTAATTCATTTTAAAAATAATTTTTCAAGTAAAGATTCACTTGAAAAAAATATGACATGAAAAAATTGATGAGATGTATGATTTTTAATGGTTGATCCCATGGACACGTAATGGACTTACCCATGATATAATTTCTCCATAAACTCTAAAACTAAGTCATTCCTAGAAACTAAAAATTTTCACCGCCAACGTATTGAATATAAATCCTAACTTAAATAAAAACTTTTTTATATAATTTATTTTATAAAATACGATCGTATATATATTTATATATTTTTAACCTTAAACACTAAATTTTATATTTTAAATTTTGAATACTAACTTTAAATTTTAAACTAAAACTTTAAACCTAAAAAAAAAAAATTGTGTTGGGCTAAAAATATTTGGGCTTGGCCTCACAGCTTAGCAATTGGTGATTAAGGATATTCATACGATATCCTACGAAATTTGCATATGACATGGAAAAGCTGGAGCCAGTCATGCAAAAAGATTGTGAAAGTCAACAAGAAGAAGATCGACGACTTCAATTTCTTATATATTCCATTATCCATTTCAGCTGTTTGATTCTATGTCACGCCAACCATAATCTCATTCCCACCGCATTTTTCTTTATTTTAAAGATGACACTCCTCTCATTTCCTCCGCCTTCGTCGTCCACTGCATTTTCTTCCTGCTACCAACCCTCTGCCGTGTTTACCAACGGTCGTCCTTCCCGTTTTCTGCCAGTCGCGGCCACCACCACCACTCACCATCGTCAACAGATTGACAAGTCTTCACTCACTGTTGCTGAAGCGGTGGGGGAGGACCAACTTTGGGCTGCTGCTTGCCTCCGTGTTCGCTCATTCTATGACTTCCAGCTTTCCTCCTATGGCATCCAAGTGAGACTTTCTTTCCTTCCTTTGGTTAAAAAAAGAAAAAGAATTGGTGGGGTGCTTTTGTTTTTCACTGGGGAGGCGTAAAGAGGGTCAACGAAGGAATATTAATTGTTGGTTAACGATTTGATAGCAGTTTGTTTAGGGGGGTTAACAAGTTATTGAAGCTTTAAAGATTTGTCGATTTTGATGTTTGTGAAAAGGGTGTTTCGCGTTATCTCGTTAATAGCTGATAAATTCTTGAGGACTTTCACTTGAGTCTCTGTAATTTTCCTTTCTATGAAAAGTTGATTCTTGTGTGCTCTGACATGATGTTTTAATTGCAAGGAAAATGAACAAGAAAGAAAATGTTTCCTGAATGATTGTAATTTTTCTATTTATTATCCTCTTATTATGATTGATACTTACAGTATTCAGTCCTTTTCAAGTATTAGGATCATAAAAGGTACTTGGCTGAACGTGAATTTGTAGCACTAAAGGAAAGGATTGCTGGGAAGAGGGAAGACTTTAAGAGAGTTTCTTGCATAAATGCTACGCTTCCATTGTCACAATTGTCAAGCTCCGCTAGTGATTTATGTGCTGCTTGTAAGGTTTGTTTGCCTTCTTTTTTGTTTTTTGCTACTTATAATGCTTCAATTTTAAATGTCATGTTGGCATGTCAATGCTGTTGTTTTGATTGATTAGAGATTTTAACGAGATTTGATGTGCCATAGATTCCTCGAATCTCTATAATAATAAGGTTGAAAAAAAAATTGTAGAGCGTGGAATGTCTTTAAACTCATTTTTTTGAGTTATGATGTATCTGATGGGTGTCTGTCTGTCGTTACTCTAAAGCTACTAACATATCAAGTCTTATTTTTTTGGTTTGGAATCCAATCAAATTGAACACTAGGCATTTAGAAGAAGGAAAATGATCTTTAGCTATGTGGCAAAAATACAAGAACCTTGCAGAAAAGGATAGTTCTCTTTTCTTGATAGTTTAAATGGTATCGTTGCAATATGAAGGGGTTATTACGAAAAAGAATGGAAGAAGATTACCTCTCAAGGTTGGCACTTAAATGAGTTAAATAACAGACAATATAAGGATATTCAAATCTTCTTTTAATAGTAACTTTCTTCTTCAACTAGTGTACATAATGCTGGATATCTGAGAGACCCTAAGTTACTATATATTAGTGAACTTGCATACATTAGACCGGATAGCTTTCTAAATATGCTTTTGTAGTTATTTTTTCTTTTTATAGATTCTTTTGTGTACAATTCAATTCTCAAATGATTTATGTCTGTTAAAAAGAAACTCTTCTCTATTTGATGTTATGATTTTGGAGAAAAGAGGGTGTTAAGCTCTTCTATGTTCTTTATCAGCTGTAATCTCCAATATCAAAGTTCTTAATCAGAGCTGGTCCTAGACAAACTTATGCCTTTTTGATTGTTTGATTGCTTCACCTTTTGCTTTTCTTTTTTGTTCATTCTTCACCCTTTTATTTTTGTAGTTTACTTTCAATGGAGAGGATAGAGTAGTTGTTGGAACCCTTGATCTTAACCAATGTCTCTGGCTTCCGGAAGAAATAGCTGGAACGAAACCAGAGGTATTCATTTATCTCAAGATTTTTCTCATGTTACGAGTGTGCTTACTCTGTTATCGATATAGTTTTAGGCGTTAAGGCTTCTTTATTGTTCTTCAAAAGTGGACCATACTTGTTTATTATTGAGGTAAGGGTATTTGAATACCGATTGACTTGTTCCTCACCAAGTTGCAGTCAACCTACAAATTTCCTATCGGATTACATGATCCAAATTGTGGATTCTTCATGTTCTTGGCTGCAGAAACAATCGATCCAAAAGCTAAAGGACAATCATAACGACCTATTAGTTCCGGGAACTTAGTTAATAATATATATTAGTATAAATGGATAAAATTTATCATGCTATAATATTTGATATATAGATTCTAGCATTGAAATGATTACTTTAGTATAAATTGATCTCCATTTTGAGCCTGCTCTGACAGGGGATTGAAGCCGAATATAGAAGAGCATACCTGAGCAATGTATGTGTAGCGAGGGAACTACAGAGAAATGGCTTGGGTTACGATATTGTCACAAAATCAAAGATAGTTGCTCAAAAATGGGGTAACAAATGCATTTATCTTTTATGATGTTCTTCCCTGTCATAATCATCTCACTTCATTAAAACAATTATCCTGGACAGTTTGTTGCCAACGGAAAATTGAAATTATGAGTTTTTGCATCAGCTGGTAGAAGCTAAATGTAGCACCAACTTGGGTATTTGGTCCAGTAATTTAGAAATTTAGCCTGTTAAATATATAAATGATTGACTCTGTAAAGTCTTATCTTTAGGATTATGCTTTGTCTGAATTTTCTTTTTTCATATCGAGAAAATAAAACCAAGGGCGTCTCTCAATAGTAATGGTGACATTACCACCAAGCCATTGGGTGGGGAGGCCTTGGCCTAATCAAAACTATATTAAATGTAACTTTAAAATGAGATAATGAAGGGTTGATCTCCTAGACTTTCATAAACATTTTCTACATATTAATTATGTTTATCTTAGTTCTCTTGAGGAAACTGAAAGGAAGCAATGATATAGTTTGTGAGTCTGTTTTGGCTCCTCTGGAGTTGCCTGCTATTTCAATACATGGAGCTTAAGGTTCTATATGTTAGCTGAGGTGTTGCTTATTTCTAGACACTAAATTGGTTTAGCACTGAAACAACTCTGAGCTACTTTTAGTTTGGACACCTTTGTCGTCTTACATTTCTTACATGCCAAGCGAAATGATTTTTTTTTCAAAACTAGTCTAAGTTAATCATGAATATATTTCTTGATATATTATTGTAAGAACTTTGAAGTTGGAACTTCAAGTCATCAAAGAAATGCTACTAGTTTTTTCATTTCATTGGAGGCAAGCAAAATTTCCTTAAGGGATGATGTGAACCATGTTATCTTGAGTATTAGTAATGCTACAAACATTTTCAGCAAACAAAGCTTGCTTCCCACACCACAATATTTTTCCTTTTTCTTCTTTTATTATAGTTAGTATGATGTCAAGGCCAGTACGTGTTGATAGTTGATACAGACCGACTAGCGGAGTCTGCTCCCACTTAGTGCTTGCCTCTCATGCATTTTAGCATTCCTGCTGCAGCCTTGTGTTCCCAAAACTCTTGTGGGCAATTTTTGTAGACTTAAACTTGAGCATTTGGATCATCTGTAGGTACATGTGTAGGACATATTTAAATGCTGTTTACTGTATTATTTCAGGCATAACTGATTTATACGTACATGTTGCTGTCGACAATGAGCCTGCGAAGAATTTATACCTGAAAAGTGGTTTTATTCATGAAAATGACGAGCCTGCCTGGCAAGCTAGATTTCTAGATCGGCCGCGAAGGATTCTCTTGTGGATTGGTTTCCCTTGCACTAACGAGTTGTAATGTTATAGACAAATCCTTGTGCTTGCTGTTGTTTGTTATTTATATTCTGGGATTCCATACATGTTTATATCATTCCAAAATGTAATACTATAATGTACGTTACCATGCACAAAGTTTGATTAATTTGATAATGTAAAACATAGGAAATGAGCGAACCCATCAACAGGAAAGATTCATGCTGTCCAGAGGCTTGATGCAAGGCTGACCGCTATCGCCCCTCCTTTTTAACCTTGTTGGTGAAGCCTTAAACCAACTGCTAAATAAGGCCAGGTTTGCTGGTTTATTTTCGGGTTGTTCGCTGGCCTTGGATAAGCAAGGATTGTGCTGTCTGCTGGCGTGTTTTGTTGGGATTATGGATGGCAATGGATCGGATTTGGATCGGATTTTACAAAGTCTAAGTCCAATCCAATTAATAATCGGACTTCTAATAGAATCTATGTCCGAATTTAAATCTATTTATATAAATTCAATCCAATAAAATATCTAAAATCCAAAAGTCCAAATCCAATTAATTTTTTAAATTAACAACTCAAACATATATTTTTAAATGAAAAAATATTATCAAACAAATATATTTAAATTTATAGCACAAACAAATCTCAACAAATATTACAATTCTTTATAAAACAAATAAAAGTAACAACTCAAATTGTAATTAAAATATTCGAACAATAAATAAATTATCCTTACATAAACTACTATTATCTTATTAGTCTACTGACATATCTATTTTTTACATCACAATTGAAAATATAATCAAAATGTTCAACTATTATCATTGGACATAGAGAAAGTTTATAACGATCAAGCTTTTATTGTTCGACTAAATCTCAACAAAAGCCTATAAAATAAGACGAGAACATAAATAGAACATTAGAAGATATCAATCATCTGAAATATTAACACTATATAAACTTAATTAGGATTTCAATATATATCAATATTTTTAAATCTAAGAATTTTAAATATTTTTATTCGGATTTATATATAGATCGGATTCATATCTGAAATGGATTCAAATTGAATTCGGATCGGATCATGTCAATATCAATACTCGATCCACCTCCTATTAGGACTCGAACTTTTTTTAGATCCGGATTTGGACTTTTAAAATCAAATTTAGATCGATTTTTTTCTTTAAATCGGATTCGGATCGAATTCGAATTATATTGTCATTCCTAAATGAGAATGAGATCTACTCAATGAAGTTAGCGCTACAAAACAGTAAAGAAAATATATAAATTAAATAAAAAAATTAATTATGAGGTTAGTGTTGAAATGATCATTATTTTTTAAAAAGTGATAAATATATCATTTAACTATTAAAATAGTTTTAATATAGACATTGATTGTTAAAAATTAACAATATATCATTTCACTATTAAAATAGTTTTAATATAGATATTGATAGTTTTATTTTCTATTATTTATAGATTTTTTTAATTTAGCTTTAATTTTATTCTAATAAAATAATTTATTTATTTATAATAAAGTGATAATTTATTAAATTATTTTGTTTATATACATTTTTTTATTAAATTAAATATTTTGCTTATCAAAGGAGTCGAACTTAGGATGATAGCATGAAAATGTCATTAGCCACTAAATCAAACATATCTTTTTGGGCATAAAACATTAATATTAATATATATGTATTTGTTGACACTGATTTTTAACCCAAATCGAATTTAAAAAAATTATGGAAAAGAATTATCCCAAAATCAGTTTTAAATCAAAATCAAAGAAAAAGAGAAAGGATATCAAATTGTATATGGAAAGTCAAAAAAAAATTATTCTCATATCATTCATAATTTATCAAAGAAGCAAAAAGAAAATAAAGTAACTCAAATTTGAGCAGAATCGACCAAATTTGGAGGAGAATAAAAATTTAAGATATTTTGTGTATTATTTTTACCCGAATTTTGAGATTTTTAGGGTTGAATTTTTATGTATTTGTGGATTCAAAACTACTATAAAAAAACCCTCCCATCACTTGTAATTCACACACCACAATCACAACTCACAATTCTTATACCATAGAGCACGATTGAGTACTCATTTTACTTGAGATAATTTAAAGAGTTTTGAGAGCTTTTTGAAAAAAATTTGTTCAGCTTAGACTCGGACTTTTATATTTGGTTCAAAGTTAATAAAAGATTCAAGTATTCTTTAAGGAGATTATTTTGTTCATTGTTTTACTCTTCTTATTTGCTATAATTGTTTGTAATAAGTTTATTTTGTAAAAAAATTATTTGTTTGTTTCTGTAAAATAAGATTTGATTCATTTTTATTAAAAATAATTTTATAAATATTGTTACTCATCATATTCATAATCTTTCAAATTTAAAGTTATTAAATCTTTCTTTTTTTAACCTATGTTTTCTTTAAATCATAATGTAATTCAATCTTTTCTACTCTTGTAATTTTGTTTTATTTAAATCATAACTTGTACATAAGATTTTTTTTTGTTTTAATTTTTTTAAACATTCATTTAGAACTTATAAATATTTTTGGTTAATTTTGATTGTTAATTTTAATTTGATTTTTAAAAATTGTTGCTATAGTTACTAATTATGTTGAGCCTTTAGGATTAAGTCCTTATTTACCTTATTTAGAGCCTTGTGAATATGGTAAATAAAATTTTCTTCACACCAACTTCATAAAACGCATTTAATCATAGTTTATCCTTAATAGGTAAAAATTCACTTAGATATTTTAAGATTAATAACTGACATAAATCAAATAAAAGATTCAACACATATTTTTTTTTCTTGATTAAAAAAGTTGAACTTAATTAATGCGGTGTTCCACTAAAGGGAGGTAACGACTTAGCGTCAGAAATGTTGGCGGTGATTAAAGTTTACTCTCCTAGAGGTAGAGCCGTTAAAATAGAATCAAATTCATAAATGAATAATAATTTAAATTTTATTCGAACTTACAAATTTCGACATTAATACTTTTGTAATCAACTAGGTACTAATTTTTGAGTGTTGTGGGGTGCTAACACTTCCCCACACGTAACCGACTCTCAGACCCGTTTTTGTGTTTTTCGCATACCAAAATTATTGTTTTCATAAAACAAAAATAATTTTATTAAAATAACCCGTTTTTATGTGATCCAATCACACCTTTAAAAATGATTGGTGGCGACTTCGTTATTTTTGTTTTTAAAGAAAAAATCGTCGAACCGCTTGAAAAATTATAACCCGATTCTAATACTAATACTTTAATAAAAAAAAGCCAATCAAACTTGATCCGACTAAGAAAAAATAATAAAAATATTATATGTAAATATAATAAATATATAAATATATCATGTCAAAGAAATTTCATCTTAAACCTAAATTCGAATCCGACCAAACTTTATTTTTTTAATAATCCGACCTTACTCAAACCTATTTTTTAATTAAAAAAATAATCATATCGGATCGGGTCGTATCAAAATCAATAAATTCGGATTATATTGTTATTTCTATATGTCAATAAAATATGTATATACCAAGCATTCATCATACTCAATAACACAGCTCTTACAAGCTACAATCTCCCAACATAACTAAGAAGCTTGTTAGACTTGTCCAAATCTGGTTTTAATCTTGCCCAAAAACACAGAGCAAACTTCTTTGTAAGCTCAAAGAGATGTGATAAAAATAGGAGACTTACTAAAATCAAATGTGCGACGAAAATCAATCAATTATTTATGGTAAAACTTTGAAAAATCGAGAGAACAAAAAAAACTATCTTGCTCTTTTTTTTCTTAACAATGTGGATTTATTACCTTTTTCAATTAACTAAAGATTAAATATATAAGACCCAAACAAGTTTATATGAATATATATTATGCAATAGAATTGAACAAATGATCACCGTATTTCCATAGAAGCTTTCCTTTCAGGATTTCCTGCTCAGCCGCTTGTTTAGAAATTATGTGCCTTGGCTTGCTACTTTATAATAGTTGAAGTCTTCATTTTGACTATGTATTTCACAATGTGTATATAAGGCTTGAAATATAATAGTCTAAAAGAGGGATTTCATAGTTTTTTTTTAATAAGTTAATAGCGGTTACAGTTGTTTTAGAATATAAAATCTACCATTTGACATTGATCGCTCAAGCACTCTGCTGACATCGTTGGTGCTTGAACCCGTGACTTTTAGGAACAACAACCGTTCCTTTAATCACGTTATTTATGATCTCATAGCTTCTTCTGTCTTACAAGCGGTCATAATTAAACTTGTCTACTTTTGGAGAAAATATTATACGGTCCCGACTTACCACGTTATTTATGATCTCATCCGATGATATTCATCAACTTAATAATATATAAGAAATAGATATAACTTTATATATTTTTTTATTCTCGACCCCGTTAATTTTTAATTTTTGACTTCGTATCTACACGTAGCTCAAACCAGCCATTTGCTTGAGAAATTATATCATGGGTAAGTCCCACCACGTCATCCATGGGACCAACCGTTAAAAATCAACAATCTCATCACTTTTTCATGTCATATATTTTTTTTAAGTGAATATTCACTCATATTTACTGTTAATTCATTTTAAAAATAGTTTTTCCAAGTGAAGATTCACTTGGAAAAATATGTGACATGAAAAAAGTGATGAGATTATTGATTTTTAGTAGTTGATCCATGAATAACGTGACGAGACTTACCCATAATATAATTTCTTCATCTGCTTATTAATTTGACGAAGTCGACGGATGATTGATTGATATCAAAGTATTCATAATTAATGTATTTAATGGTGAAAGGTCTGCATGAAAAGAAAATTCAAACATGACAAATTACTTGTCCCTGGCTGTACGAACCAAAAGTTTGACCATTTAAACGCTTAAGAAACAAATACAAGATGAGTATATAAAATTATAACACCCCCTTCAACATTTGGTGGATCCAAAAATAGAAAATCTACCTCTTAATCTGTGGAATTATAGTATTCTAATCAATTCTTACTTTCAGGGAAGTTAACATAGGTTTATCTCTTCACAACACAAACAACAAATGTGAGCTAGAAGAGCAAGAATCTCTTACCTTGGCCTCCTTACTTTCTAGAAGATAAGGATGAAGTTGTAATGGAGGACAAGAAAGCAAATATAGTAGGTGCAGTGATAATCATTGGCCTTATCGTTTTTATCATCGTTGCTCGAGTATCGCTGAAGCTTTCGAGGGCTTTCTTCCTCATTGCTGGGGCAGGTATTGCAGTAATCCTTGCAGTGTTTGTGTGTCTTGTGATTAGGAGGCAGTATCATCGCAGAAGAAAAGTGTTAGAGAAGAGGCTGGTATCGGAAGGTCGGGAGCTTCGAATAGAGTACAGTTTTCTTCGAAAGGTAGCTGGAGTTCCGATCAAGTTTAGGCTCAAGGAGCTTGAGGATGCAACAGATAATTTTCAGGCACTGCTTGGTAAAGGTTCATCTGCATCAGTATTCAAAGGCATCCTTGGCGATGGCACTTCAGTTGCTGTAAAGAGGATCCACGGGGAGCAGCACGGGGAAAAGGAGTTTAGATCTGAAGTTGCGGCAATTGCAAGTGTGCAACATGTGAATCTTTTGCGTCTGTTGGGGTACTGTTGTCTTCCTGGAGGGCCAAGGTTCCTTGTCTATGAGTTCATCCCTAATGGTTCATTGGACTATTGGATCTTCCATAGAAGGCAAAGGGAAACTAGAAATCACCCTGGAGGTTGCTTGGCTTGGGATTTAAGGTACAGGGTCGCAATCGATGTGGCGAAGGCACTCTCTTACCTACATCACGATTGCCGGTCGAGGATATTACACCTTGATGTCAAACCAGAAAATATACTTCTTGATGAGAATTATAGAGCAATTGTGGCAGATTTTGGTCTTTCAAAGTTGATGGGAAAAGATGAGAGTAGGGTCATTACAACAATCCGGGGGACTAGAGGTTATTTAGCCCCAGAATGGCTCTTGGAGCATGGAGTTTCAGAGAAATCCGACATCTACAGCTACGGAATGGTTCTTTTGGAGATGATTGGAGGCCAAAGAAATGTTAGTCTCGTTGAAGATGGCGCCGATAGGTCTCAAAGGAAATGGCAGTTCTTTCCTAAAATTGTGAGCAAAAAACTAAAAGAAGGAAAACTTATAGAAGCTGTTGATCAGAGGCTGGTTGAAGCAGGGGGGATTGATGATAGACAATTGAAAAGACTGGTTTATGTAGCTTTGTGGTGCATACAAGAGCGGGCGAAACTAAGGCCGAGCATGGCACAAGTGGTTGAGATGCTTGAAGGCCGTGTTGTGGTAGATGAACCCCCTGACACTCAAATGGTGGTTGTTGATTTGTTATCCATAGATGAAGAGGATTGCGACTATCATCACCGGCCAAAAATCACTACAATCGGATCAGATGTAGGCCGTAACATTCCTACCTCAGCTTCATCTTCTTTTTCAATGTCCGTGCTATCTGGACGGTAACTCGGCACTTATACAATCATTGCTTTATTCAGTCAGCTTGATGCTCTAATCTTGTGTATCTTTGTACTTGATGAACCAGAGTTCTTTATACTGCCATTCATTTATCCACCATTTGCTTTGTACTAATGTTGTTTAACCTACGAAAAGATGAAGCATCGACACTGCTGCCGTCGGCTCTTGGTGAACTTTCCTTGGCAACTTTCTGGTTTTCATTTCAAAACCCAGTTTTGTGCAGAAAATGGAATTTGACCTTCTGGAAGATCATCTCTGAAAATGTAAGAAAATAATATGTTTACTTGGTCAAGTTACATAAGCTAAGAAGAAAGAACATAAAAAAAATAGTAATAGTAATAAAAGAGGAAAAGCATTGAAAGGTCCATTAAAGAAAAACCAAGACAAAAGAACCTGCAAATTACTAGCTGCATCTAACTTTTATGCAACTGAAATAAAGACAGAGCTTGTATTGTTTTCAAGATGTTGGAAAAGCTCACAATAAATTTTCTTCAATCCCATTATGGGTCCATGAGTTCAATGTAACCACTAGTACAAAGCATTAACAACAAACTATATTTCAAGTGTCGGATTCTTCGGCTCAATTAAGTAACCATGGGCGAGAGGGGGGAGAAGACACCAGCGAATTGAAGACAATTACATCCAACGAAAGGCATGCATGCATTGCAAGCTCAGCATTCTGCTTCCAATTTGGTTGAGGCTGCCATAATAACCCTTCTAAGGCATCTTGCAAGATGCTTGGGATTCTCTAATAAAAGCTATTTCCGAACTTCCATCTTTCGGTGAGAGCAAGTGCTTCTCTTGATCTGTATCATCAACTTCAGGTGAAACGCGGGGAGTGGAAGTTGAGGCAGATTCAGTTCCATCTTCTGGAAGCAAGCAGCCAAAAGAAAGCGGAAGAAAATTCAATATTAGTGTAGTACCACTAAGGTGTGTAAATGGAAGATTCAAATCCTGAAAACTAACACAGGAGACATAGAGAAGCATACCTATGTCGTGGTATTCAGGCAACTCTTTCACAGTAGTTACTTGAAGGCTTTCAGGAAGCAAACAGCTGCATAATGAACCTACGTTTTTGACAAATCAAGAAATTAACAATTTTTGTTTCACACGTTTTGCTTTTTCAAGAACAAGTGAAGTATTAAAATAATACGGATGATGGGAAGTAGATTGAATGACAATCGATGCTTGGTTTCCTCCTAGTGATTGTTTTCCCTGGAATGGAGGGTCAAGGACTAGTATCAACTACCAAACAAAAGTAGCTACAAACATAACAAATTCTTTAGGCTCCACCCAGAAAAAGATCTAAGTTCTCGCTTGATCTAAGGAAGGGCAAGGCGTTGATATCATCTAATGTCACAGACAAATATGTATGCATCTATAACATGTGTGCCTACAATGCAATAAACAATTTGAAGGGGCAGCATACCTAGTCGAGCCATCCGGTTCACCCATCCAGGGATTGTTTTTCCCGTCAATCTATGTGTCATATCATCCGTAAAGTGATTACAGTTCTTGGAGATGAGGTGGTAGGTATCTCCATGATACTCAGAAGCTACATCCTCAATAAATGTTCTGAATTCGGAGGAAGGCATGTTTATGCGTCCTAATGAGATAGAACATCTATAGATAAAACCAGGGCAGCTCCTTGGCTCCACTTCAAAAACTCCACTGATTGGAAAATCATGGGCCCCAAACCCATATTCTTTCCCATGAACTGTTCATAAATATTGAGATACACTTCAGTTTCCTAGACTAGAAAAGATTACCAACATATGAACAAAAATTCATGCCACATTGCAAAGAAGAATGCTTTCAATCTCTCCCTTTTAGCCAAAACAACTGAATTTCAAAAACAAACCGCTGAATTGGAAAAAGCAGATTTAGCAATAAGCTGGTTTCTTTCAACCATGAGAATGTTCTGCATTTCAATCCAACAATTAACAGGAAATGCCTAATCTAAAATTTGCAAAACTTGGGTACTTCACCACAATATCTTCATCTAATCTAAATAACATATACTTGAAAGTTGAAACTAAAAGCAAATATTCATTATGTTAATACAAAGATTTAAGTAAGCTTCGAAGGATCTTATTTTCTCCATATCAATGAAATTATTATACTCCAATTTCCTCAGAAAATCTTCTTTCCCAAATAAGTATTCATTTAAGCTACATTTTGGAGATAATCACATAAAATCAATTAAAAAAATTCAGCAGACCCATATCTGTTTTCTATTCAGAGAAACCAAATTCTCCATTTTGAAGCAATAAGGAGCTACATTAACCAATACCCACATCTATAAAATATTCGATTGAAGAATCCATAAAAGGAAAACTAAGAAGAGGGAACAAACCTTCAATACCAGAGTGATAAATCCCTAAACCAAACCAATAAGTGTAATTATTGTAAGGAGTGAGATCATAGACATTCAAAATCACAT
Source organism: Abelmoschus esculentus (assembly GCA_035048815.1). Lineage (NCBI taxonomy): Eukaryota > Viridiplantae > Streptophyta > Magnoliopsida > Malvales > Malvaceae > Abelmoschus > Abelmoschus esculentus. The sequence goes on from JAUCBN010000029.1 coordinate 17,859,057, forward strand.
CGGTTTCATTGTGATTTCTCGCAACTTCTTGATCCCGAGAACTGGAATCTGAGACTTTGGCTGTCCCCATTTCCTCCTCTTTATATTAACACAATCACACAAAAAGGTATGCCAAAGAAAATATTTCCCAGATTCCCAAACGAAATCTTTTCCCTTGTTTATCTGTATAATAGTATATTAGAATCTGTTGAAAGCTGGATGAAGTGGAGTAGACAGATGGGAAAATTTTAAGGAATAACAAAAGCTGGCTTTGATCTTTCTTTTTCCCCCTGAAGTTGGCTATGATTGTTTACAGCTTTACGGAAATGTTGAAGTAATAAATAAAGAGCTGATTCGGTCTCCACTCCCTCTACTCCTTGAGGTTTTAAAATTTAATCCACATGCTTTAATTCTTGAAAATTTAATATGTTTTCAAAGAATGAAACCCAATTAATAACTCCGTCTAAGGGTATAAACAAGTTGAGTTAAGCTCGATTAATATTAAATTTGATTCGTGAAGATTTTAATTCGAGTTCGAGTTTGAATAATTTTTAACGATTTCGAGAAATTTGAGCTTGACTTGACTCATTGAAAATTCGAGTCAAATTTAAGCTTAATTCGAGCCTAATTGAGTCAACTGGTTATCAATCTTTGATCGTATTGGACTCGAGTAACTCGTTATTTGTCACGTCTCTTTTAAAGCCTTATTAGGAAACAATTATGATACACAAGTTGTGTAAAAGTCAAGCTTGTTAGTTTTAGGGTAAACTGGAACAAAGATCACTTAATTATGAGTATAGTTACATTTGGGTCATCTAATTATTGAATGTTACATTTGGGTCACTCATTTATGGGTAAGGTTACATTTGGGTCACCCAATTATTAAAGGTTACATTTAGGTCACTCAATTATAAGTAAGGTTACATTTGGGTCACCCTTCATATTTGAAAAACTATATCAATTTGGTCATTTTTTCTTCTAAATCACTTGTATACCCTTGTTAACATTAGAGTACTTCATTTAAAATCATTAATTAATTTAATACGCGAATTGATAATTTTTTTTCAAATTTAAAGAGTGACCCAAATGTAACGTTACCTATAATTGAGTGATGTAAATGTAACATTTATTAATTGAGTGGCCTAAATGTAACCTTACCCATAATTAAGTGACCCAAATGTTACTTTTAATAATTGAGTGACCCAAATGTAATCCTATCCATAATTAAGTGACTTCCATTGCACTTTACCCTTAGTTTTAAGATAGAGTGTTAGTTTAGGGTGTAGAGTTTAAAGTTAAGTTGTTGGGTTTAGAATTTAGGACTTAAATCTTAGGGTTAGATTTATGATTAGGATTTTAAGTTTAAGAATTTAGATTTTAAATTATAAATTTTTAAAAAATAATATATTATATTTTCAAGATAAAAAGTGAGAGATATAAAGAATATATGGGTAAGGGTGTACATTTAGTTAATTCAGTTAATTGAATGAACTAAATTATTTAAAATTTATTAATCTATTTTTTTAAAATTAATCAATTCGAAAAATATGATTAGTTCGGTTGATTTTTAAATTAACCAAAATTTATTATAATGTTTTAGATAAATTATACAATTGGTCATTAATTATGCTAAAATAAACTTTTTAATCACTAAACTTTCATTTTATGTTAATTTGTAATGACCTATTTTTTCAAGGTTAACGTCAGACGTTGACCCTGACCATGGATCGTCAAGTTAAGTCAATTGTCCAAGCCTTTTAGATCATGTTGGGCTTTGATTTTATCTTGTTGGGCCTTTGATACCAGTAAGCTTGAATGTTGGGCTTATTAGAGGGCAAGGAAGGAGGGCTGAATAGCAAAGTGGTAATTTTCTCCTTGATAGAAAGAAAGGTTGTCAACCTTTAATTTGGGCTTATTTTATTTTATTTTTTATAAAATATATATTTTATTTAAAATGTATATTTAATTTGGTTGAATCAAAATTTTAGTTTTGATTATTGGATATTAAGTTAAACCTTTAATAATAAATATATATTAAATTCAATTAGATAAAAAATAAAATTAGTTAGCTCTTAAAATCTTTAATAATATAAAAAAAATAAAATTATTTTGGCTTTGTCTTGGTAAATTTACCGTAATTCAAAATTTTTATAATCAATTTAGTTCTTAAAGTTTTTATTCAATTTATGTCTATTCAGTTATGATTGAATGATCTTTCATCATATTACTTTTAAACTATACTACTTACTTACGTAGTTACTTAATTAATATATTTAATATTTAGTTTTGATCACATGTTATTATGTATTATAGAATATATATTTCGTATTGATATATTTAATTCGGTTTGATCAAAATTTCTTTTTTTTATTATGATTATATTAAGAATTTTAAGTAATCATTATCTGAATTACTCATTTGTATGTAGGGATGACAGTATAATCCGAATCTGATTCGATCCGAAGAAAAAAATTCGATCCAAATCCGATATAAAAAGTTCGAATCCGAATCCAAAAAAATATTTGAGTCTTGGTAGGAGGTGGATCGGATATAGATATTGCCATGTTCCGATCCGAATCTATATCCAATATGAATTCTACCCATATATAACTCCCAATAAAAATATTTAAAGATTTTAGATTTAAATATATATATTAAAATCCTAATTAAGTTTATATACGATTAATATTTTAGATTATTAATATCTTCTATAATTCTATTTATTTTTTCCTCTTATTTTATAAGCTTTTGTTGAGCTTTAGTGAAATAATAAAAGCTTGATCATTATAAACTTTTTCTTTATGTCCAATGCTAATAGTTGAACATTTTGATTATATTTTTAATTTATTTCTTTAGATTATAATATTTATTAGATATTTTATAATTGTGATGTGGAAAATAAATATGTTAGTAGACTAGTAAGATAATAGTAGTTTATGTAAGGATAATTTATTTATCGTTGAGTTTTTTAATTGCAATTTAAGTTGTTATTTTAATTTGTTTTATATTGTATTGTAATATTTATTAAGATTTGTTTGTGATACAAATTTAAATATATTTATTTGATAAAAAATATTTTTTTCATATATATGTTTGAGTTGTTAGTTTAAAAAATAATTAGATTTGGATTTTCGGATTTGGATTTTAGATATTTTATTAGATTGGATTTGGATTTATGTAAATGAATTTGGATTCGAACTTGGATTATTTTGAAAGTCCGATTATTAATTGGATTGGACTTAGACTTTATAAAATCCGATCAAAATTCGATCCATTGTCATCCTTATTTGTATGATATTTCTGTTTTTTATTTTTAGTTAAAAGATTAAATATTTTGATCGACTTTAGTTTTGATAAATGCATTTTAAGAAATTTTTGAAGAACAATCAAATATTTAAGATTTCAACATTAAGATTTAAGTTTTTTTTAATCTATTGATTAATTCGGGTACGTTTCCGTATTCAGTTTATTTATTTTATTATTCTTGATGATTTGATATGTATAGATCTTGGGTTTATATTCGTATTGAATATATTTTAATTTTAACATATTTATTCATGGAGAAACCATTATATTCTATTTTTATAATTCAAAGCTTATCTTAATCACAGTATACGTTTTTATTTTGTTTTGATATCTTATCTATAAAAAACTAACTAAAATGATAATGTGACTTAATATAATCATATTTCTAGTCTAGCACATATATATTATTAATTTATTTTAAAATTCATCAATTTAAAACATAATCTTAATTTAGACAGAGTTTTGTGTCTATCTTTTTTTTTACTCCTAATATTCTCGACGGTATCATAATCATGAAGTTTGTGTTCTCCAACGGACCCCTGATTAGCCCTCCATTAATCTTAATTTTAAAGTTTTAATTGTTCGTAACGTGTTTTAAACTTCAAAACCTAAAAAGATATTCGACGGAAAGAAGAAGATAAATAAAAAAATACAATTTTAATTTAAAAATTAAAATAATATTTAAATTGATAAAATTTTAGACTAAATTAATAAATTGTATAAGTTTTAGAATAAAACTATTACGACCCAAACCGCGTTACTATTTTCGTTAATATTAAATGAATAAAGTAACCAAATAGAATAAAAATATAATATTAGACATTATTTTATCAAGAATAATAAACAAATTCTTCATCACTCTACGTATGATTATTTGACGAATGTATCTTTACAAATATATTTACATATATTACTTTATTTCGCCCATATCGTAGATGTGAGAAAATTAAATTTAATGGCATGTGTCCTTCAAAAAATAAAATTATTTTTATTAAAAAATATAAAATTATTAATTAAATGGAAAAAGGTATAATTTATGAGTCTAATTCAAAAATTCAATTCCATCCATTCAAATTCACATTTAATTCAATTTGTTTTATCATAGAATGTTAATTATCCTAATATTCAATTGAAATTTAAATATACCCAAATCTAAAATAATTTAAATTCAAAATAATACAAATAAAAGTTGTCCGAAAAGGACGTAGGAGCCACTGTCCATGAATGTCACCTTTCTAATTCTATTTAAAATCTACTCTTTAATACCGATAGTAGTGATAATGAGCCTAGCCGGCTCGCGAGTTACTTGGGTTAGGTTCTGTCAAAGCTCGAATCGAGTTCGGTTCGGTTTGAGATTTAAACGAAACGAGTTTATTCGAAAAACTCGTGAACAAGCTCAAAATAATTATATATAAACATACATATATTTTTATATATACATTAAAAATGATTTGTTTAGCAAAGAAAAATAATAAAATAATTGAGAGTAAATTCACTAAAAATAAGTAAATAAAATAAATTAAATATTATCAACTAAAACAAATTTATAAAACTACAAATAAGAAATAAAAAATAAACTACAAATAAATAAATAATAAAATACAATAATATAGAAAATTGTCCATTTTGAGCCAAACCGAGCTCGACGAACTTTGAGTCCGAGCCGAGCCTGGCGAGCCCAGTAATATTATTTTCGAGCCGAGCTCGAGCCTAAAATTTCGAGCTCAGCGAGCCTCAAACCGAGCTGAGCCTAGCCAAGCTCGGGCTCGTCTCGTTATCGCCTTAAATACCAACAGAATTAATTCAAATAATAAATAGTTTAGTACTATTTAAATATTTTTTAGTTTTGGACTTTGTATGTATAATTTTTTATTAAAAGATCTGTTCATTAAAATCAGATATTTAACACGATTTAATTCGAATCATTTAAGACAAAATCTAAAAAAATGAGAAAACAACTATAAAAATTATGCTTTAAATGCACTTTACCATACCTTAATACAATACTTTGCTTGTTATATCAAATTTTGTTGCAAGTCAAAAAAGAATTGCTCCATATAAATGTTACAATTCAATTAATTAATTGAAAATTCGAATCAATTCCTTGTAAAAAAAAAGAATTCTTTCATATAAAGCAAGTAATTGAAATTAAATTAAAAAATTCTTGAGGATTAACAGGTTGCAATTCAAAAGTGATTATCAAATTTAATGAAACAAGAGCTTGAATAGTAAGCTACCTAAAGGCAAACAAAAAATGCCAAAGACCATAATAAATTTAAAAAAAAAATCATAAAATAGATAATTTAACATCTTTATTAGGGGATGATATTTTATTGAATCGAATAAAAAAATTTAGTATTATTTTATAATTTAGTTTTCTTTTTAAAAATTGAATCAAGTCGAATCAAATCTAAAAGAATAAAACTTTATCGAATCAAATCGAATATCTATCCCCAAAAATATAAAACTTCTTTTACCATTATTTATAGAAATTTAATTTGATTAGGATCATTATTGGTTCAAAGTCTTTTAATAATGTAATACATAAAGAGTTTATGAATAATTAAAGGGTAAATTATGTAAATCGGTACGAAATTTTACTCTTAAATTTATTTTATTCATTAAAGTTTTAAAATATTCAATTTACTCATTGAAATTTAGACATTAAATATTTTTGTCACTAAAGTTTAGATATTGAAAGTTTATAGTTACTCTTAAACCTCAAACAATCGTTGATAATAGTTGTTAAATCTTAAATTTCATCAGTCACTTCATCTTAGCTCTCTAGATTGAATTTGACTTTTATTTTTTTTTAAAAGTTCTCCGAAATTTATGAATCAATCAAAAATCTATTGATTTCTCTCTACGTTGATTTTTTTTCTCCATTGTCGAATAAAACTCATTTCTCAATATATATCTTTTTTATCGTGTCAATAAAGGTATCCATCATTTGAATCTTAGAAAAATCTTTCATTTATCGATAAATAAACGTTATCAAAATTTAAAAGGAAGTTAAAAAATATTTAATATCTAAATTTTAATAAAAAATAAATATTTTAATTATTAAAACATATTTTTAGAATAAAATTTAGCGATGATTTTTATAATTTATGCATAACCGAAAAGGAAAGCACAAACTACTCCATTCCTTTTTTTCTCTTGTGTTAATAACATTATTTTTTTTTAAATTTTATTATGATTAATTTAAATCGATACACATCCAAAGAAGTATTCAATTAATAAAGACTCATTTGGTAAGAAAAAAAAAAAAGTAACAAATCTTTGTCTCGTTGAGAAGTATCTCAAGATAACCTTTAATTCATCTACTTCATTTGATGAATTACTTAAGGTGTATGATGAACTCCGAGAACTTTATGATGAATTAGTTTTAAAATAATAAAAATTAATTTTTAAAATTAAAAAAAAAATTATTTTAAATTTAAAAAAGATAATGACTCTTTATCCAGGACCAAATTGAATCCTCAAAGTAAAGTAAAATAAAATAAATTAAAAATTAAAAATTAAAAAAAAATTCAATATTAGCATGAATTATGATCATCAAAAGAAAATTCACGACCTTAAACCTTTTTTTAGAAAAGTTTAAGAAAATAGTGTTTGAATTTTTAAGAAATTCTTAGTTTTTAATAATATTGACTTAATGTTTTTTTAGATTCTAAAGGGACTAAAATTTAACGAGGTAACTCTCATGCACATAAATTTGGGTCCCAAAAATCAAAATACACTCTATTTATGGGACGAGCATTGTTACAAGATGAAAGATATATACAAACTTAAATTCATGATACCTTGATAATTATTCTAATATTCGATTCAAATTTAAATACATCCAAATCTAAAATAACTTAAATTTAAAATAATTTAAATTCAAAATAACACAAATAAAAGTTGTCCGAAAAGGACGTAGGAGCCACAGTCCATGAATGTCACCTTTCTAATTCTATTTAAAATCTACTCTTTAATATCAATATAATTAATTCAAATAATAAAAGTTTGATATCATTTAAGTTTATCTCGAGTTCAAAATTTTATATATAAAAAAATTATCTATTAAAATTAAATATTCGATAAAAAAAATATAAATTAATTAAGATAAAATCTTAAAAAAATTACGCTTTAAATGCAGCTTACCCTACCTTAATACAAAAATACTTTGCTTGTTATATCAGATTTTGTTTCAAGTCAAAAAAGAATTGAAATTAAATTACAGAATTCTTGAGCATTAACAAGTTGCAATTCAAGAGTGATTATCAAATTTAATGAAACAAGAGATTGAAAAGTAAGCGACCTAAAGGCAAACAAATAATCACAAATAACATAATAAATTAAAAAAATCATCAAATAGATAATTTGACATCTTTATTAGGGATAATATTTTATCAGATCAAATAAAAAAATTTCGAGATATATTTTAGAATTTAATTTTATTTAAAAAAATTGAGTCAAGTTAAATTTATAAAATTATGATATATTTTGGATAAAGTTAAAAAGAGTTAAAAATTTTAGATCAAATCGAGTATAATCCCTTAATCTAAGAAAATAAAATTGTTATTGTCATTGTTTATAGAAATTTAGTTTGATTAGGATTATAGTTTAAGGTTTAATGTTTGAAATTCATTGTTTCGAAGTCTTTTAGTAATGTAATAATCGAAGAGTTTATGAATAATTAAAGGGTAAATTAGGTAAATCATTATTAAATTTTACTCTTAAATTATTTTAGTCATTGAAGCTTTAAAACATTCAATTTACTTACTAAAGTTTAGACTTTAAATATTTTTATCACTAAAGTTTAGACACTGAATGTTTATAGCCACTCTTAAATCTTAAACGATCATAGATGATAATCGTTAAATCCTAAATTTCATCAGTCACTTCGTCTTGGCTTTCTTAGTTTAAATTTGACTTTTATTTTTCGGAAAGTGCTTTAAAATTCATGAATCGAGCATAATTTTTTTTATTTTCTCTCGTTGATCTCTTTTTTCCATTGTCAAAAAAAATTGTTTCTTAATATGTTACTTCTCTCGTACCAATAAAGTTATTCACCATTTGGGTTTTTAAATTTTTTTTCTTCATTAATAAATAAACGTCGTTAAAAAATTAAATGAAAGATAATAAAAGATATCCAATGCATAATTTTTTAAAAATAAATAATTTAAATAACCAAAATAAAATTTTAAAATAAATTTTAGTGATAATTTATATAATTTACCGTAATTAAAACCAAGGGTCCCCATTTACATTTGCTGTTGAGAGGGGACGGCAAACACAAACCACTCCTCTTTCCTTCTTCTTCCTTTCGTGTTGGTAGCATTACTTTTTTTTTCTTCTTATTTTCAAAATTTTATTACGATTAATTAAATCGATATATAGTGAAGATTTTGAACAGGTGTGATCGAACAAACTCTTAAAAATATTTTCTAAAATTTTATAATACTCTTAAAAAATATAAGTTATAGTTGTTAAAACGTTATAAATATGTTCTAAATATGATAATTGATTATATAATTTTTTTTATTATTACTATTACTATTACTTCTGCAGTAAAATTAGTGAGATTCTGGACATGTATAATAAAAATAATTGTATAAGGTAATAAAAAAGAAAATTGTTTTTAAGGTTATATTTTTAAAACTAATATAATTATAAATAATTATTTTTAGGGATCATATTTTAATAAATTATACATGATACCAAAATCTTTAAACCATCTCTATCCATATTATATATATATATATGGTATATTAAATATATATATAATTTTAAATTTGAATTTATTTATATTAAATTATTTATTATTTAAGCCAAGTTATTCATATTGGCGATGGTAACATTATTTTGTTTCTTTATATATCGTCTCTTTTCCTTTCAAAGCCTATCTAATTTAATCATATAAACAAATAAACAAGGATTAGGTGGTTTGGCTCGCAATCTCAGCCTTTGCCTTCGGCCTTGGGTCTTTCTTCTTCCTTCTTTCATACATCTTGTTGTTTCTCTCTGTTGGAAACTTGAAACTACACCTTCATCTTCATCACTCTTCGTGTATTCAAAGAATCAAATACCAGAAGACGGTGAAGCAAGCCAATAGGTACGGCAACAAGTTCTCATTATAAATAAATAAATAAAATTGTTGACAAATAAGGGTCTATTTTTTCTGTCTATAAAGGCCCTTTCTTTTAATCAGATTTTGTGTGTGTTCATGCAATATATGAAAGATTGGTTATTTAAGTTGATGGGAAGATACTTGAAGAAAGGTTCAATTTGGATATGAAGGGTGTTCAGCATTTTTCCACCCTTAGATCACGGACCAAGTCTCTTTTATTTTTAGAAAAAATAAATAAATGTTTGTGTGGAGTATAATTCAAGAAAAACATCAACCAAAGGGAGAAACCCTCTTTTGTTGGGGATCAATTACAGTGCTGGGGCATGTGATTGTCTCTCCTTTTCCTTTTTTTGATTTATTTATCTAATAGATTTATTTATTTATTTGAAAAAAAATCATAAAGCTTCTCTCTTTGAACATGTTTAATCATTACATAACAAAGGTGCCTTCCTTTTTTCTGCGTTATCAAGTATCTGTCTATCTATGTTTTTTCTGTATTGGATCATTTCAGTTTTCAGGTGTTCTTTGGTCATCTGTTATGCAATTCTAGCACAATTTGTTTCTGAGACAAGGGAAATTTGAAATTTCCTTTCTTGGTGAATAAATAAGGAGATAGTACAATAGGAATGAGTTTCTAATTTTGGTTTAGGAATTAGGACTAGGTTCTGCAATTTTTCCTTGTTAGTGGATTGTATTTTTTCCCCTCTTTTCATTTTGAGGGGTTTGCATAGGTTATACAACAATACATATTATATTATGTTGAAAATAAATTTCAAAACTTTACCCTTATGGTCTCAAATCTGAATTATGACAAGTTTTGTAGCATGCATGCTGTCTATGCCTGCTGTTATGGTTTTTAGCTTTGTTTCCCCTTACTGTATTGGTAGAGGATTCTGTCTTTACCTTATGTTACATTTATTTTGATGTTTTTTTTCAGATATAAAGGATATTAGTTAGCTAAATGGATGGATATACTAGTAAAAGAGCTGCTGATGGGATTGTTGTACCCGGAAAGGGATCCAGTATCATCTTGAAGGATCATGTTAATAACAAAGAACGAAATGGCCAATCTTGCAGCCGAATTGGATGCAGTGGCAGGCTGAGTTCCATGAAAGGTACTCCCAGTTGCTGCTCGGAAAAAGCGAAATCTTCTAGGCCTTCTTACCATGCTTCATCAAATGGCAAGGAAATAGTTGGAAGTTCCTCTAGGACATACTCTGGAGTTATCAACTCTAGAAAATCCCCTACAAATTCTCAGAGAAAGCTATCATCTCAACTGGAAATGGATTCGTCTGAAACTAGTAGTGTTCAGGATGAGCCAGAAGTGTCGGAGCTCATAACCCCACCAGGAAAGATTCAAAGAGGGTTGCAGCCCAAATCTGAAGATGCTGCTTCTAGGGAAGTTAGAGAGACGGAAGTTGGGAGTTCTAGTGCAGCATCAAACACAAGACCAAGGAAAAACCTTATTCAGCGTTCTGGGTTGGGCAACCTGGATGCTCTTGCCAGTCCATCGGTTACTTTGGCTTCTCGAAGTGCTTCCCAGGCAATTCGTGCTAACACAAGCAGGTATGGTTTGAGAAACATAAGATGTAATTCTATTTCTGATGTTGTTCCTTTGGGTTGTTCATCTTCGGATTCAAGCTTCAGCAGAAGGAAAGATATAATGAAAAAGAGAACTGCTGATGGAGAAGGTAGTTCTTCAACCAGGGGAAAGAAGTTGAGTGGTTCATCTTTGGAGGGACGGAGCAACAGTTCTAGTCATGGAGTTTCTATTTCCGATTCGAGGCGAACCAGAAATTGTCCCCCTAATAGTTATAGTAGTGTTGCTTCTTCAGTTAGGACTCGAAGATCAAGCAGTAGTTATGGTAGAGGGGGACTCCCTAACCAAGAAAGTGGGAGTAATTTAACTTTGAACGAGTTTCCTGTAGTCATGCAGCAAGTGACTCAAGCTGATGTAACTGTCAATTTGAGTTCTCCTGTTTCCTCAGGAACTGGCTCAACTTGTTCTATTTCTTACAGTCGACCAGGTAGAATAAATGAGAGTTTGCACAGTATCATGCCATCTATCCCTTCTGAAGTTGCCATCAATCGATCTTCGGTGAACCGGAATAACTTCCAGCGATACAATATGGATGGCATTGCAGAGGTATGTAACAGTATGGTTCAACCTGCATTATCGTATGAATGGATGTATAACTTTACTGTTATTCATTTGTTATTCAATATAACTCAGGGAATGAACTTAGTGTGGTTGCAAATGTCTTATTGTCTTTTACCCATTACTATCTTAAATTATCTAGTGTGTTCTCTCCAGGGAGAGTCAACAGTGAACCATTAGTAGTGTTTTTTTGGTATTTCGGTGTTACTAAAGCTTCGTATGTTACGGTGGTTGTATGTTTACACAGGTGTTGTTAGCACTTGAGAGGATTGAACAAGATGGAGAGTTGACATATGAGGTAGCTAATTTTGAAGTGTTTCACTTGAGCATGATTGTTCTTTGTTGTTGATTTTGTTTCTGTCTTGCAGCAATTACTTGTTCTTGAGACCAGCTTGTTCCTCAATGGACTGAACTTTTACGACCAACATAGAGAGATGAGATTGGATATAGATAACATGTCATATGAGGTTTGTTTTTGTTTCAATGTGGTGATGCGAAGTTTGCGTCTCATTTCCTCCACTATGTTCTTGTTTAAGGTAAAGTATGAGTCGACTTGTGTTGGTATCATGATAGGAATTACTAGCTCTAGAAGAGAGGATGGGTAACGTGAGCACTGCGCTATCCGAAGAAGCAGTGTCGAAATGCCTTAAAAAAAGCGTATACGAGGCAACATCTTTAGAGGATGCAAATATCAGCTGGGAGGTTGAAAAGGATGATGCCAGATGCAGTATATGTCAGGTTCTCTTCTAAAAACTCTCGGTTTATGGTATTTCATTTCCTTGGGTCATCTCTGGATGTGAGTGCAATGGATTTGGTTGTGCAGGAAGAGTATGTTGTCGGAGATGAAGTAGGGAGGTTGCCGTGTGAGCATAGGTATCACGTCGGGTGCATACAGCAGTGGTTGCGGGTGAAGAATTGGTGCCCCATTTGCAAAGCATCGGCGGAAACCTTGCAGTCTTCTTGTTCGTCTCCTCGGAGCGGAGTTGGAATTTGAATAGAAGAAAGCAAAAAGAAACTGGGTTTTCTTTTGTACAAATCCATGGCTTCTCTTCTTCATCTATTTTTATTTTTATGATCACATGTAAATATCAAATCCAAACAAATAAAGCAGGTGCTCTTAAGTGAGCAACTCTGCATTGAAACACTCAATCCAGTGGTAATAAAAGAGCATGAATCAAAATACTTTAACAGATGTTTTTTATTAATATTGGAAAATAAATTCTCAGATTTTAAAATTACTCTTGAATGAGTAATATGCCTGCAAAACTTTCTTCTTTCCACATTGGCTGTAAATTATAAGAAAAGCTTGAGATATGTTGAAATGGCAGCAAACAGCCAAAGAAATTGCTACTCGTACAACAGAAGCATCCTGCTGGAAACTAATTTCAGTCCCGGCTCTGCATCAGGGTTAGAAGCATCCTGCTGACACTCAAACCCATAGTTTCATCTGGCAAAGGGTAGAGCTTTATCCAACTTGGCCACCATCTGGTTTGTGTCGGTAATCGAGAAGAACCGGGAGTTCTAGCGGTCAACATTGAACCGATCATAGCTTCATGATAAACGAGTTTTTTTGCACGGAATTCATTCTTCAAAGGAATTCAAACAAATTTTTTCCAGGAGCCACGGCCAATCTTCCCCCAGCTGTTGGGGATTTAGCTCCATTGCCACTTTGAAATCAAGCAGAGATATTGGGCGCTGCATCCCATGTTCATGTGAAATATTTGTGGTCCCAGTCCCAGAGGTACTCTGCATATGCAAGTGATTGTTTGGCCACTTACCATATTATCAAGCTTGCCATGAGTCCGCTGCTTGTGGACCGAGTGTGTTTTTGTATAAAATAAAAAGGTGAAATTCCTTTAGAATTGGGTTTGATTCATATTTTATTTAAAGAATTTGATTAAATAATAATAAAATAAAACATCAAAAGTTAAAGTTTTTTTATTTTTATTTTTTTTTTTTAAATTAAGTGTTCAAACATCAGTGCTAGACTCATCCGAGTAGAAAACATCTAATCCTATTTCAAGAAAAATAAGTTGGACTCACAGTTAAGTAATTCAGATAAAGTGTTACAAATAAACAGAAGAGAAGAAGGGCATTAAACACTAAACAGTGGCACTGCTATTGCTACAGATTCTTACAATGATAATGATGATGGAAACACAAAAAATCAATTCCTGAAGTTGAACTCAAAACCTTCACTCACTGATACCTAAAGAATCCCAACAGGGTAGCTACAAAAGGGTTAATGCCGCAATCACTGAATATACTACAGTGTACAAATAATATGTTCATCACATATTATTATACTTCTAGTTTACACGTCATTGTACACTAAGCTACGCGAATAATATTAGTACATCAGCATATAGATCATCTGACCCGTCCCTTTCCTCTCCTCGTGTTTCGGCTCACTTTCTTCGCCGGCTGATTCTCCATGCCACTGTTGCTTTTGCTTTTGCCTGCCATGTTGCGTTTTGACTTTGGTGTACTCAACTGCTCTAGCGAACCTGAACCTTCATGCTGCATGCTTGAACTGTTCAGGGAATCGGATACGGCAACATTGTTTTCATTTACCGATGCCACTTCTATGGAAGCCTTACTCTGGGCCTTTGCCACTACTCTTGTTGCATTCTCATCCCCGGAACCAACTGCATTCTCCTCATTTATTGGTCCCTGGTTTTGTTCTGTATCCGTTTCAGCTGGCATACTGAAGCGATGAAGAAACTAATCAAATTAAAAAGAAACTCAAACATCGTCTAAACTAAACTATTTGGGCTAGTAGAAGTGTCACCTGTATCCTAAAGAAGGTAACCCATTGGCAGTATATGTAGCATCAGCACGGCCTGTTTTGGCAACTTTTAATGTCCCACGGTTTTCTTCTACTATATGTGAGCCTATAGGTTATGTTTAGAGATGAAAAAGTCATGTAATTAAGTAATAAACAATCCGCCTGTCCTCCTAAATGCACACAACAAACAATAAAAAAATCTTTACAGCAAAGACTTCAAGCTAATTAATCAATCATAGGTAACAATATAATTTACTGCTGTGTTCATGAGGAAATATTATGAGGGATTAAAAGGATAGCAACAGACCTTGGTAAGAAAGTTAAGTAGGAAAACCTTAACAGCAAATAGGTAGTTTCTTACCCTGTACAATTCCTTCCCTAGTAAAACCAAACTGCAGGATAGAGTCAGACCCATTGGCGTCCTTAAAATGATTGACATCAGCAGCAACATCACTGTGGCATAAAAGGTTAGAAGTTAGAAATAACAAAAGCATGGATTTCGTAAAGAGATAAGTAGGAACTTCACAAGTAACTTAAACCTCTTTAACATCTTTTTTTTTTTCTTTTTTTTTTTTTGGAAGGGGGATTCTTTAATGGAAATTATACCAACCTATTTGATGCAGTTTTGATATCTACCGTGGATTGAAGTCTCTGTCCCTCATCTAGTGTCTCACCTGAGCCATCCCAAGAAACTCACTTAGAAAACTTTTGACAGAGGTAGAAGATCTAGCAGATGGTACGGACTACACAAGAGGAAGAATAAAGTGCGGATGCTCCACAATGAAGAAACATGTGGTGCCTTGATCACAAATTCATTAGAGAAAGAGCAAGTTTAGAAAATCAAAGTACTTTCTTTTGAGATTGAGACCCAGGGAAATCTGGCAGGTTGTAAACCTCCAATGGAGGAATGCCTTAGCTTTTCCTACCTTTGTTTATGAACAATGCCAAAAGCGTGAATGCAAAACCTTAGTTATTGAAAAATAACCTAGTCACGACACTAAAAACACCATGTAATCAAATCACCGTCCGTAATTTTTTCATGGAAAAAATAAATTAAGCACAGGTAGGCTACATGTATCAAATATAAGAATTAAAGATATAACTGTCATCCCTCAAACTAATAAAATAATAATCACAATGCAGTATCTGTAAAGCCACTACATTTGTTTGATGCAATTTGACAACAAAAGATAAAAAGGATACAAGAATACCTCCTTTTCTCTCAGTGCTTTGAACAGCTTCCATACCCTTTGCAAAAAAAAAGAAGAAAAATGTCAATATCACAATGCTTGACAAATAAAATGAAATATCAACACATCATAAATCCACCCTAAGAACAATGAAAAGAATGGTAAAAAACTAACAGAAAAATAATCTGCATAAATATATAATTAAAAAGTTTTCAAGCAGCACTATGTAAGCTTCTCAAATCCCATTCAACTACTAAGATACCTGATTATCTTCACAAACAAGAGTTGCAGGGATTGGTAAAACATCACTGTTTAAAGCATCTTCTGGAATCTGTGGAGCTGAAATGAGAAAAGAGATGTAATGTCTTAGAATATTACTGCCTAAAAACTAAACAGACTTGCCAAAATTTGAAAGTACAAAAGAAGATCAGAAGAAAATATGTCCAAGATTATTCGAGCTTCCCTCCCACAAGTTATATTGCGCCTGATCTAGTAGCCAGGTATTCAGATGCCTCTACTGATTCTTTTGACCTACCGGGGTTATTTTCCTCACCAGGGACCAAGTTTCTGGCAGCTAAAGAATCAGGAGCACTTTTCTGTTCTAATGCAAACAAAGACCAGTCAATTTTGGGGGATGATAAAGTCCTCAGCATTTCTTCTGTTGCCTTAGATCTCACTTTTCGTATTTCCTCTTGGATGTTCCATGAACCGGTAGCAGGAGAATCCCTTTTCTGTGGCATCCATGTCAAATGTATAAGCAGCAAATTAAATCTTACCGAAGCAAGAACGTACGGCAGAGAAAATAACACTTACACCCCCATGCACATTACTCTATAAAAGAGTAAGAGCAAGCATACTTTCGACCTAGTAAACTAAGCATCAGTAAGCTTCAGGTCAGAGAAAACAGAGATGTTATTTCTGTTCTGGTATAGTTGCAACAGTGCTGTTAACACCTGCACCAAGGCACAGTGGCACACCTGCACCGGAACCTCAGCACTAAGGGGAAAAAGAAAAGGAGGTGTGTGTGTGCCTCAGATCCTTTCAGGTTAGGCCATTTGTTCAGGGATTCGTCTGGTGCACATAGGCATGCTTTTTCTAAGGCGATAGGCAAAAATGTCCACCTTATTGAAGTTCTCTTTAGTTTGTTTTGTTTTTTCACTTTTTTAATTAGATATAGTTTTACAAGAAAGAAAGGGGTATCAAACTATATACCTCAATATTTAATAGTATTCAACACAGGTACTGATGATAAATACATCATCCATAAACCAATAAAAAATTGCATGTTTTGTACACAAACATTATATATCAGAAAATATACACACACAAACAGTTTAAGGCACAAGGCTCAAAAAAGTGCACCTTGTGCCCTTGACCACCCTTAATTGCAATAGATTTTTTTAATATAAAAAAGTGTTACCCATGGACCCAACCAGGAAAGCAACCCAACAATAATATCATAAGAAATTTAAAGACCTGCAATCTTAATGATCATAACACACACATATGCATCATTACATCCAATCCATAGAGGAGTAAGCATATAGAGTACCTTGGACGAGGACAAGTACTTTTCCCCAATTGAATATGGTGTTTCTTCCTTGAAAAGTGGCATTCCAAGCGGCAGTGGAGATTTGAATTCAATATCGCTCATAGCAGGTGATGCCCACGGAGGGCGAGTTCGCATGTATGTTTTGGCCATGTCTACAGGTGATCCTGCTTCACCTTCAATGCTCTGCAGTAACAAAAGCTTTAAAGATCAACATATTTTCTCACTAACATAATATTTAAATATCCACATTCATCACGAGTTGCTTTCAAAAATAGTGGTGTTTACAACAGTACTCCACCAAAGTCATGCACAAGAGAAAAAAAAGGCACCTTTCACCATTGATTTAACAAATGAGTTTTGAAAGCAAATTACTGCACAACTGCAACCGTTATAAGCAAATTGGCGTCTATAAGAATAAATTACAAGTAGGAGGGCAATAGGTACCGTATACCCATTTACGGCTCATATTCAACTTGTATTTAAGACATGTTAGATTCTTTCAGCATAAGAGCTTTCATACGAGTAAAACAGAAATTTAAGTACAAGAAGCATAATCTCTCTCTATATATAAATACATAAATATACGTTGATAAGAGGTAGATCATGGTTTCAGTCATCAAAAAATGATAGCATAGAAACAAAGTGGCAACTGGATAAGTGGAAGAAAAGGAACATTTAAGATAAGCTATACCATAAGCTGTACAAGACATGGAGGAAATATATGAAAAATATCAGCTTAAAAGTTAAATGAAGACGGTATAATGTACATTGATCCAAAGAAAACAAGACAGTATAATAGAAGCTCGGGAAAGCATAAAGGAGATTACACAGAACTAAAGGGAGAAGGGGAAGAATTAGAACATTCAACATAAGTTATACTAGGCAAAGGATCAATCACAAAGAAGAAGTCGAAACTAGAATCATTTATGAAACAGGAAGTATCATAGTGATTATCTAACCTTTTCATCTAACCTTTTCATAATATAAAATTCCTATCTAATGGATTTTCACATTCACCTATTCCTTCTAAGGAAAGAATTCACAAAAGGAGAAAAAAACACAACCCGCACGCATTATAGAGAAAAGAGTTACAAACATGTGCCAATGTAACAAACTTCCGAGCAGAGGTCCCATGTTGCAATTCTGACTTAGAATTTGATCCTGACTTCTTCTCCTCTAACCATTTTTTCGCCTCTATAACAGCTGTGCCACAAAGATCATGATTGTCAACACCTGAAAAATAAGAAACACAATCAGTCTGCTATAGGTGTTGAGGAGTTCATTCTTCAAATCTGTTCTCTCAATTTTGTGAAAGCCATACCACTTCCACCTGCTCTGATAGGTGTTCCATCTAGCCTTTCAATCCCCATGCCTCTGAGCATTGGAGAATCCACAACTCTTGACTTGATAATATTTGTTAGTTTATCACACTCTTCCCTGATCAAAATAGCATCCATTAAAATGTTCAAAACTTGAAGTTTATGCTTGAGTGGAGATAAGAATGTGGGATAATGGTTGAAACACACATCAAACAAAAAAAGTCATGCAAAGTTTGCTAAAGAATCAAATTCTGTAAATGAAAAGCTACACACACATTATTGTGTGTTGACCAAATATTTTATATACAGGACAACTTGAGGAGGAAGAAAGAAAAGGATTTAAAGCAGGCAAAACATCAAATAAGAAAATAAGTTTCTTTGCTTACTTTGAGAATGACTCCTGCACGAGAAGCTGCTCTATAAGTCGCTTGGTTTCAATCTTTCCTGCAAAATATTGGGGCTTACCCTGATAGCCCACAAAGGAACAACTAAGGAACCCTCTAAGATCATTATAATCATCACTAATATAAAGACAAGGCAAATAAACAAAAATCGGAAGGGGAATATTATCAAATCAGAACCAAATTTACCACTATCACCAAAATGTTTTTATTTTAAATGTTTTGTTTTTCTTTAGCAGAATTAAAAAAAGCATTGAACATGGCAAACTTACATGTTCTATGTTATCAAGCCCTTGACTCGAGACATCCTGCCTGTCATTTGTACCACTGGCGTCATCTGCACCAATTTTTTTCAAATAAAAATCTGTGAATAAAAACAGATGCAATGCGTGGACTAGTAACCTGAGCAAGTAGAAATCTTTCAGAAACATAAACATGGATATTTTATATCTACTTGTACCAAAAAGAAATATGCTTAGTTATCAACTAAAAGATTATGATTCCAGTAAAGGCATGGGCGGAGCCACCCTTTCACAAGGGTGGTCAAATGACACCTCAAAATTTTTTTGTCCACCTTTTTTTATATGATTTTATATATAATTTTTTAAAATAAATAAATAAATAACATCAATTTATAAATAATTGACACCCCTTAAATATAAATCTAAAAAATGACACCCCTTAAATAATTTTCTAACTCCGCCCCTGAGTAAAGGGGCATGATAAGTAATGGAAGCCTCAAGAATCAAGATGATAACAGGTAACCTCCCCAAAAACAAGTAGCTTAAACCAGTTGAAGCACAAAGCAGTAACTATACAAAAGGGAAGCACAATAGTAGCATGCATACTAACATACTGCCTGCACAGGCTGTCTCTGTAATCAACATTCTAGACTCTTTTTTATGGAATTAAAAGTTAACAACAAAGATACATACTTTGACTGTAGGAATCCATCAATCGAAAACCTAGAATTTACGCAATTACTATCAAAACAAATATCATGTAAGGGAAAAGAGGGAGAAAATGAAAAGGAAGAGTCAGATTTCGAAAAAAAAATCCTTTAAAGTGAGTAAAGTAAAAAAGTGGCAAATGGAACCTGAAGTTGAACCACTGTCTGAAGACGAAGAAGAGGGAGATTCAAAGCCAAAAACAGAGGAGATCACCCTGGTGGCACCGGAGACAAAAGCTCGAGTGGGGGAAAATACATTCCTGGAGATCCAATTAGGGTTTTGCTCAGTTGAATTGAGTAATCTGGGGCGGTCGTAAGGCGTGGCACGTGACACGGTTCTCCGGCGACGCAGTATCTTTCCGCCGGATCTGGTTTCTCGTCGTTGGGCAGATTCGTAAATGGATGCCATACGGAAGGATGTGAAGATAGGGTTAGGGTTCGTTGCTAGTTACCACACTGCAAATTGGTTGACAAGCAGTTCAAGGGTTTGTCAATTTTCTGTCTTTTCAACCATAAAGAGAGAAAGCGGTAGAAGCAGCGGATTTATAAACGATATGTTTTCGCTTCCTTTTTCCATTTTAACGGTTATTTTATGAATTTTTTTATGTAATATATTTTTTATTTTAGATTTTTGATATATTATATTTTTATAGTATCGTGAAAATTAAATTTATTTAAATTTATTATAAATAATGTTTTTATTAAAAAAAATATAAAATGCTCAAAGAACCTCTTAAATCAGTTGATTTAACTGAATTTAAAAATCGGATTTAATTAAATTTCACTATTAACAATATTTATTATTTAAAGTATAATTCATCTGAATCTTAACTTTCATATATTATAATAAATACCTCAATTGACTTTAAATAAATAAAAAATAAAAAATTTAAAAATTTATTTTAATAGAAAATATAAAATTTTAAGTATATATTTTAACTAAAAATAAAATTTTAAATATATATTTTAATTAAAAATATTTTAAATATTTATTTTAAAAATATATAATTTAGAAACTTTCTTTTATAATTTAACCTTTTCTTTTCGATGATTTGACGTAATTGCCCAGCACCTCAAGACCCACCCTCTAAAATTAGGGTTTCAATTCGTCATTATTTGTGTTTAACAATTTTACTTGGAGTTCTTCATCCAAAAAGCAAAACTTGGATTTCTATCATTTTTGGTTCTAATTGTTTATACCTTCATCAACATGTCATCTGAATCGGAAGAGCAGCAACTGAGCAAGAAAGCCGCCAAAAAAGAAGCTGCCAAACAAGAGAAGTTGCGCCGCCGCCAGGAAGCAGCTGCCTTGGCCTCAGCGGCTTCTTCTCTCTCCGTCGAGGAGGATGATCCCTATTCCTCCAACTACGGCGATGTCGCTCTCCCGGAGCTCAAATCTTGCACCCAAACAGATGCTGGCAATTGGAGCCTAGCCATTTCCTCCATGGAATGGACACCTGTTGGAGCACTTACCCAGGATTTGAAGGAGAAGGAGGTGCTGATACGGGGACGAGTCCATATAACACGACCAGTATCGAAGAATATGGCGTTCGTGGTGGTGAGGGAAAAGGGATTTACCGTCCAGTGCTTGGTCACTACACAAGGAGAGGGAGTTAGTCGTCAGATGGTGAAGTTTATAGCTGGACTCAACCGAGAATCAATCGTTGATGCAATCGGTGTGGTATCTGTCCCTGGGAATCCCATCAAGGGAACCACTCAGCAGGTATTGACTTGTGATAAACCCTTTCTTTTCTTTAACTAAAAGATCGAAACTAAATTATCATTTTATTGACATTTTCTTTGTATTGTTTTGTATTAAAATGACATTTTCTTTGTATTGTTTTGTATGTGTATGTGTGTGTGCGCGTGCGTGCGTGCGTGCGTGTGTGTGTGTGTGTGTGTGTGTAGTGTCTTTACTATCTAAAAAGTATGACTGTTTATTTACTTTATCGTTTCCATCTTATATCTAAACTGCTAAATGGTTTCTCAAACAAGTCCAAACATTCTGCAGATATTTAGACAATTCTTGCTGAATGAGGGTTTTGTTGAAATCCACACCCCTAAACTGATAGCAGGCTCTAGTGAAGGTGGTTCTGCTGTTTTTAAGCTCGACTACAAAGGGCAACCTGCGTGTCTGGCACAGTCTCCTCAACTTCACAAGCAGATGGCAATTTGTGGGGATTTTGGGCGAGTTTTCGAGATTGGCCCTGTTTTTAGAGCTGAGGATTCATACACTCATAGGCATTTATGTGAATTTACAGGTCTTGATGTTGAAATGGAGATTAAGAAGCACTACTCTGAGGTATGATTGGTTGTTGGCTCGAGTCATGTCCCATGAATCTTCAATATAGTTTAATGGCTATTTGATCCTCTATGCAGGTGATGGACATTGTAGACAAACTGTTTGTTACAATGTTTGATAGTTTGAATGAGAGGTGTCAGAAGGAACTTGAAGCTGTAGGGAGGCAGTATCCCTTTGAGCCTTTGAAGGTCTTTGTCCAATTTTTAGTTATGCAATACCTGTTAGCTATTAAGCTTCTGTACTATTTTGGAAAGTTAAATAATCTCATATAAGCCGGTTTAAATATTACTGGAAAGGAAAGAGCATGCAAATATGGATTTTTTTTCTTTTCTTTTTTATTGATCTATATTCTATTGTTAACGTTTTGTAATGTGCAGTACAAGCCAAAAACCCTGCGGCTTACATTTGAAGAAGGTGTCAAGATGCTGAAGGTAAACTTGAAGGTTTTTGGTTATTTAAGTTCAAGTCACATTCTATGGTGTTTGAGTTCAAGGCTCGAAGCCAAATAAATTAGGTGACATAATCCATGCACAATAAAAGTAATAAGAATGGTAGTAGCAGGGAATATAAAGAGTCAAGAGAAGTAGTTTACTTAAATTGTTATGCTTGGATCAGACAAGGATTTCTCATAGATCCGCTATGTACAATGAAATGGTTGTCTTTTTTAGCTGATATTGGTTATAGTTCACCTTCTCCCAATTTTCGTGTGCTTGTTCAGGATGCTGGTGTGGAAGTTGACCCTCTTGGGGACCTTAATACAGAGGCAGAGAGAAAACTGGGCCAGCTAGTTTTGGAGAAGTAATTTGCTACTTATACTTTTTTTTTGTACCTTTTTGTTTTTGTGGTTGTTTTCGTTTACTGAATGTTATCTTCTGATTATGATCTTATAAACTGTTTGTTATAGGTATGACACTGAATTTTATATTCTGCATCGCTATCCTTTGGCTGTGAGGCCATTCTACACCATGCCTTGCTATGATAATGCCCTTTATAGTAATTCATTTGATGTATTCATTCGAGGTAACCAAGCAGATAAATCTTTCCTTTTTTATGCTCTCTGTATGCAATTGCATCTTGATCTATTTTTCTGTATCTGTGTGTGCTACTTTTGTTCTGCTTTTGGATGTTTTTGTTATACATTTTACTCTCTTATATATATTAAAAAATTCCCTTACCTGGTTTCTGAATTTTTGTATGTCTGATATTCTTCTAAAAGGTTTCATGTGAAGATTTTAATTTCATTGGTACAAATGGTGGCAAGAATGTGCTGAAATTGTTAATTATCATGTCAGTGTCAAGAATAATCATGTCTTCTGTAAATGAATGAAAAATGAAACTAGAAATGAACCCCAAGAAAATCTGAAAATCTTTTGATGTGGTAGTGGTTTTCCTTTCTGGATGATGTTAGTGATTGTAGTACAATACTTGAGGCAATAATTGAGCAACGAGTGGTTTGCCGGATTAAAGTAGTGTCCTTTGAAATTGCTCTAATTGAATGTGCATCTAAGCCTTTTTTTTGCTTGTATCAGGCATAATATGACGACATTCATTGTCTATTCTTTTTCCTAACGGGCTTACATTTGTTGCTAATTCTCTCTTTGTTTGCCCCCTTTTGTGATTCAATTGATTCGAACTTGTTTAATTGTTTCTTATCCTTTAGGTGAGGAGATCATATCAGGAGCCCAGCGTGTCCATGTGCCAGAATTTTTGGCAGAACGTGCCCAAGCATTGGGAATTGATGTCAATTCAATCTCAACCTACGTTGATTCTTTCAGGTAGTCAAAAGATTGCCACTTTCTTTACCTTACTTTTCCTTGTAGCAAGTAACTTTGAATTTGTATCTACCAAGCAAGAGAAGTGTCTAAGCCGAATACTTGTTTATCAATGTTTGCTTAAATATTCTCTACTGCTGAGGCTTTTGTTGGTGTTAAATTGCTTACTGATTCTTCACTTGTACAGATATGGTGCTCCTCCACATGGTGGGTTTGGAGTGGGATTGGAGCGTGTGGTGATGCTGTTCTGCGCTCTGGGTAACATTCGTAAAACTTCACTTTTCCCTCGTGACCCTCAAAGAATTGCTCCGTGATGACATGATAGAGCAGCCTCTTTAGCCCAGGCTACTTTGGGATTTTATTTGAAGTTTAATGGTTATGAGAATGAAAGTAATATTATTTCTGTTGTCTTTGTCAAATAAAGTCAGTTAGAACTGCCAGAAACCGCCATGTACTTAGAACTTTTGGAAACTGTCCATGAATTCCCTCAACCATAACATTACCCTCATCTAATGAAAGAACATACCGAGAATATTCCTCCAACCATTCAGCTTCATTTGTCCAAGTTTGCTCACATCACTTGCTATTGTAATGGGTTGTAGAACTTGAAGACCACCAATTATTTCTGTTACCGAAACTATTAACAAAGTTTTTCTTGCCATCTCCATTGCTAACAAACCCAGCAGATGTCAAAGGAAATGGTTTGGCAACAATATGGTCATTGACCGAGACTTGTGTGTCCCCATAACTCTTTCACTTAGGTTATCCATTTTGAAATTACAACTTTCTAACATTGTTTCCGTAAGGATTCCTTGACCAATATCTCTATTTTTTTTAAGTTCCATCGTGTCTCTTAATTTGATTAGCAGATGCATGAAATATATGTTCAATCAATAATGAACTCAGAAGGATGTCAACTGAAGTGATTATTTCTAACAACGGCCATGGTTTCAAATACATATAACATACATTATCAAGTAAGTAAATTTTGTTCAACAATCATTCCAATCGGCAAAGCATGATTTAGAGATTTCATATCCTTAATCTTCTGGTAGTGTAACATCCTCCGCCCGTATGTTACAGTTGGGCCTTAAGTCCAACCCAAAAGCCATAAAAAATTTCAAATCAAAATAACGCAAGTAATTTGCAAGATAAAGTCAACAATTAAAGTTCACATGTACAATTAAATAAAATGTTACAAGGAGCTTCAATTTAAAACATTTGAAAATATATTTCGAATAATATAATTTCCAAAATAAGTATTACATATTCTAACATGTAAGGTCCTACGAATACGTAACCCATTAATTTAAATATCGTAATCTAAAGATCGTCATATGCTAGAATCTCGAAAAGATAGTGTTTCGCGATCCTATAAACCATCAACCTATGCATGGAAAAAATAATTCCGAGCGTTGAGCTTACAGAACTCAATGGTCTATTTGAATAATATTCAATTTATTTTATTTTATTTATTTTTAGTGAATTTACTCTTAATTATTTTATTATTTTTTTTTGTTAAATAAATTATTTTTAATATATATATAAAAATATATATATGTTTATATACAATTATTCCAAACCTGTTCACGAGCATTTCGAGCCGAGTTTGGATAAGTTCGACTCAGCTCGGTTAAATCCCAAACGAACCCGAACCGAATCGAACTCACTCAAGCCGAATTTTGACCAAACCGAACCCAGTAACTCGCGAGCCGGCCAGGCTCATTATCCCCCCTAGTTAAAAATAGAAAAGGAATGTAATTGGTAAGACAAATTGCTTCTTCAATGTGGCAGGGCAGTTTTGATTTGTTAAGCACACGAGTAAAGCTCCCATGCAACATTAGAGGGAAGTGGATCAGAAAGGAAGGCCTTTTAAGGACTGGTCAAATATGTCTGGCTGCTGTTTTTTTTAGGAATCATGGCCATTCTTGGTCGCCTACTCCACAAAGCTCAGGATAGAAAGAAGCGAAGGAAGGTGGTGCTTGCTGAAGATGCAATTGAGGTTTGTTCACTAGTGAACTTGGGAGAGAGTGTCTGGTCTGGTTTGGCCTGGCCTGGCCTTTCTCAGGGGCTACAAAGTCTGTTTCTCCAGCGTAAACATCTCAACCTGAGATGGAACAAACTTCATATTTCGTAGAATGGAGCTTCCGATCTTGGGGGTAGCTAATGGATGGTTGGGAATCAAGACGCTGCGCTGCTACAGATCCTAGAAATCTTAATCACCGTCATTTATGGCTATAAGGAAATTTCATTCAAACATAAAAAATAATTAAGGAGGAACAAACATCAACAAAGAAAGCCGATTAACAATCCTGAAAACCAGGAAAATAAAAACAGACAAAGTGCTTGAACAATGAGTCTCATAACGGTAACCCAGAAAGCTCCAGCAGAAACAAGGAAACGACACAATCCAAAGGAAAGGAAACAGTGATGCCAAGAAAATCCTCAAACACAAGAGAGAGCATTGGGACCAGCAGATACAATCTTTCTAAACCGTCTGGACCGGCATAGACCACCTAAGAGTGTTGCAGAAGGATTTTATCCTGTAAAACAGGGGGGTTAGAATGCGGTCGGTGGGAGAAGAGGAGCACCGGAGGAACATGAAATGTAAGTCGGGGTTGGAAAAGGGATGGGTTCGAGGTCAAACCATCATATCTTTCAGATCCACAGCCAAAGGAGAGAACCTTGCCTTCCACACACCATACCACCGGGGCAAGCAAATAATGAAGAGAAAGAGGCCTCCAACGTACGGTCAAATGGATTCACACCAAAAAGCAAGGAGAG
This sequence comes from Abelmoschus esculentus, assembly GCA_035048815.1. NCBI lineage: Eukaryota > Viridiplantae > Streptophyta > Magnoliopsida > Malvales > Malvaceae > Abelmoschus > Abelmoschus esculentus. The sequence continues at coordinate 17,885,675 of JAUCBN010000029.1, forward strand.
CAAAAGACAAAAACAACAATCAAGGACAAGAGGAAGGAGGATGGGCGAGGATAGACAGAACCCTATAAGGCACCGGGAGCAGCCTACTTCCATCCTCAAAAAATAAAGTTCAAATGCAAACACCCCACCCCTAATTTCATGTTCCAATAAGGAAAACAGAAGGTGACGGCAGAGTATACTAATAATGAAAAGGGAACTCCTGGAAACAAAATAAGAATCAAACCCCTAACAACAAATCAGTAGCCTTTACCACAAAGTGAAAAAGCAAACGAAACAGAAGAGAAAGAATACCGCAATAAGTCGTTGATCCAGTTGAGAACCTGCTTTTAAACAATCAAAGAGTTAACGGATATGGCAGGCTCTACACGCGCACACACACGCACACACATAGTTACAGAGAGAAACCAGTTCACAACTACGATCCTCTTAGACTAAAGCTACAACAACATTGGTTCAAGTACAACTCACCAACATAAAAAACCAGCAGTCTTGATACTTACCTTCTTCTATTTGAAAACAAAGGGGGAAATGAGATTCGAAAGAGAGAAAAGTACTGATACATATGCCGACTTATGTTTAAATCAAGGATCCTGCTGTTTTGATTTTCATTTTCATTTATATCCTCTTTTCCTTTCTGTTCTTCACTCTTTTATTCTGGATCAGTCTATTGTCATTGGTTGAGTCATGCAACACCTGAAGCGAGCCTTACGAACAGTTGTCATTATCTCAGTTTCCGCATTCTCAAGCATCTTTACAATCTCGGTGAAGGGAGGACGAACTTCTGGGTTAGTGTCCCAGCAACGGATCATGATCTCACTCAGCACAGGGAGACAATCATTTGGAATAACTGGTCTTACACCCTTGTTCACCACCGCAAATGCTGCCTGCACTGCAGTCATGTTCTGGAAAGGGAGCATGCCAGTTATAAGCTCCCAAAGGACGATCCCGAAACTATACTCATCTACTTTTTGTGTGTAGGGCCTATGTTGTATCATCTCTCTGCAAGTGTAAAGAAATGTACAAAATTACAACCAACATTATTATTGTCATAAATGAAAATTGTTGAATTAGAACACGTAACGGATAGACAACTCGGCCAGCCAAGTCAACTGGTTAGCAAAAATTGCATGTAAAACATAATATGGAAAAAAAATAATGATGAACTAAATGCCAAAACAGATACACTAATGACACCACAACGTAAATATGACATACATAATTGCAACTCAATTTACAATACTCCATTTGGAAGAGGAAAGCATTTTACATGAAACATGCAAGTAGCATGGCAATCAAAGTTCCAAAAAAAAACATGGCAAGCAAAGAGTAATAAGATGAACTGATGCGATTTTCTCAACTTTTTTCAATCGCAGTGGGGAAGCACTTCTGAAATAAATATTAAGTCAAGGAGTGCAAAAGAGGTAATAAAAATACACAATTGTTGATGCCTCAAGTTATTCTATTGCTTTGGGTATAAAACATACAGAGTACATTATGTATGTATGTCTGCCGACGACAGTTAGGTGAAAAACTATTCATGGGTAATAAATATATATACACACACATGTAGCATCCAGCCTGATCAGATATCATTATATCAACTCACGAACACACTCTTTACTTTTACATCAAAGTTAAATTGTGAAACTGGAACTTATCCTACCAAAGTGTATATCAAGCAAATCGGTACTTTTCCCTCTACAAAGGCATTAACATTCCCCTCCCCCACCCCCCCCACCCCACCCAAAAAAAAAATAAAAAAAATCAACGAGACCAAGCCAAATAAAAGGAAAAATTTGTAGAATCATCTTAACAAGGAAATGTAACAATCAATTTTAACAATCTGTTTAAGTTTGATAACTCAGAAACAATATTCCTAATTTTTGGAATAGTTGGCCGAACCACACATTCTTAAATTGTTGTGTTTTGAACTGCCCTATTTTAAAATACAATACAATTTCAATTGCTCTATCCAAACATAACCTTAGAGAGTGTTTTGAAGCTAGGAATTTCTTGGTAAAACATATCGAGTCATTACTAAGTGCACATGAGGAATTTCTTGGAATTGAGTCACACAATGGAGGGAAAATCATTAAGGCTTTGCTTGGTTGGAAGGAAAAGTAGAAGGATGGAAAGAGGGGAGGGAAAATGGAAGGAAAATAAATTTTGGGTGTGCTTGGAAGGAAAGAAAACTAGAGGGATAATCATTTTCTATGCTCACATGTAAAATCAAATCATCCCAAAATTAGAAGGAAAAGAGAGAAAATGTGGGAGATGTGAGTTAGTTCAAAACATGATTTTTTCAAAGCTTAATTTTATTTTCTTCTAATTTCAACTCTACCAAGCAATGAATGGAAATAAAATACAATTTTCTTTCAAATTTCCCATCTTTCCTACCAAGCACATCAATGTAAAGAATTTTTTTTCCATTTTTCCATTTCCCCCCTTTAATTTTCTCTATTTCCTATTTTCTTTCCATCCTACTAAGCAAAGCCTAAACCTCCTTAAGAATCGCTAGAGAGAGACTAGGGTTTTGATAAAAAATTGACTTGGGTTTTATTTTCATTCATCCTTTAAATAAGAATTTAGTTTTAAGAGGCGTTAGGCACACCGAGACGTTAAGTGTCTCTGGAGCCGAGGCACTAGGCGAAGGTGCTCGCCTTTCGTAGGTGAAAGGCACTTTATATTAAACAATGTAAATATTATTTATATTAATTTAAATATAAATTTTATTTATATAAAAAACAAAATGAAAATGAAAAAAGTTTATATTCTTTATTAAGTAATAAAAATAACTTATAAGTATAAATTTTATTTATAATAATTTAATTATAAAATAAATAAAATGGGAAATAAAACAAATAAATATTTTTATACAATTAATATGAATAAAATTTTAATTAATTAAAGTTTAAAAACAATTTAATTATGAAATATAAAAAATATAATATATTTTGGGGTAATTTGTGATACATGTAAACTTTAGGGTCTCTTGGGATTTCTTATAGTTTTGGGACAAATCAAAAGACCTAAAGGGTTTGGTGCTAATCACCAATTTACCATAATTTGTTGAATCAGTCAACTTCACCAACTTGCTTGTAATGGGATTATGAGTTATACATGTGTTCATAGCTTTTAGTTTAAATTTTTTATTTTTTATTCTAAACGTACCGTATGTAATAGGTTAAAACCCCAAAAGTACTAGGGTTTCAGAATCCTACCGTTCTCTCTTCATCTTTCTCTTATTTCGGAGAGAACTTCAATCCAAAACTCTTTTCTTCTCCTTTATTCTCCTATTATTTCGTTCAAAACCCAAAGGCGGAAAAAGCATCGCGCCCAATGCTTTCCGAAAAGTGCACACCTCGCGACACCTCCCTGCACTTCTGGTATGTTGTTGTGCCTCCGGTGGTGGAGGCATTCTTCTCCGCGCCTCTCTTCGCTCAACACCTTAGGCGCGCCTAGGCACACTTTTTAAAACTAAGAATAAGGATCAGTCTAATTACATAAATAGGAAACCTATTCTAGAAAGTAAAGAAGTCACTAAAATAAAATCACAATCAAGACACCAAAGGAAAGATATCATCTAAACAAAATTGCAATCGAGAAACCTAAGCAGTAACTAGAGAACTAAAACTTATGCCTTTCCCAACACAAGTTCGGCCCACAAACATCTACAACATCCTCCTTTTAAGTTCTTGCTTCAACTCATTATAGGCCATTATTATGTATATCGATTCAATTATTTGTATTTCTGCCTTGCTTCACATTACACAATTGAAACAACAACCTCCACAATAGCAACTCATAAAAGTTTACAAGGAAGGGGAAATGAAGCCCCAAACTTCAAAAAAGAAGTGTGATAGATCCTTTGGCTGTCATGAACTGATTTGTTCCTGTGGATGTGACAGGTAGACTTGGATGCTAGGGAATTCCTCTTTATAACAGTACCATAAAATTTAGAGAGAACTCATGAGTGCTGTCTGTGAGTCCAACCTCACTGCTGTGCAATAACATATGCAAACAATAACGTACAAGTTCCAAATAGACTCAAGGGAGCTTTAAGAACTCCTATAATACTCTGGCACAACCAACACAGTTTAGGTGCAGCTTCCAGAGCTAATCACTGAGCCATATGGAAGCCTCGGTAGCTATTTCTTATAGCCATATGATTTTATGAATTATAAAAAAATTAATGGATATGTATGAGAGCATAAAGCAATGAAAAGAGTAAGGTGTGATTTGTTTTATTTAAAGAAGGTTCACTTCATGTATGTGAATAAATCATAAAATAAATAAACATCCCAGTGTAATAAAAACAAAACAATATTAAACACACCAAATATAAAGTGCACAAGTAATGGAGCAAGAATGCTAGTTTTCTTAGCCTCCATAGTAGGAACAAAACAAACACCCTGAGACGTGGAAAAGAACATGATGTATTGCAAATAGTGGAAGTAGATTAAAACAAGCTAGGACTTCAATGAATTAATGCTTGATGAGCACTTTATTTATCAAGGATCCATGATTTTTACATTTTTATGTTGCTTCAAGAAGAAGCATAATTAAGTTTAAGCTACAACATCAAAGAATCAATCTTCGATGATACTAGCATAATCCACAATAACCTAATCAAACTTTCATCTAGATATGCAAGACTTATGCACATGTAATACATAATTTCTTTACAATATCCAGTTGAAAATGGGGATCTAAAACACACTAAATCAAATCACATTTATTAAGGCGGCAACTTCCTTCAAATTATCAAACAAAAGCATCAGATATTTTTAGAAGGAACTGCATAATCAAACTGAGATTCACATAAAGGCGTAAAGAAGTTCTATATTAATTTGACAGATTGAAAAGAAAGCTCGAAAAGAATATAGAATCAAAAGCTAAGAAGACGGAAAAACAGAAAATAGCAGAATCTTACATGGCAGGACTTACACCCTAAAACAATCCAAAACAGAAGGATATAAAAGGTTATTGACAAAAGAATAATGTTAATTAAACAAAGGGGGTAAGAAATCTATGTAAAAAGAATGCACGACATTAAGGGTTTTCTTTACAAGTTTCTGGAGAATTCATGCCAACTAGCGAGAATCATCTAAAATTGATGAAAGAGAAAAACAAATGTAAATGTCACTTTAGGACTTGAAAGAAACTGCTTTATATAAGGTTCTAAATACTTACGGAGCCATCCAACGATATGTTCCTGTCTCTGGTGTCATGCCTTCAGTCTGCACCTCAATACGGGCAACACCAAAATCTGCAATCTTTATTGATTTATCAGCAGCTATTAGAAGGTTATCTGACTTCAAATCTCGGTGAATAAATCCAAGCCCATGCACATAAGCCATCCCTCTAGCAACATCCAATGCCTGCTTGACTGCCAATTTCAATGGCACAGCACGGTTCTGCCTTTTCGTTAGAAACTGTCGAACAGAGCCTCCCTTGGCATACTCGGTGACAATACACCAAACCAATGGTTTACGACATGCCCCAATGAATCGCACAATATTAGGATGCTTCAGTGTTGCAAGCATCATAAGTTCCTGCTGAAACTGCTGTTCCATAACTTGTGCCTTCTCGGGACTATTTTCTGGCCTTTCTAATATCTTAATCGCCACATCCTCACCGTTATATGTACCTCTGTATAACTTTCCAAAAGCACCTTGAGCAAAAGCTGTACCCATATTAAGTTTTCTCAAATCGATAGTCCACTCATCATAATTCTGTAATACCTCAGTTTGGTACCTGCCATCCATCAATGCTTGTGCCAATGCATCATCATTAAGTGCATGACCAACCTTACCAGGACGAAATACACTCTGCCCCACAGAGACAGAATAATTGTGGCGGTTCACAGGTTTTAAACCAGGGTGGCTTAAAATGTGGGTTAGAGAATCATTAGAGCCCACACTACTGTTTTCAACTGACATGGACACTGATCCACCAGCATTGCTTGTTTGTAAACTGTCTATAGACATGTTTGTGCCCTCACCAAGTTTTTGATAGAATCCTTGAGTGAAATCATAGTAATTGTTGTCATTATTGTTAGTTCCTCCCATAAGACCCGAAAATTTAGCCCCCTCGACCATTTTCCCAAAAGTGAATGAAACCCCAAATAATCAAATAAGGATGACCAGTTCTCTTTAGCCCAAACTCTTGACACTCATTTGATGGTCCAATTGCTTGGGATATCACCTAAAATGAACATGGTGAAAGCTTGTGAGTTCCCACCTGACACTAAGTGCTAGAGATGACAGGCAATCAGCAAGAATTGCTAAAGGTTTAATAGATAAGTTGTGCCTAATTTGTTGACTAAAGGAATTAAAGAAACAAACAGATAATAAAATGTGTCTAGAAATTGGAATACATCCAGGTCCTTCCATTTTTCTTTATGTTTTTTTTTTTAATTTAACTAATATAAGAAAGGAGATACAGGCTAGCTTTAGTTTCCCGTTTTGAAATGTTTGTTCAACCGTTTAATTTTAAAAGAATGGGAAGAAAACCTTAATTTAGTCAAGGAAAATTAAAAGCCTCGGAGTTGCAAGCACACCTTAGAAACGCAGTTATCCGGATCTCAGGTTTTCTAAGCTGAACCAGAGAAGATACGCCAAAATATCCGTTTCTGAACCAGTCAAACCTCCAAAACACCACAATATCTGAGATTGAAATGCAGAAGCTGCAAGACAATGACTTTTAGGCTTAGAAAAATAAATTCCTGTGCATATAAAAACATTCAACTTTCAACTACAAAAATTGGCCACCAGAACTATGTACTTACATCACCTACACAAAAGGAAGCAAAACAAAAACGATTCAGCTACAGATTTTCAACAAAACAAACACAATTTGAAATTCAAAATTCTTACCTTCCCGTATCGTATTCCTAAATGCCAAAATTAACCGAATCCATTTTAATAATTTTTAAAAGAATAACATCTCTAACCGTGTCAGACATAGATCAAATTAAAGGAAGCTTAGAAATTGAAGAGAAACGGCAAAAACTTTGGCAATACAAAGTATCAACGGAGCAGATTCAGAAGCGAGAGACAAATCAGATGCATACCTTTGCCTTCACATATAACCGAGAAAGCAGAGAATAACTGAAAACAGCAACAACAAAGAGAAGAAGATGTAGAAGATGAGGAGGAGAAGAGGAGGAGCACTCCGAGTCTACGCTTCTCATTTACTTTCGAGCCCTCGTTTTAATTGTGACCTGACCCGGTACCACTCGCTATTACTCTCCTACTTTTCCATTCGCTCTGTTTACTTTACACGTGTCCATAAATATTTTCTTTGTTTGCTTTTACGAGGTCCTCCTCCTCCAACCTGTGATAACGCGCGTGTCCTCCTTTCCCTTTGCTATGCTTCTCTTATTTTTCATATATCCAGGCATTTTATTTTATATTTTTGTATTTTTTCCTTATTTAATTAATTGATGAAAAAAATATTTTTTTATATCGGTAGTGAAACAAAAAAAAGTATACTTGTATTATTTTTAAGTTATAGAGAATTAATTTAAAATTTGTGATTTAAAAGTTTAAATATAAAAATTATGATTAAAATTTAGATTTTAAAATAATATATTAAAATTTTAAATTAATAAATTTTAAATTTTAACATTAAATTTTAGGTTTTAAACGGTTAAATAATAAATTTTAACTTCAATCTTCAACTTTAAAACTAAAAATATTTGTAGGAATTTTTTATTATCGTTGTTGTACATAAAATAATTCTTCTTCTTAATTTATTATCAATAATTTTAGATTTTTAACACATATATTATATTTTATTTTATGCATTTCGTTTTATAGACTTTCTTTAAAATTATATTCTTCTAATTTAAATAATAATAATAAATAAATAATAGTTGTATTCATTGCTCCATTTAAATGAGTATGCTCTATTTGGGATTTTGTGTAGTTATAAGCAGGAGTGAGTGTTTGATCTAATCGAATCGAGTTAAAATTTTTTAAGTTATTCGAGTTGATGAGTCTATTTTTATCATTTAAATTTTTATTCAAAAAAAATTGAGTTGAGTCGAGTAGAAAAATTTGAGTTGAGTTTCGAGTTTTTATAAATATCTAATTATAATTATTTGTTATGTTATAGTACGATTTGATTATAATTTAAACAACTTCACTAATCATATAAGCTATATATATATATATCTTCATGTGTAACAATATTTCTTCAAATTTTTATATTATAAAAAATTGAAGACTCGTCTTGAACTTAAAAATAATTCTTCTAATTACTAAATTTTTTTGAATTATTCGAATTTTCGTTTTACAACTCAAACTTTATTTGAAATTTTTTGAGTTATTCGAGTTTATGAAAGTTTGAGTCGAGTAAAAACGAGTCAAATATTTTTACCTCAAATCGAGTCGAGTTTTATTCACCCCTAGTTATAAGGTGAGTGTTTTTACGGTGTAATTAAAATGAGATGATTTTACATAAATTTTTATTTATTTTATAAAAATTTATGTGATTACATAAATTCTTATGATCTATATAAATTTTTACTTAGATGATAAGAATTCATATTATTATATAAAAATTAGTGAATTATGTAAATTCTTACCTAATTAATAAAAATTTAAGCTCAAATTATTATCCAGTCCTATATAAATTTTTACTAAAATGATAAAAAAGTTATATAAGATTGTATTTTAGCCGCATTTGAAGGTGCCTCACCTTAAAATTTCCAAATTTTTAAGGCAAAAATGATTTAGGAGCTTTACAGATTCAGATAATTTTGACGGTCTTATTTATTTTTTTTATATAAATTTAGACATTTGATCTAATTTTCTTTTAAATATTAGGAATTGATATTCTTTTAGTGATGTGTGAGGTTGTCTCTCTTAACTAAGAGTGTTAAAACGGTTGATTAGGTTAATTGACTGAAATAAAATTTTAAAAAATCATTAATCATTTTTTATTAACCGGAATAAAAAATTTCATTTTTTTAACAAAATGTTAGATAAGTTACACAAATGTTCACTAAATTATATTAAAAGATCTTTTTAGCAATTGAACTTTCAAAAGTTATAAAACAACCATTAAACTTGTTGAATTATTATAAAATAATCATTAATTTATTGCACACTATAAATTAGTGATAAATACTAAAAGTTTAATGATTATATTTAATAATTTAATAAATTTAATGATTATTTTGTATAAATTTATAAAGTTTAATATTATTTTATAATTTTTAAAAGTTTAATGACAAAAGTAAATATATAAAATATATATTATATAAAAAATTGATTAATTCGATTAATTAATCGATTTAGAATTGAATTAATCAATGACCGAAGTTTAAAAAATTATTAATCATTAACGATCAAACTTAAAATTAATCTATTAATTAACCGAATTTTTTTATTTAATCAGTTAATTCGGTTAACCGAAGTTTTAAACTCCCTTGCTCTTAACAATGCCGTGTCCAAAATTTAAACACATATCTTCTTCTTGAGGGGATACTGTGCCTCTTAATGCATTTAATATTTATTTATTATTAGAATAAATTTTGATTTAGATATTAAAATTATTATACGTTGCGAATGTAAATAGACATATAAATCTACGTTATCTATGTGAACGCGAATTTGAATATTTGAACCTTGATTATAAAATAAAAATATATTTGTTTTTAAAAAAATATCAAAATACTTAAATAGTCGTACAAAGTTAATCGCGATCAATTATTTTCTATTTTCGTTTAAATCTTTAATATTATCAACTTTTGGGTATCGAGAGATTTAAAAACTTAATTAGAAAACTCTATCGAATCATTAAAAATATAATTGATTAATGCAAACATGTATTACCAATTGTTATAACATTTCGAACAATAATTAATATAATTTCTTGACAATAAATTCAACTTTTATAATCATCTGAATATCTACTACAATATTTGTTTGTATCTAACTATTTTAATCGTTACTTCTATTATAATTAGTTCTATAAATCATCTTCACAGCATTCTTTGTTTACTAACTTTTAAGTACAATTGCTTTGAAATTATTGATTTAATTCGTATTAGTTTGACACTATCATTATATTACTTGACTGACAAGTATACTTTCTTTTATTTGTGTATCTATTTTATAAGCTTTCACCATGTCGCTCTGTCGAGGTGGTTCCACCATTATTCTCTATGCTTTTATTGTCTAGCGCGCAAAAGTTTTTCAATCTTGAGTTATATATAATATGTGATTTTTCTCGATTTGTGTGTCTAGTCATGCACTATGTCACACCTAAAAAAATAAAAATAAAAGTTAATAATACAACTAAAATTAAATGTAATCTCTAAGCTAATGTTATTAATTGTCAATTCCCAACAATGACGTTAAAAACATGACAGATTTATAATTAGTTTGTAATTAAAATAAACACATTCCTCGATAATGATAATTAGAGTGTCAAACCCACATGGATTGAAGTAACAAACTCAAAGTAATTACACTTAAGAGCTAGTTGAAATAGTAATTATGTCGTGATATAATTTTGAACTAAATGTAAGAAAAGTAAAGGCAACAAAAATCAGAAGGCGAACAGATGTTGTAGTAGTTGTTTAGGTGATTATGGATGTTGGGTTTATTACTTAAAAATTATGTTTAATTACCATTAAAATGTTATAGTAGTTAATGATATATGTATGTGTAAACCAATTAAACATTTACCTATTCGACATAATTTTTTAATTTATTCTTAGACTCTCTCGATTGCTAGAAGTTGATAATGTCACGGGGTTATTATCTTTTTTTAAAAATACATGTCTAATAGGATGTGTAGTGCCACCGTATATATTTCAAACTTTGTTTTTCCTTTTCGATGTAAGATTAATGCTCTTTGTTTCTTTTCAGGCGTGACATTTCTCCCCACTCAATCTTGTGACGCACTCGTCACGAGTTTTCGCTATTGTCATTGGCCTCTTATCAGTTGTTCGTCCTACATACCCCTCTCATGGACACTTGATATGAAATCGGGCAGTTAAGGGATCGCTCTAATACCACTTGTCATGGGGTTATTACCCTCTTCTTAAAAGACATGTTGATAGGATGTGCAATGATACCGTATATATATCCCAAGATCTTTCTTTTCTTATGCACCGAAGGATACATCCGGACCATCACTCAACATACTCGTCAAGCTAATGGCTAAAACTGTATTGTTACTATTTTGTCTTCTTCGTCTATAATGATAATTCATGGATTAGTGAAACATTGCAGGAAAAGTGGTTTTCTCTTGATTAGTTACTATTTTGATAATGTATGTGAAGCTTTCTTCATTTCCTTAATATTTCATTATTGGTCTCAAATCTAAATGTTTTGTGGATGCCACTTGTAAAACACAAGCTGAAAAGAGTGAGGAACATTAAAGCAGTGCTGCTTCTATAGGTTTCCTTCCTTGCTGGTAATATTGAAAGAAGAGACTGACATAATCTTTCACTTTCTTGTATAATCTGGGATTTGTGTCATTGATGAGTTCTTCCACTGGTTGAATCTCTTGATCCGGATGTGGAAGGCAGAAAACAGCTAGAGTAATCCTCTCCTTCTCCGAGTTTGTCACCACTCGGTGCAGTGGGCTCTTGAATATTCCATTGGTCATGATCTGTGTGCATAGTTCAATGTAAGTCCCATGTTCATTATAACATCTCTACTTAATGTACCGCATCAAATTCATGTGAAACTGTCATCTTCTAAGATAGAACTTCTAGTCCGAACATGTGTTCGACATGAGTACTTCATGTAAATTGTGGAGTATTGGAGCCATTACCTCGACTTGGTCGCCGACATTGATCAGAAGGGCTTGAGGCACGATTGGAACATTAAACCATTGATCATCTTTCAGGACTTGAAGACCTTCCACTTCTTTGTCTTGCAACAGCAGAGTGATTGCTGATCCATCCGCGTGAGGTTTAACCCCAAGAGCTAGATCAGGCCTTGGACATATAGGATAGAAGTTGAACCTTGCGTGCATTGATGCTTGGTTTCCGTATTGTTGCAAGAACTGGTTCTCCTCCAAGTTTAGTGACCTTGCCATTGCCTTTAAGATGACTTCCAGGATCACTGGTAATTTCATTGAATATTCATGCAAGATTCCCCTGCAACAGATAAATATATATTTAACTTGTTTCATTGCTAATTTTCACTCAGGTCAGGTTCCTAGGGGCTTAAAGGAGGAAAACAAGTACCTGAAAGATTCAGGATTTTCAGGCCAAAATTTGAGTGCTCGTTTATCCTCCGGGGTCAGTACGAGATACAACCGATCTGTCCAATCGAGTATTTGACTTTCAGATAAGATCATGTCGTTCCCGTACCCTTCGATACTGCCGATTTCTCTCGAGTATTTCTTCTTTTCTTCCGACGGAAGAGCAAAGAATTGGCGAGCAACTTGTTGCAATGTATCCAGAAATGCACTTGTAATGCCATGATTGATTGCCTGAAACCACAAAACAATTCACTAAGCTAATGCTTTAAGTAGATCGATGATCGAGTTTCGAATCATATCTGTAACCACCTCAGATCTTATGCTTGATTCTACTCCTTTCAGCGGTTTATGATTATGATTTTAAACTGATGAACTGCCTCTAGAATCTAGACTTCCATGGCTACTGAACGAAGGTAAATTGTATGCACAGAATTGTGACAAAAACCAGACCTGAAAGCAACCGCAGTAGCTGAGAGCCGATCGAAGTTTCTCGAGTTCTTCTCCACCGGTAGATGAAGATGCAAGGAGTTGAAGATCTACAGTTGGTACATTCAACACAGGGAAAGGGGCCTCAAGATCTCCACCTCCCTTGTCATCAGCTTTATGGATGTATCTTTCGGGGACTTCTTTACCGTCGATAGCTGCCAGTTCCTGCACAGTCTTTGGTTGCGGTTGAAGCTCGATAGGACGGATTGGTTCAGCTTCGGCCATATTGCAAAACTGAGATCCCACGGTTGAAGCCTGTTCTTGGTTGAAGTTCTATGATAATATCAATATGGATCCACTTGGTTCATTAGTATATACTATATAGAGAAACATTTGCTTCTAAAAATGTATTGGATTGATTATGCAGATAGTCCCTTGATTATAGGACATATTTTGATTGCGTAAGGTTATTTGTTTCAGAAGGAAAGACAAATTTACTATCTAGATTTCATTAAAAAAAAATTAAAACATTTTAAAAAACTTGTAATTTCTAGACCTTTGCAGTATTTTTCATCCGAATCTTTTAATAATCAATTCACTCTTTCTTAAATTTCTTTTTAGTAATCGATTAACTCAATAAATACTGGATGAAAATTATTTTTTTTTTATGTCTGCGTTTTAAATAAGAGGTTTAAAGTTTAGGGTTTAAGGTTAGGGTCAGGTTTAAGAAACTATGGGCATGGTATATTTTTTAGAGGATAGGGTTTAAAATTTAAGATATAAAAAATAATAGTTAGGGTTAAGGTTAGAAAATAAATTTTTTAGAAATTTTTAAAGGAGATATGGAAAAAAGACAATGATTTTTACCCATAAATACAATGATAAAAACGTGTAAAAATCATTTGCGCCTTCGAAATTTTTTTAAAAAGTTGACTTTTCAACACTAAACCTTATTTTTATATATTATAAACCCTAAACCCAAAAAATACACCTTACCTTTAATTTCCTAAATCCTAACCACAATCCCTAGCCTTAAACTCTAAATCCTAGACTCTCTAATTTAAAATAAAAACATGAAAAGAAGCATAAAAAATATAAATAATTTCCACCGATAAAAACAGGAATCAATATAAAGTTTGAGTGACAGAGACGAATTGAATCTTGATAAAAACAAGTTGAAGGGTCTACTTTAAATTTTTTTTAAAAGTTTTAGAAGTTTAAACTAGATTTTTTAATTTTTTTAAGGTATAATTTTAATTAAAATTTTAAAAAATAGACTTAATCAAAAGTTTTCAAAGATTTAAATATAATTAAAAAATATTTAAAAATAAAAATTTAAAGAGAATATTAAATTTTTTTAAAAGAACTAAATTATTTTTAAAATAAAATTTAAGGTTTAAAGTAAATAATCTAAAATTTTTGGGGTTAGGGTCCTTCTTGCCCTCACCACCATTCTGAGAAAGGGTTTAATGCTTGAACTTGGGTTAACAAAAAAAGGATAAAATTAGTATAATATTCAAATGTTGAGAGTCAATCTTTTAAAATTAATTTAAATTAAAATAATATATAAATATTAAAAAATAAAGTTATTATTATACAAAGTTTATTAACCACTAAATTTAATCGAAATGGACCACTTTATAACTTTTTTGATTAGTTGGGTGCCTAATTTGTAGGTTTTATAACTGGATGATCTAAATAGAAAGAGCCCTATACACTAAGGACTATCAGTATAATTTACCCAAATATCTTTAGTTTATCAAGATCCTAAGGACATCATTCATGACGTATGTCCTCTTCAGCTTCTAAAGCAGTCGTATTTTTGCCGACATATTTTGTGCCTATAATATTGATTTTCGGCGTTTGTGTTGGATATTATCTCAAAGGGATAACAACTGGTGAAGGACACACCTTTCAAGACAACATGTTTTACCGTGAAATTCAGACTTTGACTACCAATCTAGAAAACTTGTCTGCAATATTTTCTAAATTTTAAGCAGACATTGCCATTCTTTCTCATCCTGATGCTGGAAGAGAACATATTTTCTTTAATATGTCAACATCTACAGGATTTTGTTAATGTTCAGTTATATTCGATACTATAATATTATCGACGTACATAATTTTATATCAGAAAAGAAAGAAGAAGTTTTGAAATATAAAAGCAATGAAGCTATATATGTCTTTTGAGTAAAAGTTAATATTTCTGTGATAATTATTATTAGAGTGACTCGTTAACTGTTCGATTTTATATTGAGTGCACGCCTCGAGCCATGACAGGAAGGTCTACTATGCACCTTGTCATATGTCCTTGTTGCACTATGGATACTAGCCATGACAGGAAGGTCTACTATGCACCTTGTCATATGTCCTTGTTGCACTATGGATACTTTTCCATTGCTGTGGTGTCACTTTATGTTTGTAATTTACCCAAATTATATACTTTATTGTGTGCAAAAACGCACGAATCATCTAGTCTCATTGGTAAAAGGAACTATATATCATATAAACTCTTCCTCAATGTTACTCGGACTTCGAAGTGATGTCAAACTCGAACATGTTACATGTTAAATATTTTTCGAAGTTTTCATGTGTTTGAAAGATTCTTGAAGTGTCATTGTGTTAAACATAGATAATTGAGGAAAAACAATGACTTGCAGCAACATGATTCTGTAAGAAAAGGGTATGTTGCATTATATTCTTCACTGTAGAGAAAAATAATGAAATATGTGTAACATGTTCTATCTCTTATTTGAACAACCAATCGTTAAAAGGAACCAGTTTTAGTCCCCTCTACTGCTGTACCTTGCAAGCAGCGACAGTAACATCAGGCATGTGAACGAATACAATGGATAAAGGAGCAACCATGATCGGCTTCGCCGAATTTACATGTAAAGGCTCCAATAGAGGTATGTTCCCCGAAGAATTAACACTTAAAATGTTTCCATTAAGTAGCACGGTTTGACTCTGTAGATTTCCGTCTTTTGCTGTTAGATGGTATTCCTCTCTTCTTATTTTTGCATTGATGCCTTTAGGCAGCTTGATAATCGTTGTTTCATGGATTCTGTGCTTATGGTGTGAAGTCTGAGACCGGTGTTTGTGTCGCAAGGTCATCGTACTATTGAATGCGAGCTTTGCCTGGACCGTAGTGCTGTTGTCTAGGTTGATCAATAGTAATGTGATGCCTTTCTGCAAGATTGGAAACTTTGGTCAAACTCAAGGTAAGGTTACTTGCTTTCATAATTGCATATGAGATGATTAACTTACTGATTGTTTTGCACAGTGGGTGTATGAGCGGATTTTTTCAGCCCCGGCGAAGCTTGTCGAAAGAACATTTCTTCCCATTAGTCGGTGCCAAAGAAGCGCGCTGCAACGGAGAAAGCAGAACATTATCAATATCTCAAATAGATAGACCGAGAGTCTCGTAATGAAAGAATTTCAGAAAGCAAATAACCTGTAGTAGTCTGGATTTGGTTCAAAGTTGGTGGTGTTTAGTAAACCATAATTTCCACCAACCAGTGATTGTCTGCAATACGTTTTCGTATCATACTTGGATGCCATGCCGAGCTGATCTAAGTACCTGCAGTTCATGTCCCAGGTAATAGGAATCACAAATATATCAGACCGGAAGATCTAAGCTTCAGGGTAGCAAGGTATTGCCAGTTGCCACTTTACCAGAAACTGAACACAAATGCATTTGTGACAAGATTATGGCCACTGTTGTAAGCTCCTCCAGCCTCACCCACCCAGGCAACTGCTGAAGTCGAAGAACTCTTGATGATGTTATGGAGGCCGCTGAATGTTCCAGACTCACCATCGAGAGCAGAAGGATCGAGAATCTTTTCGACAAGATGGTCATCAACTCCTACACAGAAAAATGATTGTCAAGTCTGAAACTTCCTTTCACGTCTTAAGCTCCTAAAAGATTCAAATACTGGATTGTACAAGGTGAATCATACCTGGTCCAAGGTTGTATATGTGGTGAGTGACAACATCTACGGATATGGTTGTCTTGTTTATGTATTCTTTGAACCAATCCGAGTCATAAAACCCACCAGGCGCAATAATCAACGGCTTCAAATCAACATTCTTGTATACATCCTGCACTACCCTATGAAGAGCAGAGGTGTCGGCTGCATACTGGTTCGCTGAGACCCGAGTTCCAACCCCGCTCCCACACAATTCATTTCCTGACAAGCCAAAGATAACAAACATCATTCGTTTGGCTCTAACTACCATACAATATAGAGAATTCAGACATTTCATCAACAGTTACCTAACTCCCAACCATGAATGGTATAGTTCTTTTCAACAGTGTAACGAATGAAAGATTCGGCATTGGTGTAGTTCCAAGCACCTACGGCTTCGCCGTTGGAATCTATAGTTCGACCAGCAAGAGCATTTAATCCAAAAATAACCTTAGCCCTGAATTATGAACCAGATGAGCTAAATTAGTTTCAAATTAAACATTCATATTGGTGTTCATTATATGTGTATATATATATATATATATATATATACCCTGCTTTCTGAAACCAGGAATTGAGATCATCCCATCTATTCATTGGTAAACATCCTTGTGTAAAACCAAACATCTCAGATGTGTTCTTGACAAACGAAGTGCAGGGTTGTTGGTTGTCATGTGTGTCATAGATGACCTTGTCTTGTAATGTGCCGCCCAATCTAATCTTCAATGGTGAAAAAGCTGGAAAACACAGGGACTGATATGTAAGTAAATCAACAAATTAAGATAAAATATCCACTGAATGGAGAAAAAGAATTGCCTTACCTTTCACGGCATTCAAAAAAATATTTTTACTGAGATCCTGCAAAAGGAAAGAAAATGAAAACAAAAAAAGCATCTCAGCAACCACTTTTAAACTGGGAAATAGGCTTTCCAGATTGAACAGAAAACCCCCTTTCAAAAGTATGAAAAAGAAAACCCATTTTTTCTTTAGAAATGCTTGTTTTCCAGGAAACTGATGAACAGCAAGATACACCAAAACCAAGGACAAAACAAGACTGGAACATTAAAAAGCATGCTTGGTCGATTTGCAGACATAAAAAGAGACACATACCAGATTGAGAAGACCGGCAAGACCCCAACTGCATGTACCATAATCACATTTCTCAGGAGGCCACCAATCCAAAGTAGCACAAACGAAATCCTCATCTATTCTACCAATGGGAGCTTTCCCATCAATGAAAACAGTTCCTTCAACCGTTGCATTAGCTGCCTGTGAACTCACAAAACCCAAAAAAACAAGACAAACCCAGAGACAAAAACCCATTGGACAAATCTGAAAACCCATCTTGGGGATCAACCGGAAAAGAAAAAAAAAGTTTTTAGATCTTAAAACTCTTTCAATGTGCTATAAATGAGCATGGAGTTGAAGATGTTAGCTTCCCAACAGGGTTTCCCATACAAGGCAAGAGTAAAAGATAGCTTTTTTTGTTCCAAAAAATAAAATACTACTTTTAAAAGCAATCAACCATTACAGAGGATTATATTATATATAGATGGAAATGGAGATGGAGAGAATCGAGTTAAGCTTGTAATGGTTAGCTTGCCACCAACGTTTAATTAGCTTAGCAGTTTAGCATAAAGTGAAGTTTGTTGCACAGGTGGGGCCATTAATGTGCTGTTGTTACCTTCGAACTTTGCTTTCCCTGATGAAAACGCAAAGGGTTTTTTAATCATCTATATTCAACCGGTTGGTTTATTAATTTTGTTAAAAGTAAAGATGGTAAAATGGTCATCTTAATTTTAACTATAATTTATATATAATTTTTTTAAACGATAAATAAATAACATCAATTTATACATAATCGTTACCTTTTAAACATAATTAAAAAATACATAAATTTAAAGAGGTTTAGGTTTGGTTTAAATTTCTTATTTTTATTTGATATTGATTTTAGTTTGGGTATCAAGTTTAGTTGATTGATTTTTGGTTCAATTGAATTTCGGTTAATATCGATTTGGTTATTTAGAGAAGATTAATTTCGGATCGAGTTAATATCAGATTAGCAAAAGATCAATTGGTTCTAGTCAGGTTTTTAGGCTGGGTTAGGTTTTACACTTATATCACTTTGTATAGTATATATATATATTTGGTTTTTGATAAATTGTGCGACAGCTCACATCCTATCTTTCTTTATTCATTTTAATATATTTTTTTGTATTTCGGGTTGCCTTAAGTTCGGTCCATTTGGTTTGATTAAAAATCGATTTAGGTTCATTTTTGGTTCAACTAAAATTTAGATCGGTTGCACGAACCATCTAGCCTCATCGGTTGAAGGAACAATTGTTGTTCTTGGAGGTCACGGGTTTGAGCACCAGTACTGTCAGCACAGTGATTGAGCGATCAATATCCAATGGTTGAGAGTATATACTTTAGAACAATACTATTGTAATCACTGTAGCTAAAAAAAGAATTTAAATCGGTTTGGTTCGACTTTTAGATCAAATTCATGTGATCACATTCGTGTCAATTTTAGGTATAGATTCACATAAATTGGTTTGATTTATAGTTCTCAGATAAAGTTTGTCAAATCTAGCTAAAAGTAAAAGTATTAAAAAAATATTTGATCTAAATGACTTTGCTGCTCTATCCAATCCGATATAAAAAATTAGAATAATTTTATTTAAGAAAAAAAATACCTCTTAACCAGGTAACCGATGTATCATATTTCTCGAGTGAAACCCGAATAACAAAATATTAAATTTTTGGATACCTAAATCCTAAAATAATTAAAAATAATATTTTTTATATTTAATAAATACACATTTTATATTAAAATAATAATATATCTTAAAATATTTTTACATTTAACAAATACATATTTTTATATTAAACTAATAAATATATATATTTATATTCTTTATTAAATAAATAAAATAATTTTATAGTTAGAAAACACATATTTTTATATTTATATATTTAATTATTCGATTTGTGGGTGTCTATAATATCTAAGTACCTAATTAGCGAGTATCCAATAAATCCAGATCAAAACACAAACATTTCGAACTACTACCCCAAAACTCTGGTACCGTGTACTTTGAGTACCCTAAAATTCAGATATCCGAATTTAAATATCTCTAATTAATTTTTTTAATTTATAATATAAAAATTTAAAATTTAATCTTATTTAAAAGATGGAACGTCTTACTCCTTGGGGTCAATTTATTTCTAGTAAAACAAGCAAAGTTTTTTAACCTATCAAATTCAAACAAAACTGAATCTTATGGTTGTGGTATCCACTGTTTTGTAGAAACCCTTAGCAACAAGCAAGAACAGAACATCTAAGCCGCAAACCCTGGTTGGTCTTGTTTTTTTTTTTTGGTAAAGGGATACTTTATTAGAGAGGATAATACTATAGACTTTAGGGTTAATCATGGATTAGTACCTCGAGACCCCTTGAAAAAAAAATGTATTTTGATTAATATATCCTTAGTGCTCTACTTAGATTATAGAGCAATGAACAAAAATATATATTTTAATGATTAATTATTAGTATATTAATTTTCGTACCATGTTGTATTTTCGTTAAGAGAGAATTATCTCGGATATTGTGGTGGGGAAAAATAATTCCCCAAATATTGATGATTCAAGTTTATTTTTTAAAATATTGTAATTTTAATAATAAAATTAAAGATGATTTCAAATGATACCGTTTTTGAACAATAAAAATAAAAAATAGAATTGAAAGATGATCCTTTTGGCTCCGTCTTTAAACAGTGAAGTGTACTGTTAGAAGACGGAGCCTAAAGGCTCTGACTTCACCTCAAGACATAAAGGTTTCACCGCTTCAAAGGAGGAGGTACTGCTGGTGATGGCAAGCTCAACTTTGACTTCACGTTTAATTGCCCAAAATTTGTAGTTAAAGACCAATTTACAGACCCTTAGAAACAGGTGAAGTCGGAGCTTTTAAGCTTCGTCTTCCAATAGTATACTCTACTGTTCAAAGATGGAGTCAAAAAGGTTAACTTTCAACTCCAATTTTTATTTTTACTATTCAAAGAAGTTACCATTTGAAACCATCTTTAATTTTACTGTTAAAATCATAATATTCCAAAAAATAAACTTGAACCATCAATATTTGAGAAATTATTTTTTCTCACCACAATATTCGAAAGAATTTCCCGTTCGTTAAGATATGGAGTAACGTGTATTAAAAAGAAACAAATGGTTTTTCCCACCCATATAACTTCGCCTCTAATTATTACAATATAATTGATGGTGTTTATTTTTTTTTTCTATTTTCTGAGTTGTTTTATTAAATTTTTTACTCTTCATATGGATGATTATATTTTCATTATTTTGTGGGTTAATATGTACTATTTGAGAATTTTAAAAGAAATAAATGATTATTGTAATTGTTTATTAATTGTCTAGTAGTGGAACAGATATTTATCAAGTTATTACTAGTTATCGAACCGATGATAATAACATAAAACATGATAAGTGATCAGAAATATTATTCAAAAGGTACGATGTCAATATTTTTAAATATAAAATATTAAATTTAATAAATTATATTTTAATTAAGATAAAACTAATAGAATGCATAAGTTCTAAAAACTGAAAATCAGAAATTATTATTATATCGTACCATATTTTAATTTTAATGATAAAATAGAATTTGAATTTAGTGACTTAATTATAAATTTTAAAAGAAAAGTGAAATGTTTATAATCAAACTTATAATTAAGTGAACTGTAATGTATTTTATCCAAAACAACACTAAACAATTAATGATCCGACCAATCGAGATTATTTTTTAATTTTTATTTATCATACCTTTAATCAATGTTCATTGAAATTATACAATACATTTAATGAAGATAATAATGTTCATTAAATGAACTATTAAGTCGCGCCATGAAAATAAAAAGAATTTTGATACTTTTAAAACAATTTGATTTCAAACACTTAGTTTATTTAGCATGTATGTTTTTAAAAGGTTAATAATAAAAAATAAATAATATTATACAATTATATTATAATATTAATAAATAATATTACTGAAATATGATTTATGTATTTAAATTTAATCTTATAAACAACTTATATTAATTAGTTATAAACATTTAAAAGAATATTTTATATATCAAAATATTAAGAAGTTTATATATATATATATATAATATTCTCGCACAAGCCCTTTAGCCTAAGCAGTTAACGGAACAGTTGTTGTGTTGAATTATAACCAACTTGGTGAGCTGGAAAATGAGCTGGAGCTGGTGTAAGGACAAGCTGAATTCAAGGAGACAGCTGCACAAAAGACAAGGATGACAGCTGCTGGAAACCCTAATATCATCCAATCTTCTTGTGTATTTAAACCAGTGAAAACCTTCTGTAAACCTCACCTCTTGATGAATAAAGAAAAGTAATCTTCATGTCTTTCGTAAATGTTTAACATGGTATCAGAGCCAGGTTGGTTATAATTCAACATGTTGTTCTTAGAGGTTACGGGTTTGGACACCAACGATGTCAGCAGAGTGATTGAACGTTTAATGTTAATTGATGGAGAGATTATATTTTAGAACAGATACTACTATAATCACTAAAATCGAGAATGTATACTATGAGCGAGACTCAGTGACATACAATATCGAGAACATATGCTTCGTACTCTAAAATACATGAGTGAGACCTAGAGCTACAAAGTGTCGAGAACGTACACTCTGTACTTGGAATCTCCCCTTGAGTATCTTCGAATGAGATCTAGGGTAACATAGTGTTAGAAACGTATATTCGATGTTTTTGAGCATGTTCTTGCAATCCTCGCACTGGGTATCCGGATCTCATCAATCAAGTTAACTCAATTAATCAAATGACTACCCAAATACAATTAATATGATCCCAATGATCACCTTATGATTGCTAATCATCAGCATGTTATTTTATTTTACATTATCGAGTTATTAATTTATTATGGCGCGATACCAATCAAAATATTATAAAATACAAAACTTATAATATTACATCTTTTAATAATATTTTATGTTGGTGGTTTAGTATACGTACCATATTTATAATATTTCATTTGGTGTTGTACCATAATCATATATTGTACAGAGTAAATAAAAATAATAAGGAAGATGTTTAAAGGATAGTATGTTAAAATCAAATAATAATAATAATAATAATAATAATAATAATAATAATAATAATAATAATTTGGTGAAAGATATGATGAAGCGAAAGGTGTGAGCAATGAATGAATGACAGAAGTAGGCAAGTTTGCACGTGAAGAAACTGTCACATCGTGTGCTACGACTTCACTATTTCTGTTATTATACTAAAAATTGAGGTTCTAAGTAATAAATAATGTTGTCTCATTTTAGTAATTAGAATTAAAGTAATATAATTTATAGCACGAGTTCTTTAGCTCAAGCAGTTAATAAAATAGTTGTTGTTTTTAAAGATCATAAATTTGAACACCAATGATATTAGTAAAATGATTAAACGATTAATACCAAATGATGAAAATATATTTTAAAACAGATACTACTGTAATTATTATTAACTTGTTAAAAAATAAATATAAATTTATGTGTGCGAGGATAAATTTAATATTAGAAATAAATATAAATATTATAAAATAATAGAAATTCATAATTAATTTAATTTCTTAAAATATGTGATTCGAATTAAAAAAATCATGCTTGGGGAACAACCCCCGGACTACCAGTAGGTGTGGACTGTGCGTTATTATTTTATTATTAAAATTTATATGGGAAATCAGATTGTATAGTTATCAATGCACTACGAGGTATCTCAAGTTTTTATTTATTTATTTATAATCTACTACGATGGTTGGTCGTTTAACCATTAAACATTAATCGTTCAATCATATATTATAGTATTTATTTTTAAATTTGTAACTTTTAGAAATAATAACCATTCTCTTAACTACTGAAGCTTTCATCCGTCATTTAAATAAAGTAGACCGAACATCATAAAATCAAAGATCTATAAAAATTATTTTTGGAGTTGATTACGTATGAAGAAGGATTAATGCCTCACATTACTTAAAATTGTTATCAATCGTATATTGCTTTTATATCGATGAAAATCATTAAAATTCAAATTGAATTTAATTAAACATTTCTAATCGAATAAAATCTTTGATTAAATGGCTTTAATATTTGAGGGGCTTGAAATAAATATTCATTTAATTAATAAGAGTGACTTTATATTCGGACCATAGGCTAAACTAATATCTAATAAGTTTAATTGTGTTGTTAATTTATAGCTCATATCAACTAATCACCTTTATGCATGATACAACCAATTAAATATGATGCATGAATAATGATATTTAAAAATTATTCGGACGCATTTATTTCTTCAATTGATCTATTTTGATATTTTTCTTACTTTTTTTTTTCCTTTACTTATTGAGTTTGAATTCGTTAAATTGTTTAACTCATTCTTATCTATCGCCGTTAAAATTAACGCCCTTTAAAAAAGATCTTGTTAATAACATAAGACCCTTCTCATTTAGGTATTAATTTTTTACGAAAATTGTCAAGTTGTCAAAATCTTTTAAAATTCTCTTTAGTAAATAATTTCTTATCTCAAGGTTATGTCGATAGAAATGACCAATATAATCGATAAAAAACTAAAATTTAAGAATTTAATTAATATTTTTATTCATTTTCTATTTTTTTACTCTTTCATACCTTTTATGATTTTAATTTTTCTATAAGTTTTTCTTAATAATTATGTTTCCGTTTATCAAAGTGGTTGAATCGTTTGGTTACCAAGAATTGAAAGGTACCGATGGATTCAACTCCCATTCTTATATTTCACTCATTGGTATTGTTTCTACACAAGCTTGGATTTGTTTCAAAGGAAATATATATATTAAGAAATTATTTACTTACAAAATAAAATTTAAAAACTTATGGGTACAATCAAGATTAAATATTCATATGATACAAAATTAAGTGTTATTTCGTTAAATTAATTGATTGTTAATAGTGTCAGAACATATATTTTTTGATTGTTTTTTTGGTTCCAGAGTCTAACCCTGACTAATCCAGACCGACCCGCATCGCACACCTAGCTTTAGTGGGTGAGTCTCACAGCAGAGATTTTCTGCATACACAACGTCTCGAGCTTGAGGCTTTACTTAAGCGAAACCAAGCTGCTTACCACTTGGACCAACCCATGTTGGTTGTTAGAACGTATATTTGAGTGTGATAAAAAAATATCTTTTTTTGTTGTCCATTTAGTTTTTCAAAATTTTATCTTAATTAATTTGGATTGATTTGTGTCACAACCTAATTTTGATAAGTGAATCTCTTAGCAAGATTTTTTTTACATATCCAAAATAACAAACACAAAACATACTTAAGCGATACTAAGTTGTTTATTACTTGGACCAATCTATCAAAATCAAATCAAAGTAATTCGAAAGTATTATTTTGATAAATATTTTAAATTTATATCTTGTATGGTAATTGAAATAAAATACTAGATTTATCATTTTTAAAGTTGGTCCCCAATGTGTTTTCAAACTAGTTAGTTGGAGATATTCAGCAAACCATTTCTTTCCCTTATCCTTTAGTTTTTCATGTGAGACTGGTGAGACTCTGTACCTAAACCAAAAGGGAAATAAACCACCAACAGATCCATTAATTCAACGTTAGTTATGCCAAGCTTTTCCTTAGCATTATTTTGACCTAACACAAACACTTTTCTTTTAGGCTGGAAAGTTATATATATATAATCACTCATATTCGATTTATTTCTTGACTAACTCGAATTGTATGTAGTCAGCAAAGATCCAAACCTTTCGAACCTAGTCTATTCTACTTCATAATATTAAGATTTAAAACTCCGATCTTACTTAAATAGTTTAAAACGTCATCTTATTAAATCAACCGATAATTTCGATCGAATTTTGTAGTCCACTAAACACATCCAATTTTTCAATGGAAGCAAATGGCCGCAAATATCACCACGTTCCCTTGGAGAAAAAGCTTGGGGTTCATTGACCTAAAAGAACAAAGTTCCAAAATATAGAGAGCTGGCTGGTTTTGAAAGGAAAGTCCTTGCATAGGAAATTTTAAATGGATCTATTTTTTATTTAATTAATTAGAAAAATTAGCCTCAAGCTTGATTATTTAAAAAAATTAATATCTGTCAATCCATATAAGGTAAATTTACATTTTTAAAAAATAAAGTTTAAACTCGTGTCCTATTAAAAGCGAGTTTTATGTTAAAAATACGATAAATTATTTTTTCTTTGTTACCAACTTACTCAACATGAAACTTGCGTCTTGTTAAAAACGAGTTTCAAACTTGCATCCTATAAAAAAAATTCGCCTTACATAACCGATTCGAGGATAATTTTTTTAAATAATTCTAGATAGAGTCATTTTTCTAATTAAATAATAAAATATACTGATTTAAAATTTCCCTTGCATTATTGGTCACTTGTCAGCCTATATATTATCTTTTGATAAACAAATATAGATTTTCTCCGATTGGTTGTTGAAATTTCCCTTCATCGGTTTAGAAGCAGTTGAACACAAAGGAAAGAAAGAAATTGGTAAAATATACAGACTAGGATTAAAATAATAAAATGATCATTTTGATTACTGAAGTTTTAGAAAGTTATAAAATGGTAATTAAACTTATTTGAATCTTTACGAAATGGTCCATAAACATTACGGAATAGTAATAAATTTTTTTATAAGTTTGAGGAATATTTTTTATAGTTTGATAAAGTCCAAAAATATTTTTGTTATGGTACCGTTTATTTTTACTCTATTTTTATCATTATATTGTCTGTAATTTTCCGTTTCATGTCAATCGAAGTGAACTATCTGAATTTGCTTTTAATTACCTTAGTCCGTCCGTCTCTTCACTTTTCTTGTCTAGTGTCTCATAATTTAACTTAAGGATTAACAAATAATCTTTTTTTTTCCTTCGTGTGTAGTCCGTGTTACAAAATAAACAAAGTAAGTTATTAAAATATGAAATACAATTTTTATAAACGAAATTGAAATAAAACATATAAAATAGAAATATAAAGATCAGAGAAACCAAGAAAAGACAATAAACGAATCTAAAACTTTGACTGAGGCCTGTGCTATCACAGTGTCCTTAAAACAAATTCGTCCCCTCTCGGTACTGGAGTTACTATAAAACGTTTGTCTCACAGGATACAACGGTAGAATACAACAAGAAGAGCAATGTTACCTTACTGTAACAACGAACTTTACTGAAGCAGAATACTATTTGGGTATAGGATTTTTTTTTCAGTGTATTGATATAAGAACAATGGGTCTCCTTTTATAGTGTTTAGGCAGGGGACATGTTTAATTACAGAATTAATCTATAATTAACAATTCTTAAAGAGTTACACCTTCAGAATTCAAAATGGTATTTATGAATTAATCCAAATAAATTGGAGGTTACAACCAGCTGAAAGATCTGCAACTCCATAAAAGATAAGACCAAAGGCACATCTTTAACTTTTATAAAAGTTATCTAATGCTAACCAAAAGTGCTAAACACACTCAAAGTGTCTAGTCCAAGTTTTTTTCTTTCCAATAATAACATGAAGAACTTCTATATATACAGTCTTCCAATTCTATGTTCCCAACAAGTTTGGGATATTTTACTTTTCATTTCATGTTTTTCAATATCACGGGTGTTACATTGAACAACAATTTCTTATTTATCAATTGAACATTTTGAGCATATAAATATATAATTCCATCTACTCTTGTAGTAGATTAATAATCCACTTAATCCCAATTAATTTGACTAATGAAACTTACTTAAATTTAAACTCTAAAATACCTATGTACCATACTATTTTTCCACCGGTCCAATTATTCTAAATAAATTATCATCCATATAATTAATCACCGGATTATATTTCTTGTATGTATGTTTCCCAATGTAATGGACTATATGTGTATACTTTTCAAGAAAGGGAAAGTGATGAGAGGTATTGTGCAGGGCCAGAATAAGACTGCCATAAAAAAACTAATGGTAATTGAAAATGACACAGGAGAGGCATTCGGTTGAAAGCTATAGATCGAGGCCGGAAGTTACAAGGAGAGGTAGAATTAAAATGAGGTTATATTAAAATTATTATAAAAATTATAAGAATTTCGATATATATAAATTATTTTATAAAAAGTACAACAATTTTGATATATATTAAAAAATTAATACCGAAATTTTTATAATTTTTATAATAAATTCAGTACAAGATCATTTTAATTTTTTTTAACATGCCTCTTAAAAAAAAAATTGTGTGGCAGTGGCTAGGAGTGCATTCAGTTCGGTTTTGGTTTAATTTGGTAAGTTATTTTAGTAACTATCGGTTTTTTGTTCGGCTAATCGTGGTCTTCGGTTTTTCCATATTAACGTTAATTTATAAAAAATTGTATTTTATCTTGACAAAATAGTTTTATTTTATAAATTTAAAACATTAAATGATAAATATTTTAAGATATTTTCATAAATATTTATTTAAACATATTTTTTAAGTAAAAAAAAACATTTATAGTATTTTAAGTATAAAATATATATTTTTATCTTATAAAAATAATTAAAAATTTAATTTCGGTTAACCATGAATAATTACAGTTCGTAAATTTATGAACCACACTGTCTCGATTCGGTTTTGCAGTTAACCATGCACAACCCTTTCTGTGGCGAAGCCACTTATACGTTTTGGTGAGCAATTTTCATAGTTATATACGTGGTTTTAATTTTTATAAATTAGTATTTAAATTTTATAATTAGTATTCTCTTAAATTTTAATTTTTCTATAACTTATGCCTCTTTCAAAAAATATTCTGGACCCGTTATTATTATGGGTTTGGACAACAAAGATAGTGGCTCCTATGGGGCGGAAATGACCCAACATGGAGGCTCCTCGGCTGAGCCTTTGATAGCTTTACTGGACACAAGGACTCCTTTCCATTCAACAATATCAGACTGGTCACTAGGGATGGCAATGTAATATATCCTGGACCCGATCCGGATCCGTAAATTCAGATCCGTTTTATAAGATATGGATCTTAAAATTTTAGACTCAATAGATTTGGATCTTCTGATTAAAATACGGATCTAAATCTGGATCTAGCATTTAAGATCTGAACCTAAACCCGGATCCGTTTATCTATTTATTAAAAAAACAGTTTAAAATATATATAAATATATAATAGTAGGTTTTATATTTTACATTATTCTATAATATAATTTTTATTTATTTATGACAAAGAAACTTTTTGAAGGAATACATATTTGTTCTACTATTAATGAAGA
The DNA here is from genome assembly GCA_035048815.1 of Abelmoschus esculentus. Taxonomy (NCBI): domain Eukaryota; kingdom Viridiplantae; phylum Streptophyta; class Magnoliopsida; order Malvales; family Malvaceae; genus Abelmoschus; species Abelmoschus esculentus. Next base: position 17,914,651 of record JAUCBN010000029.1, read on the forward strand.
TTGTGATAATGATGTGAAAATGATAAATATCATTGACAAGTTATATGAGAAAATTATTATATTACAGAACCTTAATATTAATATTTAAATTTTATAAATATTATTTTCATAAAAAAAATTTTATTTAGTTGGTAGTTTCTTGTTTGTTTTAAGATGTTTATGATTTAAGTAGTGATGAAGACTAATACTCTAAAAAGTAAAAGTACGATACTTGATTTGCGACAGTAAAATATTTTATGACATACATTTCTTAATATTTGTATTACTCAAAAGTTATTTGTGTAATTGTTAAGTTTTTTTAAGGTTTTAATTTATCATTTTTTTATCCTGATATTAGTTAATTGAAATTAATCTTTTTTTCATCGAAATTGTGATGTGAAATTAATTAATGATAGTTTTATTATGTTAAAAAATAGGTTGAATAATCATTTTTTAAAAGATCCGTTTTGGACCCGTTTTAGACCTGGATCCGTAAGATTCATTGAATCTGGATCTGGGTTTTAATTTTTTAGACCCGTAGATCTGGGTCGAATCTGGATCTATGGTGTAAAAATGGATTTGGTTCTGAATCCAGTCCAAATCCGACCCGTTATCATCTGGTCACTCTTCCTTACCATGTGATAGATCTGTAAAGGACATATTAACCAAAAGGCGGTTCAATGATTTTTGTTTATAAAATTTAATATAATGAGATTTTTATTTTATTTAAAATAGTATTATCTTCAATGATTTTAGAAGTGTTATATAATTTATTCAAATATATATAATTTTTTTAAAAAAATTATCTTAATAAAAAAATATTATTATATTATCCTCTTAAGCAACAAAAAAAAAATAAATATTAAACCTCTAAAATCAAACTTTTTTATTTTTTTACCTAAAAAGTAATGTTTTTTATATATATTTTAAGTTTTAAATAATTATTATATACACATAGTTATATATATTTATATTTTTATAAATATTTAATTTAATTTTTTATTTTGGGTCTCTCCCTTTTGAAGATCCTGTATGATCGTTCTTATTGTACTTATCCAGAACTCCCACTGAAACCAAGAATACACTTTAAAATTTCATTAGGCATAATCATAAAAAAATGTATTTTTCGAAGCACTTTAAGTTTTAATATTTTATTTTACGTTAAAATGATCCCTAATGAATCAAACTTTTAATCAACTAACGGTGAATTGACATGATAAACGTATATGACAGTGCATGCCGACATAATAATATTATATAAACAAAAATACTAACATGATAGAATGACGCATTAGTTAAAAACAATTTTATAAATTTATATAAAATATATAAAAATATTAGTGTTATATTTTCAAGATGTTTATATTTAGTCGACTAACAATTTTCATCCACATAAGTGTAACACTCCAATCTCGATCCCGATCCAAGTGTTATATTTGGGTCACCCAAAATCTGACTCGTCAAAGTTCTTTAAAAACAAAATATCTAAAATCCCGCGTTTCATAAATCAACGTAAATCAAAATAAAATAAAGTGTTTACAACAGGAGTTTCATTTTGAAATACATCATCATTACCTAAACTCATTAATTGATAAATCCAGTTTAAACTTTGTAGATATCCACTATAAGGATAATTTTTTTAGTTCATAATATTAAAATTCGATATCAAATTTTAATTTTACACACAACTCTAACCCGATCTCAACTTAAAAAGAAAATATCCTTGCAAATTGTTGGTCGAAACCTATATAGGGTTCGGATAAAATTGACGTCCATGGTTAATAAATACAAAAGGGAAAGCGACATTTTGAATTAGTGTAAATAGGCAAAGTTGACGGGGTCAATGAGCAAACATCAGAGAAAAGGGTAAACTAAATAAATAGTCTATTGATTATAATTATTTTTCTTAGTTTCTTAATTATGAGAAATAAATAGGTTTACCAACTAATCATAACTAATAAATCAATCTAATTTTGATAATATATATTTTATTTTAATTTGATCCTAAACTTAAAATTTTATCTATCAATGTTTAAATATTATAACATTAAATTTGATCCTATTAAATCTTAAACTCTAAAATTTTTTTTCTAAAAAACCTCAAATGATGGTTACGGTGGCCATCTATGTTGAACTACCCATAATAAGAGATGCATACATAAGGGGTGTTCATTACCGGGTATCCGGTTTTTGGGTATCCGGTTCCTTCGGGTAAATTTGGCTCGTGTCCCGGTCTATTTAAATCGGGTATTTGTTATTGGGTACCCATAAAACTCGGGTACTTGACTAATCGGATAACGGGTACCCGGTTCACAATTATTATTTTTTTATTTTTAAATTAAAAAAGAATTATATATTAAACATATAAATTTTATAATTTTATAATACATAACCAAATATAAAAATGAGTGATTTAAAGTTAATTTTAGAATATTTGGATACGTATAAACATCTATATTATTTAAATTTTATCCTAAAATAACGATAAAAGTATTAATCTCGTTTTTCTTTCAGTATTAGTAAATTAATAAAAATATATTTAGAAATTTTAAAACTTAAAAATATATAACACAAACATAAAACTAATTTAGAGAGTTAAATTTAATTTTATGTATAAATATTAAAGATATCTAAAATAAAAATATAATTGAAAATTTTAAAAAACATATAATAAAATTAGTCGGGTCGGGTACCCGAAAAAAAAAATCGGTCAAGCCCGTCCCACTAATTTTCGGGTCGAGTAATTTTTTTCGAAAATTACCCACTATTTTTATTTTGAGTCGTCGGGTCAGGTAACTTTAAACACCCCAACATATATTTTGGTTTTAGAAAGAAGAAAATAAAATTTAATATTTAAAGAACTAAAATATTATAATATTTAAATATTAAGAATTAAAACACTAAATTTAAGATTATGTTAAAATAAAATATAAACATCAAGATTTTATTTGTTATTATACAAATTATATTAATTATCACATCATTAATAGTTTATTTTTGACAAAGTTAAACTAATTTATTAATTTAATTAAGAAACTTATAACCTTTCATAATTAAAGGACTTAACAAAATATTAAGTGATAGTCTTAGGTTCATTTACATAGTTTGCCCTAGAAAAAATACATTCGGCAATGGATTCTTCTCTTTTCCTCTGAAATTGAGTTTAATTCCTACGAATAATCGCTTTGGCTTTCGATTTGATTTCGGCTTTTCAGTCAGAACGGAAAGGACGCCAAAGCGCGACGACCCCCCGATCACATTCCTCCCCTCCGCTCCTGCTTTCCTCGAAAAAACCTAAACGCCCCCACACGTTTCTTATATTCCCATTTTAAAATACAAAACAAAAATTGTGGAGGAACTAAGTCAACCGGAGATAATTGAAAAAGGGGGTTTCTTTTTTTTAGGGTTGATTTTTTTTTTATTGTTGGGTTTTGAAAGATGTCGTCGGAGATCGAGATTGTTGAAGAGGCCCAACCCTTGAAGCAATCGGATGGCGCTGTAGCTAATGGAAATGGATATTATGGGGGAGGACACAATGCTGTTGTTGATGATGAAAGCTTGAGGAACGATGTCTACACGGCTGCTGCTTATGGGGATTTGGAGAAACTTCGAAAGTTGGTTGAGTACGAAGGTCGCTCTGTTTCCGAGCCCGATGGCCTTGGTTACTACGCCCTCCAATGGGCTGCTTTGAATAATAGAACAAGCGCTGCTCAGTACATTATCGAGGTTTTTTCTTCTTCTTGTATTATCGTTTTCTTTTATCTGCCGTTTGTGTTTATTTGGATGGATCTTATGAATTGCCTTTATTGTCGTTTATTTGGCATCTGGTTTTATGAGATTCTTATCTTTATAAGGTTTACTTGATCGGGTTTTAACTCATCTGCATTTGGGAACACAGTTTTGAAAATGATTCTTGAACAAGCTTAATTTTAAGGTTTAGTTGTATAATGTTAGTTTTGATTTTTCATCATATGAAATTCGGTTGAAGTGACTAGCATTTATATTGTATTATTTGCTAGCACGGAGGAGATATACATGCGGCAGATCACAATGGGCAGACGGCCTTGCACTGGACTGCAGTTCGAGGTGCGATGCAAGTTGCTGATATTTTACTCCAAGAGGGTGCTCGGGTGCATGCTGCTGACATCTATGGCTACCAGGTGAAATTATATGGTTCCTGACAATATGTATCTGTGTCTGATATCAGTTATATATGTTTTGCATCGTTTAACTATGAGCATTAGAAACTCAACAATATATGGTTTCCGTTATATCATATTGATATTTTGAGGCTTAAAGAAGTTATACTCTTGCTATGTATTTTAGTTAAGACTATGTTTGCTGCAGATTATATCCCTTTCCATCATCTCATACTTGGTTAGGACTTCAAAGACATTTGAAGTGCTATGCTTTCATTTTTACTCTGGCTTGCTAACCTATCAACTTCCTCTTTCCTAACTTTTCTGCTAGTATTATCTCAATCAGATGCAATTTTACACAAATGTTCTTCATTGCTGTTGCTGATACAATTCTTTTAACCTTTATTTGGAGTTTTTTTTTGAAGTCTAGAACCCAACTCTGGGTTTCTACTTTATTATTTGATGCTCAAACTTATGCTTACACTTAGTGTTTCTACAATTTTACACAAATGTTCTACACTTAGTTTTATTAAATATCTCTAATATTTAATAAAACTGAAATAAATAAATAAATAAATATTATAATAATATAAGCTCTTGCCTCATTTTAGCTTTTACTTCAACCTCCAGATGGACGCATACTTATTTTATGTAATTTGATTTAGGTAACACATGTTGCTACCCAGTATGGTCAGACTGCCTTTCTATATCATATTGTTTGTAATTGGAATGCTGACCCTGATATTCCCGATTATAGCGGGCGAAGTCCTTTGCACTGGTATGTAAGAATTCCAGTTACCTTATTCACCTGAATGGTCCAAGATAAGTCTGCATTTGGTGTTGCTTATTTGTGAGGGTATAGCATTAGCTTCAAACTTTTACCTACATTCAATTATTTGCCACTTTAAGTTGTTTAGGAACCAAACGACAATTTATTGCTTTATTAAAAAAGTTGTCTGATGCATTTTCTGCTACCATTACTTTTGAAGAAAACCTCGTATTTGTGATAGCGTATTCGTTTTAGGGATTTTTTTTAAAGATTTGTGTTCAAGTAATTTTCTTTGAAAAATCTCTTGTTTAGACTCTTATATTCTACTAGATTCCTTAAATATTATAATTATTTTATTCATTTGTTTCCTAAAATTTGCTTGATTGTAAAATGAAGTTTACAAGGATCAGACCTGTTATGTTTATTCTGACTTCCTTGCAATATGGATAATAATTCTAGGGCCGCTTACAAAGGTTTTGCCGATTGCATACGTCTTCTTTTATTTCTCGATGCTGATAGAGGGCGTCAAGACAAAGAGGGTAATTTTCTTGTTCTTCTATTTACCTGTGAAATATTTAATTGCATTCTAACCATGTTTCATCTTTTACATCAGGTTGCACTCCTCTCCATTGGGCAGCTATTAAGGGAAATCTAGAAGCTTGCACAGTCTTAGTGCAGGCTGGCAAAATGGAGGACTTGATGGTCTCTGATAATTCTGGCCTTACACCTGCACAACTTGCTTCTGAAAAAAACCACAGACAAGTTGCTTTTTTCCTTGTAGGTTCCATAGCATTTAACTTCGTTAATGATTATTCTTAGGTGAATAATTATATATATATATATATATATGTTTGTTTTTGTTTAACTTGATGAATGCCTTTGGCTAAATGAAAAATGTTTTTTTTGCTTCGTATTCTGTCCTGCATTAAGATTGTTAACCACTGATATGAATAAAAAAAAACACTCGAATTCAAACATTGCATAAAAGGTTGAAAATGTATTTTAATTTTTTGGGGAACATATTGAAATAGTTAAAGCCTGAGGTATTTGCAAAGCAAGCTACTTTTCCCTATGCTTATGCTGCATTCAGGTTTATGAACGAGGGGAGGTTAAATAACTGATATTTTTGTTATTGGATAGCCCAACCTTTTATCTTTCCTTGTATAGGTTTAGTATGTTCTCAAATTTTGTGATTTTATCATGAGAAATATTTAGGGTGACAGTATAATTGATTTTTGCTTGTCTATTTAGTGTCTGCTTAGTAGCTGTAAAATTTTCACAAGTGGCATATTTGTCTCCCAGCTTTTATTCTCTTTTAATGGTTAAGATGATGTAATATTCTACTAATAACATCAGCATTGTTATCTTCCCACCTATTTATGCACCTGGTTCTGTAGGGTAATGCTAGAAAGTTGCTTGAAAAGAAATGTGATGGGAATAGCCGTCTTGGATGCTTTTCAAAATTAAGCCTTGCACCAGTTCTTTGGTTTATTATCTTGGTAATGCTGGGGACCTATACACAATTTGTCATAACGGGTGTGTCTCTTGATCTTTTCCTGAGAGTTAATTGTGTGATTGATACCCTCAAGAAGTACTATATCTCCCCCTTTATTATCAATTTATTTGGACATTCTTTGCTGCAGCATCAAACCTTCCAAGGTTGACAGCTGGTTTTGGCCTTTTGGCATGGATGGGTGTTTTCCTAGCATCGGCTGGTTTGGTTATGTTTTATAGGTGTAGCAGGTATACACTTCGACATGGATTTGTTATTTATTGTTGTTATTATTTAGAAATTCTGTTGTGTGCCATCGAATACATTTGTTTGGACTATGCCAAGCTGTCTATTTATCAAGTTTGTTATCCCCATTTTCCCTTTGACAAAATTTCAGAGTATAACTGTGAGAAAGGGGACATGATGGCCAGAGATACAATGAATGATAGTGGTTTATATGTGATTGGTGTTTAGGAATTTGTTGTTTGAAGAAGATGAAAATATTTTTCAGAGAGAACAATATGTTTCTCTGTATTTTCTTATTATTCTTCACAATCAAATGTATACAAACTAAGCCTTTATATAGGTTGATATAGAGTTCTAATATAACTAAAATTATATTTTTATTTTTAATTTAAATAATATTTATTTCTAATTTAAATAAGACTTGTTTGCAGAAACATTTTTAAGGATGGAAATATGGCTTTGATACCTTTAATATTTTTTTTGTATTTTTTTAACTATCTAGCAAATTGATCATTGATGTTTTCTCATGGTCATTTATGTTAGAAGGTGGGGAATCTTCATTTGAAGGAGTTGGAAAGTGTCGGTTTACGCCTTTACGGAAGTGCTAGTGAGTTATTGTATTCTTCAGGAGAGAGCATACTGACATGTACTCAAATATTTACAATGACAGTGCCTATGAATCTTTAACCTAATACAAGATACATTATCAAAATTGAAGTACATTTTATGATTCTTTTTTTGTTTTCCAGTTTAAATCAGGTGGTTATCTGTATGAGAAGCAGGTTGAGTGTCTGTGTATATCGTACCTTGTTGTGCTCTAGGCAGGATTTATACTTCTGTTGCATGTATTTGCTAGTTATAAGATCTCTTGAATAGTATACTTATCTATATCCTTTTCAAATTTCTTTGCAGAAAGGATCCAGGTTATATCAAGATGAATGCTCTTGATCCTCAAAATATGAAAGACAGCGTGTGTTTTTTTTCCTTATAAAGCCTAACTGGTTTTTGTTTGATTTGTCTTAGTTTTGCGGAAATTTTATTGTTGTCGCTCCCTTATTCCCCCCACCCCCCACCCCCACCCCCACCCCCACCCCACCCCTTCAATTGCTGTATGTATCTTTTAAATGGTTGGTGTTGTTGCTCACCATATAGCATATGTATCCTGTATGTTTTGCCAGGAACCCTTATTGAAGATTGAAATAAATAATCCTATTTTGCTTGCTGGAAATTGGTCTCAGCTTTGTGCAACATGCAAGGTGCTTACCTAACTAGCTGATCTATATGTTACTCATTTTATGATTTGTTTATTCTAATTGTTCTGCCATTTTATTTTAAAACATCAGATTGTCAGGCCTCTTCGTGCAAAACATTGCTCCACTTGTGATCGCTGTGTTGAACAATTTGACCATCATTGCCCTTGGGTATCAAATTGTATTGGCAAGGTACTTTTCTTACTGATGAGTTACGTGGTTTCTCTCTTTGTATGTTCTTATTTTAATGTTTCATTTGGATATTACATGTTTATCACCATGTACTCCAATTATACTATCAAATTAAGTGACTCGAATGCTTTTATACTGTAGGATTGTGTGAGTAAATTAGAATTAATCTTAGGTTTATTCTTAACTTGTAACTGTTGTTAGATTGTAGAAAATTAGGGAATTATATTCCCTAATATCTAGCTGCTGATTTTTAGGGATTTGTAACTGCTAGTTGTGTGGTCCTTTCCCCAGACTAGACTCTCTTTATAACCTATAAATAGGTGTTGTTTTATCAATGAACATCAAGAATAACAGAGTACTTTTTCCTCTGTTTCTACATGTACATGACTTTGCTTTTTGAAAATATACACAAATATAGGTAATATGTCATTGCTGGTTGATTACAGTTATATTTATAGGTTAATTTCCTATGTGGAAAGAGAACGATATTGATTTATTTGATGAGTAGGTATGGTATCTGTTGATTAACTAAATATGTGTATCTTCACATGCAGAGAAACAAATGGGATTTTTTTCTTTTCCTTGTTTTAGAAGTTTCAGCAATGATGATTACTGGTGGAGTGTCTATTACAAGTATGTGGTTTAATCGGTTCCAAGTTCGAACTATATTCCAATTTCCAGAGTTAACAAACTTCTTTCCACCCTTAATGTTCTGCAATTGTGTTTTGTAATGTACAGGAATAGTAACAGATCCTCTGGCTCCTCCTTCATTTTTCCCATGGATTAACCATGCTTGTACTCATCATACCGGTGCTATATCATTTTTGATTGTGGAGTTTTTCCTCTTCTTTGGTGTGGCAGCTTTAACTGTTGTACAAGCTTCTCAGGTATGACTAGATTTTGTTATGCAGAGTTGTTTTTTGTTCATTTTTGTTGTGACCCGGGCCATAACAAAAAATTGTGTTTTACCAATGCACTTACCTCTTGGCTACATTGATGCACGGTTGAGTTTTTGCAGGTAAATTTGTTGTCCTAAACTAGATTAGGGCTGGTGACGTTGTAAATGCAAGTTCTATCTGCTTCATCATATATATTAGTGATAACTTGCATTACATCACTTTTGAGGTATTGTTTAAATTGATTTACCTCTCCATGTATGGATTTAACAACCACCAAGTATTACTACCGTCTACTGCTAGGTTAGATACAATCAAGGCACCTTTACCGAGGTTAAATGTCAAGCAACCATCTACGATTAATATATAGCCTTTAGGGGTGTAAACGAGCTGAGTCGAGCTCGACTAACACTTAGCTCGACTCAACTCTTTAAGAATTCAAGTCGAGTTCGAGCTTAACTCGAACTTGAGTATGTTATGTTTGACTTGGCTCGTTAAGAATTTGAATCGAGTCCAATTTGGTCGAGTATTGATTGAGCTTTGATCGAATAGCTCATGATCTGTCTTGTTTCATTTACAACCATGTTCATAATAGTAATATTAATATCGATCCTATTGTATGATTTTATTGTGTATAGAATTGTATGATTTTATTGTATATAGAATCATACAAAAGAAATACTTCTATGTGACTCACTATACCCCCAATCCTAGAAGGAGAAAAAACGTACACATGAAAATATAAAGACAGTTAAAACTAAAAAATAAACTAACATAACCTAACTACCTAAAACACCCGACTAACATTTTAGTTCGTTTCAAGTAGCTCACGAGTTTTTCGAGTCGGATATCAAGTAGTTTAGTTCGGCTTGTTAAAACTTGAGCCGAGTTCGAGCTCAAGTCGAGTTCAATCAAGGTTGAATGTTGATCGAGCTTGAATAACTTACGACCTATTTTGTTTCATTTACGACTCTAATAGCCTTTATGTGATATTTTTCTTGACACTAACGTTTTTTGGGACTTGATCCGGACACTTGTCTTTACACATGATTTGCACAATTTCGTATCCATGCTTTTATGTTTTTCTCGTATTACTGCAAGCATACTATGGGTGTGGGTGTGGGTGTGGGTGTGGGTGGGGTGGAGGGGCAAAATTGTGATGTTTGTAGTTCCTGGTATGGTACTTATGGTTAATGTTTGCACATTTGCATGGGACATGAATGATTTCCAAAACCAGAGTAAGAAGTGCCAGTTTTTGGTCTGATACTCCTTTCTTTCTTTTCTTGCCACAGATAGCTCGCAATATAACAACAAATGAAATGGCGAATGTGATGCGCTATAGCTACCTCAGGGGTGCTAATGGTCGATTTAGAAACCCATATGATCATGGATGCCGTAAGAATTGCTCAGATTTCCTGATCAATGGCTTCAATGAAGATGTGCAGATTAGTGAAGAACCAGCACAACCTGAAGGTATTAGGATGGTACAGATGGGGAGGGATTTGAGCTTGGAAAATGGTGATGCACAACCATCGGCTAATGGAAATGACCATATTGCAATAAACGTGAACTCTAGCAATGCTAAGACACATCATCACGGCCACAGCCACGGGCACAGCCACAGCCACATTTGTGAGCACGAGCATGGGCTCAACAATGTTCAGCCTTCTCAGTGCAACCATAGTCAGCCTATCAGCAAGCTGAAAAATGAGAGTGTTCCATTGGGTTTGGGCCTCGGACTCGGACGTGGACGCAGTAGTAGCCGTTCAGCATCATGATATTCATATAATGACCCGTTAAAGTTACACTGACATGCATTGTATTATCCGTATACGTCCTTAAGAGTACAACATTATTACGGAGTGTCTGCTCCTTTAATTATTTGCTTATTATTTGTTGTTGTTGTTTTCTCTTGTTTTTAGTATTTTTTTAATGCTCTGGGTTGAGGGAAGAGAATCTGTAATTAATTGGGGGATTAAATAAATGCAAGGTTTTCCAAATGACCCGCAATTGGTAGAAAAAGGGATTGCATTTCGATCAGTTCTCAACCCTTGAAATGAAAAATCTTCACAGTTTTCATCGTAGCCTGGGTCTGCATAACATGTTTACTGCCTATTTTTGTTGTGCATCTTAGAGAAGGGGTAAACAAGTCATTCAAATCGATTTCGGTTTATATTATTTTGGGTTTGATTAGTTTAGTTCTAAGTTTAGATTGATTTTGGTCTATGGTGATTTTTTAATGTTGGAACTGATTATTTTGGTTTGATTAATATTAAGATTGAATCAATAAGAGATCGTGTTTTTAAATCAGGTTAATTTTTACACCTTTATATAATTTTATGTAGTATATTTAATTTTCAATGGGTTATGTGAAAATTTACATCCCATCGTAATATCATCTCTTCGACTAAATTTTAATAATTTATGATAAAAATATGAGCACTTTAAATATTAAGTGATATAATTGAAAATTTTATTACTTTGATGGTCAAAATAAAAACTATATATATAATTAAGTGTCACCTGTAGTTTTTGAATCTCATCCGATCTAATAATTTTTTTAATATTTTTGAATTTTAAATCGAATCAAGTTAAAATAAAAAAAAAAATAGTCAAGGGCAGGATGAAGTCTATTTTAGAAAAAAAAATTGATTTAACCCGATATATTTATATATTATATTTAATATTTTTATTAAATTTTTAATCAAAATATTAGATTCAAATCAATTCAATTATATTTTTATGATATGAGATTAAATCAAATTATAAATAAAATTATTAAAATCAGATAAGTAGATTAATGATTTGAATTTCGGATCGAGATAAGACGAGTTTTTAGCATGGCTATCCTTAACTGTAAATGGGTGGTGATTTTTGGGCCTTAGGCCCTTGAACATTGTTGAAGGGCTTATGCTTTTAAGCACAAACAACACGAAGCCCATCTCAGCCACCGTCACACCTTTACCTGACGTGTCCTGATCCCATTGCTCAACCTGCGTAGACTTGTGTCATCTTCACCAGCTCTGCAGACATCTTCTTCTTCCTCTTCTTTGCAGGCACAAATTGTTATTCGGGATCTAACAACAGTTCTTCAGGAAGAAAAACGAAATATGAGATTGGTTGTTAGTTTGGTAGCAGTTTTATATATATTTGGTAGCAATGTCTTGGCCGATCAAATTTTCCCATCTCAAGTAGGTAAGCCCATTTTTCATAATTAATCTAATTATTTTTTTTTTAGTTCTGGGTTTTCTTTGATTCTCTTTAATGTTTGTTTTCATGCGCGAAACATAGAAGATTCGAGCTCATGAGACCTTATGGTGGAACTTCAAATATCTGTTCCCATTGATTTTGTTCTTTTAGATGTATGTATGTTTCCTTGATTGTAAGACATGCTACCTGCTTATTGTTAATTAGTGATTTAGTAGTGAAATTAGCACCAAATAACTGTTTGGGAGTTATAGTAGAAATTTAGGGTTGGAAGTTACAAAATTTACGAAGGTTTTAACTTAGATCTTCGATAGAAAATACAAAGATGAATTTATGAGAATTTGAAATTTTCAGGGGTGCAACTGCCCCAGGCATCCCTTGGGCAATCCCTGTTTCTATATAGTTAAATGGTAAGAACTGGGGGTTTTGTGGTCTTGGGATTTGATTCAATGAATTGTTGTAATGAAATGAGGGCAAACGTTATATTTCAGCTTGTTCTTCGGTAGCCTGAGATTTATGCTTAATTTAGTTCTTGGGCTTCTAGGACAACAGTATGATGACAGTTGAATTTATGTTTTTTACTTGTGAATGCCAACCACTTTTGGCAAATGTTTTTTAACGGAGTTACGGATACGTACCGAAACTGACTATTTATTCATGAAATCAATGTTATGCCAAAAGATGGTTGTTTGATAAAATCGGATGTTATGGATCATAGCTGACATGCATGGTGAACCACAGGTAATTGGCTTATGTTCTTTTGTAGCTTTGAGTCTTTGGGTCAGTGGAAGGCTACCGGTTTGTAAATGTTGAAGGGTTAACTTGAAAACCTAGTAAACCAGAGTGCAGGGTCTTCACTTACCCTTACCATCATTAAAAAGAGTTTTTAGTTATTGCAACCAATTCAGTCTTCTTATGGATGTTATCATACACAGATTTTCCATCTAGCTATATTGCAACTCATTTATTGGCTGTGGCTAGTACATTTTTTAAAGAAAAAGCATTTGCAATATCGGTTCTACTGCTTTCAAGTTTTTCTTGTTTTTTTATGCTTTTCTAATTCTATACTGATAAACAGCTGGCACGCTTGGCCGAACCCGTGAACCAAAATACAAGATTGAGTTCCATTCTGAAGACTCTCCCTACCAACCGGTAAATAAGAGTGTAATTTAAACATGAAAAGGGAATTTAAGTTTGCATTCTATCTTAGTTGCTGATTTTACAATCCACACATTTACGGTATTAGTTTATCCTTCTCTACCTTCAATAAGGAAAAATTTCGCCCGTCTCTTTTTGCAAATCTATCTCATGAAGAGTTGCTTTAAACATGAAAAAGGAATTTAAGTTTGATCTCTTCCTTTTAGGATCTTACTGCATGATGGATTTGTATAATGATTTCCGTATGAGATGGTATCTTTTATGAGTTATGAATCATCATCTGAATGTTCACCTGGTCTGTATGTTGAATAATGGACCTACAGCCGATGGTAATAGGTGGAGGGGGTCCTGTTTTATTATAAAGACCATTGAAACACACTATTTAACAGATTTAGAATAACACTAAACTTTTTCTTCACCACTGCAAATTTTCTTGAGTGAGTAAAATTTATAATGGTAAATTCTTTTACGTGTATACCTTAGTGTAAGAAGGAACTTCTACGTAACAGTCACGCTCTTATTATTTGAAGCTTATATTTGTTTTCCGTACTAATGAGTTCAAATATACCGGTATACGTTTGATCTAGCAGCACACTTGAGCGTAATGATTCATTTTATATGTTCAAATGCTTGAGAAAGTTTGTTTTTAGAAATTGGAGAGAATGTGTTCAAATCTGAGTAGATTGCAATGTGCTGTTTCTATGAAAGATGGCTACAATGGTATAAGAACAATGAAAATCTTCACTTCTTAATCTTGTCATAACTTTCCATGTGCATATAGCTTTAATGACCTGATATTACGATGCCTGGAAAATTTTGCAGGATGATGATCAAGAGTCTGTTCTTATGCCTAAAAAAGATGGGAAGAATTTTTTATGTTTCTTGCCTAAGGTGGAGAAAGCAAAGACCCTAAAGCCAGTTACTCAGCAGAACACTAGTAGCATGATTGTGGAGTCTGAGAGACGGATTAAACTGAAGACACCTGATGAACTGCTGGAAGTACTGAAAGATCAATGCTTTCTCAGCGTGAGCACCTGGTTCCTACACGCCCTTTGTTTGGCGTTCCCGATATTTAATTGATAATGTTGCCATTGGACATTAATGCAAAAAACTAAGGCTTTGTTCTTCCTTGGAGTTATATGCCACTTAATTCATATCGTGAGCTCTTTTTTTTGTGCAGCAAGAGGGATGGTGGTCTTATGAATTTTGCTATCAAAAGCAGTTGCGACAAGTACATCTGGAAGATGAAAAGGTATATTTTTTATTGAATTTAAGCTGCTCGTTTTTATTCAACCATATTGCACCATCTCTTTGATCTGAGTAGTAGTTTATATAATAGGTGGTGGTAATGCAGTAAGCTCCCCCAGCAATTTTTATAATTTTTTAATGTACATTTTCTATGATTTTGGAATTCTTGCAGGTGGTTCAGGAATTTGTCTTGGGTGTATATGATGAAGAGGCCACTGCTGCTTTCAACCAGAATCTCTCAGGCATCTCCACATTAAAAGATCCTCGCTCAAACGATGCATCGCAAAGGTGAGACCTCATATGGTTTAAAATTTAGGTTGGACCTACACTTTGTGATCTTTATTATAGTTATTTAACTTTCACCAAAACAATAAGTTCCAAGTGGTGAAAAGTACAAGATTATAATGGATTAAAAGAAGGAAAAGAAAGAAAAAGACTATATAACAATGCCATGTCTCATGTAGGTATCATGCTCATCAATATACGAATGGAACCTTATGTGATCTGACTAGTCAGCCCCGAGAAACCGAGGTATGAAGCAATAAAGTTACAGTATTGTGCTATGGTTTTTAGATCTCTTGAGGGAAAAAATTTTGTTCTCATTTTTTTATGCTTTGTTATTTCGGTTTGTAGGTGAGATTTGTCTGCTCAGAGCCGAGAACAATGATTAGTTCAATTACAGAGCTATCCACATGCAGATATGCACTTACTATTCAAAGTCCAATGCTATGCAAACACCCGTGAGTCTCCCCTCTCTCTGTGCTCCAAATCCAATGTTTAGAATTATCAATGCTATTTTCTTACAGCTGATTGTGCCTGTTGGAAAATTCAAATCTTTCTAATGCCACTAGTTTATCTTTTATTTCATTTAAATAAAAGATTTTGATTCTTATCTTTGATTTTGTAGGTTATTCCAAGAGGAGAGACCTGTGTGGCACACCATTAACTGCAATGCTCTTCCAAAGGATTACAAGGGTACCAAGGTTGAAGGTATGGCCGTGGACTCAGAAGATCAATCTAATACTTATTATTCGAGCGAATGAATGTAGTCAAGCTTCATACGCCTTATCGTAGGTTTACGGAGAATAGCCTTGTCAAAGTAAAAACATTGTATCAAATTAAAGGATGTGAAGCTCCATCATGAATTGTTTGAAAAGGAACATATTAGCTTCGGAAAATTGCAGTCCCTTCAAACTTTACATCTGAAACAACAAATATCTGTTCTTTAAAAATAGTTGTTTGGTCATGTTTGTTATTTCCAGAACCTGTTCTTTCAAGATAGTTACTATGTGCATGTCTCTGCTCTTCCATCTGGTGTTGGCTTTATTTTATTCTTACAGTGGGGAGTGGTGGCTGAAATTCTGACGGCAGTTGACTCATTGTTTGCTCCACAGTTTCATCAACCTGCTTGGCACTTGGCAGTAACCACTGAACCCAGGAAAATATTCTATTTACATTTGGACTGAATTTTTATAAGTGAGTGACCCGATTGGTACATGACAACCACATTTTAACGTCCGTTTGAATTTAAACTGGAGAGTAACTCGATTTTAACTACATATTCATTAAATGACCTAATTATAATTTTTAATAATTGAATGACTTAAATATAATCATATTAACAATCGAGTGATCCACTGTAATTTACCCAAGATAACAATAAGAAGGATAAAGTTAGTAAATGGCAATTAAGTCATTTTAGTAGCTAAACATTAAAAAGTTACAGAATATTGTGAGAAAAGGGTCACGATCGAAGATGCAATGGTGATAATTTGTGTATGGTTTATGGTTAAAAATTTGTTGTTTAAAAAAAATAAAAAAATTTCAGAGAACAATGTGTTTTTTATTTGTATTTTCTTATTATTCTTAAGTATTAAATGTATTACTTTATCTGATTTAAATAATATTTATTCTTAATTTAAATAAGACTTCTAATAGATCTAAACAATTAATTAAGAATAAATGTTAATTACAAATTAAATAAAAAAACTCTAACACTTCTTTTCAATTTACACTTCTCAAGCTCTAACACTTCTCGAATAACTTACACTCCACCTCAAACTAATGAACAAACGTAATAGGGCACCAACTTGGATTTTGGATGTGATATCCTACTTATATATATATATATATATATATATATATATATTTTTAAGAAAAATACTCCTTTCTCTAGAGTTTTTAATTTGAAATACTCCAGTGTGTTGTTCTTAATTAAAAGGTTTGCTCCACATAATGTTCTAGCATGCGGTTCCTAATTGAAAGATATGATACGAACGATGTAAAAAATAATCAAAGGAATCTATATTCCCTTTAAACTGGTAGTTACACAAACTAGAATTCTAGCTTGGATCTTTGATGTAAAATTTCTTAAAATATTCTCTTAATTTGCTGGAATATTGAATCAACATTACTTATTGGAGTAATACAAAAATTTTCATAACCAATTTTTTACTCTGACCTACACTAAAAGAAAATTCTAGTTCTGTCACCGATAATATATTGCTTCTATCTCCGTTATACCGAATCAAACCCTTAGATTTAAACTATAAAATATACTAATAAATCTTAAATTCTAACTATAATCCTAAACCTAAAAAACTGAAACTTTAAACAAAACTTCAACTTTAAAATTGACATAATTGTAAACTAAACTTTAGATAACTTTTGTATAAAAACGTTAGTAATAAAAGATTGTGATTTTTTCCTTTCTGCAGTCCGCACAAACTCAGCTTTAAAGGAATAGACAAAAGAAAATGCAGAGCACTATCTTTGCTGAATCCAAGGCAAATTTCAATATGTATACACGGGAGATTGAAATTGGAACTATGATTCTAAAGATGGGTGGTTCTAAGAAAACGACAACCTTAAAAAAATTTAAAAAACGACGATATTAATTTTCTTATAAAAATTATAAGAAATTCACTACACACTTTTTGGTATATACTGAAATTTTTATAATTTTTGTAAGAAAAACGGTATAAACGAAATCTTATACTTTTTGTAAGAAATTCGGTTTACAAATCAAAATTTTTACACTTTTTGTAAAAAATTCAGTACATACTGTTTTTCTTACAAAAGTTATAACAATTTTAATATATACCAAAATATATATATCGAATTTCTTACAATTTTATAAAAAAAAAACGATACGTCATTTTTAAAATTTTTTAAGACTGTTTTTTTTTAAAAGCATCCGTCTAAAGATAACTACTTTATCCTATTTAAAATCAATCTGATTCAGTGCCCTCTAAACGACGGTATCGTTTTTCTTATAAAAATTGTAAGAAACTCAGTACACAATTTTCAGTATATACCAAAATTCTTAAATTTTTGTAAGAAAAACGGTATATATCGAAATTCTTATATTTTTTTTAAGAATTTCCGTTTATAAACTGAAATTCTTACACTTTTTTATAAGAAATTCGATATATACTGTTTTTTTTACAAAAGTTATAAGAATTTTGATATATATCAAAAAATATATACCAAATTTTTTATAACTTTTGTAAAAAAAATCGTACATCGTTTTTTGAATTTTTTAAAACTGCCTTTTTTTTTAAATCATTCGTCTAAAGATAACTACTTTCCTTTATCCTCTTTAAAATCAATGAGATTCAGTGCCCTCTAAAGGACAGGAATGGAGACATAAATCTGATTCCCTTTACCCACCCTGGCATTTCTAGTTCCTTTTGTGACCTACTGAATAGTGTTTTCTCACCTGCCTCATTATGATTTTATGATGCTAACACCATCAACTAGGCAAACCCCTCTTTGACTTTTCGGTTCCCTGCACCGAAATTCATACATACCTGCCCACTAAAAAATTCTAACAAATCCCAGAAAGTAATATCATTCACCTATTGCTGCTTTGCCCAGCCAATTTAAGTAGGGTATATAATTAAATTAAGGGTAAATTATTTCAGGTGTCACTCAACTATTGGCATTAACTAATTTATACACTGGAACTTTTAATTGGTTAAATTTTAACACTAAACTTATGTTTTAGGTTCAATTATATCACTAGGCAGTTAACTCGGTAATGACGGATATAGACATGGACGCCGCACCAAGCAAATCAAACAACTTGAGGAAGAAGATGAACAATTCGGGACTAAAATAAACAAAAAATAAAACTTGGTATACCTAATGGGTAATTCACCCTTTCATTTAAATCAGTTTATATATTTTAATAAAATTTATGGTCTGATATCATGGTTGGTTGTAGGCTAGTTATTTAGTTTTTCATGTTCGAATGCAAGCTCAAATACTTGAAGAGTATTTATTGATTTTCTCTCGAGTTTTTCTGATAAATTACGTAATTTTAAATATTTTTGTATCGAAACACGTAAATAAAAATAACGTCGTTTTAGTATAACATTTATGTTGAAATCTATCAATCACGTTTTTACATCGTTACCAAGTTAATGACCCAATAATATAACCGAACTTAAAATACAAATGTAGTGTTAAGATTAAATCAATTAAAAAATCAATGCTATCAACGATTCAACACTAATATTTTTTTTTTAATAAGCTAATAGTTATTATAGTAATATCTGCTCTAAAATATAATCTTCATCATTTGACATTGACCGTTTAATCACTCTGCTAACATCGTTGATGCTCGAACCCGTGACCCGCGTTATATATTTTTTTTAATAACTAAGTCTTCAAACATAATTTTTTTATATACAAGATTTTATACTTAAAATCTATTTAAATAATATTAAATTTTTTATCGTCTGGTACTACTAAAGTTACTCAGAAATTTCACCATCCTGCAGATCTTTTATAATTTTGCTAACTTTTTGAGTATTTGGTGACCAAAGCAAAGATTAATTTCTGAGGGAAGAGCAGTTGGTAGAAACTTATGGGAAATATTTGAGGAGAGTGTAAGGCGGTGTATGATCGTGATACGGTTACGATACGGTACGATATTACAATATTATTAAAAAATATAATAGTAAAATCTTTATAAATTAATATTCTTAAGACTATAAAATTTTATTAATTTAGAGAGATGTTGATATATCTATAAATTAATAATTTATTGATTAAAAAAAAATTCTCAATTCAGCAAATATAATTTTGACGAAGATATTGTGTGCAAATAAATTATAAATTGTATATAATATTTTAATTAATTAAAAATAAATAGATTCATATGTATATGTTATTAAATATATTCATGTATCAAATTATTTATATTTAACTAGACTAATGCATGTACTTAATACTTCATTATTTTAATTTAATATTGAATTCATGAATTTACGAATTCATTGAAAATAATTGAATATTTTTATGCATCTATTAAGTTCATTGTAATTAATCAAATAATAAATTAAAAAATTATTGATTTAAATTTTAAAAAGACATCACTTAAACTAAAATTCAATTTAATCCAAATTTATGTTTTTATGTTTAATTAAATATTTTTATTTATCTATTAAGTTCATTGAATAATTTTACAAGTTTAAAGTTTAGAGGAAATTGTGACTAATATTGTGAAAGCTCACCACTTAAACTAGTCACGCGAAAGAAAGCATTGAATGCAACAACAACTTTTTATAATTTTTTATTGCAGATGAAGACCTCAACATCGAAACTTGTGGGTGCAATTAGAAAAGTTAGAGCTAAAATTGAATTAGATTTAAATTTTAAAAAGAAACAGATTATAATAGATTTAGATTTTATCACGTTACCAAAGTAGTAATTGTAATATTTATAAATTATTAATTTATAGTTTTGATAGGACCTTTATATTTTTTAAGGGGATCTCCAAAAAAATATTATATTATTATCTTATCAAATTTAATAATTTTTTACATTGGTTCAAATCAGAACTAAAAAAATTTATTATTTAATAGAATTTATTAATTTAAAGAGTATAATTCATATATTTTATTTAGTATATGTATATCACATGTAAAAAATATATATAGTATATAATTATATAAAATTATTTAAGTTGAAGTCAATAATATCATATAACACGATAAATATCTATAATTAAATTTAAATAAAAACTTAAACATCTCAATTTAATTTTTAAAAAATAAAATTTAAATTTTAAAATAAAACTTATAAACCTAACTAATTAAAAAATTTTAAACTAAAATCCACTCAATTAAATATTCATGGTTGCGGATTGTCTTGCTAAGATGATGAGAGGTAAACCGATTGAATTGTGTACTTATAATACACCACCTAGTGAGGTTATTCAGCTAGTCCAGGTTAATTTGGTCCCTGATTAATGTTTTGTTTTCTTGTAGTCGTTTGTGACACTGATCTTGTAAGTACTCGCTTGTGCACTCTTTTTTCTCCATTTAAGTTTAGAGAGATTTTTTAACGAGGCATAAACGTATACGCTTCTTTACCTATAAAAAAAATATTCATCCCAATAAATAATTATCATCATAAAACTTTGAATTAAAAGATATCGTCAAAAAGTGAGAAAAGTTTACAATCCCAATACACCAACCACAGTAATTTACCCTTCACCGTATCTATTTCTTATATATTCCCCCAAGGAAGGTTGGACCACTCACACAAAACAGCCTTATAACACAAGAAACCTCCCTATTTTTTCAGCATCCTATGGTATAAGCCATGGATTGGTACTCTTGGTTCTCAAAAACTGCCCTCGATCCCTCTCTTATCTACGAGTATAGCTTCACCTTCTCCCGCAATGAGCTTCTAAGAGAGGACTTAGCCTACTTCAACCATGAGTTCCTTCAGAGCATGGGGATTTCAGTTGCCAAGCATAGGCTTGAGATTCTCAAACTTGCTAGGAAGGAAGTTGGCGAACCCCCTAGCAGCCTGTCCAAGCTGATTTTGGCAATCGGCAAAACCAGAAAGTGCTTCAACAAGTATGTCAACAAGTTGGTTCACCATGAGCATAGGGCAATCGGCAATCTGGTCCATTGGATTATAGGGTACAAGACAAACTGCTTGCTCCTCCTAGGAGCTTGAAATTGTCCGGGCCCCTAGACAGGAAAATGCAGGAGAAATTGATGTTCAATTACAGGAGTCCTATTGATATTGCAGTGGCACAAGAGAGGTTGATGCTCACAAATAGGAGTCCAAAACTATCAGCACCTCTTAGCTATTTAAGACCTCCAAGCCCAAAGATTCATAGGGACTACAACAACGAGAAGACAGGTGGGGACTATGGTGATCAGACAGTATGGGCAACTATGTTTCAGGACATGAAACCCACTTGACTTGACCACAAGT
This sequence comes from Abelmoschus esculentus, assembly GCA_035048815.1. Lineage (NCBI taxonomy): Eukaryota > Viridiplantae > Streptophyta > Magnoliopsida > Malvales > Malvaceae > Abelmoschus > Abelmoschus esculentus. The sequence goes on from JAUCBN010000029.1 coordinate 17,936,469, forward strand.
CTTTGCATGTGAATCAGATGTAAGGTTTTCTATCATCAACATGCAGACCATTTCGTTTATATCCATTTTGAAGTCATTTAGCCTGAGCCCTGAAGCCAGCTTGTATGTTCAATGAAAAGGAGAAAATGGCTGAGAAAAGTCATGATTTGTTTCATTTGTAGATGGTTTGACACTCTTGTGGATTAAACTAGAAAAAGAAGTGCTATCAGTGCATTGCATTTACAGGTAATCAACATTTCCAGCTTGCATTAGCTGCTTCCATAAACCCCATAGAGACCTGCAAACTCATTTATTAACAACAAAATATAGATCAGCTGCTCATCAATGCAGTTCTATACTTAGTTTTGTTGGTGATTTCATTTTAAAATAATGAGTTTAGAGTTTCATTCCTGTTGAACTTGGCTTCACCAACACAGTCTCCATTTACTCGTCTTAATGCTTGTAATTTATCAGTTGAGTGCTAAGATGATTGCTGGTGGAGAATATGAGAGGGCAGGAGCTGATGATAGACTTGCACAGATTTCATGTTCCCGAAGCCATTCAATTTGCTGAAGTATGAACTATCCGTGCTCAGGCGCACAGCAGGGGCAGCAGATCAACGTCTGCAGGTTTACATATATGTTGGAACTGGCCACCATACTAAGGGTTCTCGTACTTCAGCAAGACTTCCGGTTGCCGTACAGCCTTATCTCCTTGAAGAAGAGTGCCTTGACTATTCAGAACTACAGCCAGGGTTACTCCGAGTTGTGATATACTAAAGTCGTAAACTCGACACCGTTCAGGTATAGTAGTTAAAAGAATAAAACCGCAAAATCATAGTCGAGGTTAGTCATTCTTGTATGTGTACATGGGAGGAAACAGAAGACAACTCGAAGTTCGATTCGAAAGTGTATCATTAATGTTTAGGCAGATGATAGCAGCAATTGCTTTTCTCCATGATGTTAATTTTGTACCTTGATTCTTTTGCCAACCTAATCCTAACATGTCTACAAGCTTTCACATTCTATGATACTGGGAACGATGTCGTATTATCCGGCGCCGGCTAAATGTTAGATGCCATGACTGGAAATTCAATCCATTACCAATACTGCTATATATGATGCATGTCATTTTAGGCTCTAATCAAAAGCTCATATACATTACTGTTATTATCGCCACTAACACGCTTCAACATTTCGAAGCTTCTACGGCTTCCTAAGAAGTCGATTCGTTTGAAGATCACATTCCCACCGCATTCAGCTACCTCTTTACTGGAGTACACTGCTCGAAGCTTCTCGGCATGCCTCGAGTCCGTGTGAATAGCAGCCTCTATTTCGTCACCCGACATGTTCTCCTACAGCAGCAGCAATGCAAACAAGGAATTCAATCCATATGTAATGTTTGAACATTTAATTAACAATGCGCTGATGACTCGAATCATACCTGATAAAAGGAATATATATGATCCAAAATCTGCAAAGATGTAAAGCCACTGTCGCTGAAATATGTCCGTGCAGAAGGTCCCATCTCGGAAAAGCGGTCGACCGGAAATAGTATGGTAAGAAAGTGGTTTTTTAATATCAACTCGTTTTTCTCACTGCGAACAAGTTGCAGGGCAGGTAAATGTAAGACGATGCCTAAAACAAACACAAATAAATGGGATAAATCTCATAGCAGAGAGAATGGAGACCTTTCGGTAAGGGACCGAGTTGTGTTCGTAAATGAGGCCCTGGAATCCTTGTCATCTCCATTTGCATCAAAGAATTCTGATTCGCCACTACAAGAGTTTGTGAAAAGTGAAGCCGTTGAAGTCGGCTCGGATATAGACCAGCAAATTGAATCCAGAAGACTGCTTGGGCTTATCGGACGAATTGGGATTTGACAAGTCTGAAAAGAAAACATATGAAATATAAGAATCCCGGATTGCAAAAATGGACAACTTAATCGTACTCCATTTGAGCTAGCCTATTTGTGTCTTCTAGTTCGCCTCCGGCTACTTCGAAGACAATCAATCCAATAGCTAATATCATGTTAGCAGGCGCTTGTGCAAAGTTGATTTATGAATAAGAAAACATGCAACAATTCTTACAATTGAAGATGATTTGCTGTCTCTCGGCTTAACTAGAAAAACAGCGATATCTATCCGTGACACCCAAGAAAAGAACAAAGTATGGTTTCAAATGACCTAAGCTCTTATCAGTTAAAACCCGCATTAGAATCAAACCCAACTGGCATATGCACAATTAATCACTTACCTGCATTCGACGACTGCGGCGATTTCTAACCCTGGTTTTGGCTAAATGTACAATCTGTTGCCTTTCTTCATGGCTTGCATTGGTTTTGAAGCTCATAGTAGCTTCAGAGGAGTTGGCCACATTATTTTCCTATTAAATCTCAACATTAGCATATATATTCGGAGAAGCTACGAAGAAAGCAACAGATAAACATAAAATTTAGCTGAATGTAAGTAGCAGAAATTGATGGCTTGGCATGGGACTTTGAAATTCTAAATTGCTCAAGAAAAAAATGCAGTTTCTGAATTGGTGTAAGTATGAGCTTATGAATTGGAGAATTAATCTATATAACTCGTCCTCTGGTACTTCTTTCGAAATTATAGTGAATTTTTTCCTCCTCTGGCCGTGGTTTTCCCCATAAAGGGTTTTTTCATATAAAATCGTGGCGTCTCTTTTATTGTGTGAAATCCTTATACTTGTCGTTATTCCATAACGGTTCTCAAGTGTCACAACCATAAGAATATAACAATACGATCCCATGATATATCGAAAACAAGATATTCAAAGTTACCTCTCCTGCAGTGCCATTCTGAGACATTTCAAGTGATGTTCCAATCTGTCGAGCCAAATCAGCAGACATGTGAACAAGTCTCTGCACGCATCTATCCTTGGATGTTTTCAGTACCCACAACGGCTGAGACATATTAACTATCAAATCAGTTTAAGCATAGCAAAGCACAGATTATTGTTATATGTCGTTAGGCATAATTGTATATCGCAGGTGATGATACCGTGGGAAAACCGGTTGAAACAAAAACAAAGTAAGAATCAAACCTACTATGACGATGCACAAAATTCAATGCAGAAGCACTCACCGTAACGATATTGTTAGAGTAACCAATATATTGATGGATAGAATTCGCTTCACACACTACATGACTTGCATTACAACCAACAAACCATCGATCAACAACTGTGGCCCCTTCTTTAGACGCCGCCTCAAGAACCTATCAACATATTAAATGTCTCAAGGATTGCTAAAAGCAGCATACAAGTTGAACATAAGTGAAATAGCGAGTTATTTACTAACGTTGGAAAATATTATGTTACCTTATTCCGTAGTTCATCTGAAATATCGGAATCAATATACAACGTATGACCAGATAGAATAGAATCCATAATACTTTTCGAGGCACTCCTAGAAAATCTTGCATGTTGTTTCTCGACCATGTCAATCTTCTTAGAATCATGAAAACCAGAAGGAAGGCATGAACTTTCTGAAGCAGTAGGCACAAGCCGGTTCAACTCATCTACATGTGTGCCGTTTTCTCCAACACCCTTCACGGTGTAGAGTGATTCACTTAACCTTACTGCAGTAAATGCAAAAAGTGATATTGAATTCAATGTACTAACAAACAGAAATAAAATATCGCTCAGTACACCTTACTTTAAAAAAATACTCAAGTTCTATTTCCTCTTACAAGGCAGGGATTCGATTCCTAAAGTAACAAAGACGAACACTCCCCCAAAACCATCAACAGAATTATACAAAACTTCGATGCAGGTAAAGCAAAGAGGTTGGTTGTTCTTAAACTATAAAATTTTATGGTAGAATTGAAATTAAGAAGAAAAAAAGGCGCTCGGAGATTGCAATTACGAGTTCAAAAACAGCCACTTAGCAATAGCCTGATGTTTCATAGACCAGGTCAGTAAAAACATATATATACAAGCTGCATTGTAATTTGGTAGCAGGTAGCCTAAGGCATCATCATATTCTTATTTCTTATCTAAATTTCGAAACATACTTCTCGTAACAGTTCGAAAAGTGCATATCCTCAAATACAGCAAGAAAACATATCAGGACAGCGAAGTATGAACCGAGAAGCATACTAATCTTACCATTCTTCTTGACACTGTCCACAAACCATCCAAGTGTAACGACGAACAAGCCATTTTTCAAACCATGTTTAAGAGCATGCTCAAACTTACGTCCACTAACGCTGTAACAATGATTAAGGTCTAAAGAACTATTGCACCAGTAGAAACAATACACATACATACAAAACAAAATGTCGTCTTCATCACCACCACCACCACCACCGTAGACCTAATATCCATCTGGAAATTAAAAAAGTGCCATAAAACATCAATCATCTTAAACCTCATGTAAATTCCACATTGGATAATTAAATTTGACCTAAATCATATGCTGGTCATCAAAATTTAATCTGTGCCTATTTATATGACTTAACTTTGCTAAACATACCAAATCTAATCACACCATGTAAACTGCTCCATATGACTTTTCAACCACACTCAGGAAATTATAATTCTTTAGTTAAGTTTCATATGATGCTAAAATTTAAAGCAATTTTCATTTTTTAAAGTAAAACCAATGAAAATAAGAAAGGATATCTGAACCACCAGATGGGTACATTGAGGATGTAAGCTTGGACTATACTGACCACCTAATCTCTCAGTTGCTTCCATAACTTGTTTCCTTGCTTCTGAACACAATCAAATAACAACAAACATCAGATTCATCAAGAAATCCAAGAACTCAGAATTTGATCAAACAAGCTAAGTTCAACCCAAATTCAAGTACCCAGAAACAACCTTTGGATAAGCCAGTGACACATATAACCAGACCAGAAAATGGAGCGGTGGGTTGAACCGTGACTGGTTCAGAGGCAAGAGAAGAAGAAGCAGAGGACAGGGACATTGGTTCCGACCCAACAAACAACTTCGAACAACCTTTGGAATTTACAACTTCTGGTCTGTTGAGATTGAGACCACCCATGTTTCCTTTTCATTCATCTCGGATTTTCAGGCAAGATTCAAACTTTATAAAGAAACAAAACAAAACAAAGAGAGAGAGAGAGGGATAAAATAAAAGGTGTGAGAGTGGAGGGAAATGGGAATCAGAGATTGGGGACAAAACGAGGATTTTTATAATCTTTAGTAGCTATGGGAGGAAGAAAAAAGAGTTCTTTTTGTAAGGAAATGAGTTGGTTTTAGCCCAGCCCGAGTCCAGTGAGTAAACTCGGGTTTTTGGGTAAAATATTCAGGTGCCATCGAGTATCGAATTGCTTTTATTTTATCATTCAACTAAATAATTTAATAATTAAACTCTTAAAATATTCTTATTTTAATAATCGTACGTTAAAATTTAACAAAGAGTAACACGACACTTATTTTTTTATAATTATATATTTAATTTATATTAATTATATGTTTTATCATTTTAATTTTAATCTTATTAAATAAAATTAATTAATTAAATGATGACATATATTTTCATTCATGAATTTATTTTATTTTTAATTAATTAAAGGGAAGAAATGGGCTTCATGGGTGATGAACTGCAACATTATATATATATATATATATATATATATATATATATTAAAATACAATAAATATTAAGAAAAAAAAATAAAAACAACTGAGAGAATTCGAACTTGTTCACTTAAAATGTATAAAAACATATAAATTATTAAATCAATTCAAATAATTAAATTGAGAATAAAAATATTTTAAATATAATTAAAGCAAGATTTAAAATGAAATTAAATTTATAAATAATTTTACATATTTAATATTCAATTGATTTTTAATTTTTAATTTTTTATATATTTGAATTTTATTTTAAATCAAATTAAAAAACTTGATTCAATATTAAATATATATTCAATTTAATTTAAAACATATAAATAAAAAATAATAGATATAAGAAATTAAAATTAAAGAACAAGATTCAATATTAAATATATAAAATTATTAAAATAAATGTAAAAAATGTTTAATTTAATTAAAAATAAAAAAATCATAAATCTAATTTTTATTTCAAATCTGATTTAATTATATTTTAAATAATAATATACGTTATTATATTATTGATTAATTATTTTTATTTAATTAAGTTAAAAAAATTAATATAATATATAAATAATATAGATCAAATGTATAAAAATATATTAAATATTTAATAAATTAACTAAAAATATAATTAATTCATTCAATCAAATAATAATATATGTTATTATTTTATTGATTAATTATTTTTATTTAATTAAGTTAAAAATAAATTAATATAATATATAAATAATATATATCAAATGTATAAATTTATAAAAAAAAATAATTATTTCATCATTCTTTTTTAAATTTTAATGACCGGTAATCAAAATAAAAATGTTCTAAAATTTTAATAATTTAATTATTTAGTTTAGGGTTTAAACTTTAATAGTTTTAGTGTTAGTATTTAAGACTTAAAATTTTAATATTAAAGATTTAGAATTCATAATTTAAATAAACATACTTATGTAAATTATTTTTACACTGTTATTATATTAAATATTAACTCATTTAGTTTTTATTTTTTGATTTATTGATTTTAAGTCCAACAATTATTTTTACACTGTTATTATATTAAATATTAACTCATTTAGTTATTATTTTTTGATTTATTGATTTTAAGTCCAACAATTCAATCATATTTTATCTCTGTAGGGTTCGGGTTAGTACTGAAATTTTAAATTTAAAAGAATATAAATTAAGCATGAGCTTTTTAGCCCAAGTGGTTAAAAGAACGATTGTTGTTTTTATAAGTCATGGGTTCAAGCACTAGCGATATAAAATAAAAAGACTACTAAACATTATCAATTCTAACTACGATAGAATCAAAATCCTATTTTAAAAAAATAATTATTTCTGAACTGTATTTTTTTAAAATCGAATTAATCAAAACTGAATTAAGCAAAATTTTTAAAATCTTAATCGTTAACTGAATTTTCTTTAACCAAATTAATCGAACCAGAATTATTTCGGTTAATTAACCGAATTAACCGAAATTTATTATAAATTTTGGTTAAATTACATAATAGGTCTTTAAATTAAGCTAAAATAATTTTTTAGTCACTAAAATTTTATTTTATATTAATTTAATATAAAATTTAGTGACCATTTTATAATATAAAAAAATTAATGAACATTTTATAATGTTTTAAAAGTTAAATGACTAAAAATAAATATATATATATAATATATAATTTCGGTTAATTTGATTAATTAACCAATTTCGAACCGAATTAACTGATAACTGAATTATAAAAAAATAACCGTTAACCGAATTTATCAAAAATTAACCGATCGAGTTAACCGAAATAATTTCTATTCGGTCAGTTAACCGAAATAGAATGCGCATTCCTATATCTTCCCTCCTATAAATTTAGCACCTTAACTTTTTTATCCAATTAAATATCTAAATTTGACTTTTTCATTTAAATTTATACTTAAACTTAAATTCATGGTTTAAACCAATTAATTATTATAAATAATATTTAAAAAAATAAATTAAAATATCAAATCCAACCTTAAAATCAAATTTAAATCCCCAAAGTGTTACATACGCCAGTCATTTTCCCTGGTCAAAGTATTATTAAATATGTTTGTTATGCCATCAAACCACATCATCCATCCCATAATATATACATAAATATATAAAATATTATTGTTGACTCTCTACTTTCTATGTATTTAAATAGATCTACGTGGGTTGAAAATTATGGCAGGAAAAAGAAAGGTTGGGACAGATTGAAAACCGATACGAGACTCGAGATTTAAATCAATTTTATTTGATTTGAGATTTAATATTGACTTATGATATTTAAATGTGATTTGAAATTCGAAATAAATCGAATTAAATTAAAACCGACAGTTTTTAATTGAATTAGTATAGACCTGATCTGATTTTCAAGTGAATCAAATGAACCTAAACTGAAAGTAATTCAGACCAAAGTTAACTCAAAATAAATAAATTATATTAAAAGAAATAATGAATGATTTGATATGAACCGTCGCATAACTCACAAAAAATTAAATATATTAGCTTTATAAAGTCATATATGAGTTTAAAAAGTTGATCTGACTTAAATACCTAATTAAAACATTTTGATTTCTTATTGAATTGGTCTTGACCTAACTCGAAATCAGTTGACCCGAAAATACTCAACCCAAAATAACGTGACCCAAAAATAAATCGACCTGATATGATTCGATTCAACCCAATACCCAACCTAAATCAATATAAACTTGAATTAAAATCAAAGCAAATTATGTCCGACCTTAACTGAAACCGAATATAATTAAAACCGAAAATAATTTGAACCAAAATAGTCCAAATCAAATCCAATCTAAATGACTCATTTACTACCTCTATATAAGATCACACCAAGCTAGAACAAATTATTTTTTAAGTCAATAACTAAACAACACAATAATCAATTTTAACTATTTTATTTATGGATGAGTCTACAACGGACGTCGAACACCGCTGAGTACCAAGAACATTGAACACTGATAAATATTATTATATTAATTAATAAAAATTAAAATTTTAAAGACTCAAACTAAAATTAATAATTATATATTGAGTATATCACTCTTTTATTAATTGTATGTTAAGTCTTCAAAATTTTTAATTTTTATCAGTTAATTTAATGGTATTCTACTATTAGTAATTATTGTTCATTTGGTGATATGCAATGAAGAGTAACAAAGCACGAAATCTGAGAGGAGATAAATGACAGAGCTTGATGGCAATGCATTTGTTGTATGGTAGAGAAATAGACAAGACTCAAAAAATGGGGTGTGGTACAAATAGGATCAAACTGTCATATTATTTATTGATTAATAAATCAATAAATAGCAATATGGGAGGAATTATACTATGGGTAAGTTACACAACGTGTTAAAAAATCAACCACTCATTAATTTTTTTATGTTTTTTCTCAAGTGAATTTTCATTTGGAAAAAACTGTTTTTAAAATGAACTAACAGTAGATATGAGTGAAGATTCACTTAGAAAAATATGACATGAAAAAATGATGAGATTGATGGTTTTTAGTGGTTGGTCCTATGGATGATGTGGTAAGACTTACCCATAATATAATTTCTCGTGATGTGAGGACAATGGGTATTACTAGGGATGATAAAAATACCCGGCCCGACCCGGTATGCCCTGACCCGACCAAATCGTGTTTTTCTCTTTAAATTTTGGGGATCGGGTGGGGCAAGATGGGGCTTAAAAATTATTAAGTCGGGTTGGGTCGGATTCGGGTATTTGTTTGAAATTTTCGTCCCGCCCTACCCCGGTATATTTTTATATATTTTATTATATTTATAAAAAATTATCATTATATATAAATATTTTACGGGTTTTTAAGTAATTTTTATACTTTTTAAGTTTGTTTTTATAATAAAATATTATTAGATATTGTTCAAGTTTTAATATATATTGATTCTGTCAGTCGATGATTCAATTTTTTTCTTTTAAATATGTAATCTAACATGTGAGTAATTCAATTTTTTTTCTTTTAAATATGTAATCTAACATGTGAGTAATTCAATTTTTTTTCTTTTAAATATGTAATCTAACATGTGAGTAATTTAATATATTCTTACTTGTGGTTCGCAACGACGATAATGAGGGTGACATTCAATTCGAGTTTGGGATCAAAGTCAAACGGACAAAGTGAAGAGGAGAAAAGAGTATCATGTTTTTAGTCTACAATGGAAAGCGATCCTAAGCTGAAAATAAAAAAAAAAGTCGATAATCACTATAACGGTCGTTATTTAATGATAACGACATCAATCAAAATTGTTAATAGCATAAATAAAGATAAGATTTAGAATCATATCAATGATAATCAATAACAAATATAATTTAACGAAATCATTTAATAATGATAATAATAGTACTTTATTTACGTTATAAATTAAGAATTATTCATCAAATTTCATCTCCAAAAGTTACAAAATTCAAAATAAAATCATAAATAAATTTATTATATTTATATCTATATTATGATTTATAATAAGTCGTATGAGTTTTAAAAAAATCCATGACCGCGACACCCGTAGTGACCGCAATAACAATCGTTATGTCTGTAATAATGATAAACGCAACGTGACCGAAAACGCTTTTTAAATCCAAATCCATGATGATAGATAAAAGTGAGCTAAAACTTAATCATGTAATAATGTGTAAGAAATTTTCAATCATCAATATCTTTAATTGAACCACTCAATCACATGTATGAATACAACACTAAATATCAATCAATATATAGCATCATTCCAATAAGACCAGTCATCTAAACATACATGTATTCGCCTCCACGAACTGCATTGGCGGCTCCTTTTCTCTCTTCTTCGGCCTCCTTCTCCCGCTCCTTCCGGCTCTCGTAATCATGATCGTCTGTCTGCAGCTCGTATCTACAAATCGGGCAAGAATTGTGCTCATCCTGCTCACAAAAAACATTCAATTATCCCTCCATTGTTGACTAGAAGAGTAGCATAACATTAAACAAATGAGTTGAACATAATTTACCAGCCATGGCTTTAGGCAAGGAGGATGGAATGTGTGTTTGCAAGGCAATTCTTGCATGTTATCACCTACAACAAGGTTCTCTTTGCAAATTGCACATTCCGCATCGGATCCGAGCTTTGCCAGGATTTCATCGGTGAGAGTAATTACCAGAAGCTTTGCAACAACTTCTTTACTAGCAGGCGGGACTCTTCGGACACCACCTTCATTCTCCAAAATCTTGAAAATTAAAGACAAATTCATTCATGAGTTGGGAATGCCAAAATACAATCTAATAACAGGAACCAATATAGATTAAACGAGCAGAATACAAAGATACCTCCGGTATAACAGTGTCGAGGTGATTGATAAGCTGTTCAAGCACATTGGCAGCGTTTTCAACTGTGTTAACATTCAAACCCGAACCCTCAGAAGATTCAGCGGTTGCAGCAGAGGCGAAAGCATTCATGAGATTCGACTGGACCAACCATTGGGGTTGTGGAGGTTCAGGATCCACAGTAAGATGCCCTTCAAAAAGATAACCTTTGGGGGATAACATAAATCAGTAATCTCCAATGCATAAAAAATGCTTGTCTTAAAACGCAGTAGATCCATATACACTACTTAACTTTGAAATTTAGTCCTACACTTAGATATTCTTTGAAAAATAAATCCTGCTACATTTTTAGTTGGGTAAATTGTCCTTTTGGTCCTTAAAAGTACAAAAAAAATCAGTTTATGAAACGATAAAATCACTCTTTTGCAGCTCAAAAAGTTAACAATTCAATGCCAAACTTGGTACAATGATTCACAAATACCATATCATACCATATAGTATCAAATTGCGGTCACAACCCAGACTAACAACTGTGTCGACTAACAACTGTGTCGTAATAGTTTTCAAGGTCACCGCGACATCATAACCGCAACCTAGAAACATAGTGATTTTGGGAGAAAAATAATCCCGCAACCGCAATTCAATACTATTCAGTGTCCATCATATAACGAGTCATATATGTTAATCAACGTACAATGTTTGCAGATTTTAACAGAAATTAGTAATGTTCAACAATTACCCCAGCATTTCAAAATTGAATTAGACATGGACTAAATCTCAAACTTAGCAAGAGTACAGGGACCTACGGCAAAATTTAACCAATTGCTTCAAATTGAATGAAAAAGAAAGGGGATTTTTTTTCCTGGAACAAACCTCTGTTTTGGGAAGAATCGGGTAATGGCTGAGGGTTTTCGATTTCATTCAAATGTTCCTTTGCCTGAGAAATACACTTCTTCAAATTCCCCTTTTCAGAAGGATCAGAGACGAGGGATTCTAATAGCTCAAAGAGACGTAAACCGGCAAGCCAGAAGCCAGGGACGGTGTATCTGGTTTTCAAAATGGTCGCAACTCGACAAACAACCGAATAAAACTGAGAATCAAATCGAAAACATGTTCAATTTCAATTTTTAATTTCGATTCGTAAAACTGAAAGAGAAATTAGAAATCAATACCGATTTCCGAAGAGAAGGAGAAGCAGATTGGTAATGGAGTTTGATAAGTGAATTAATGGTGGAAACAGCCTCCTCGAATCTCTGCTTTTTTCCGAGCTGTTTCTGCAATTCCTCTAATTGTCGCTTCAAGCTTGATTCTGAAGAAGAAGATTCCATTCTTTTTAAACTCTTAATCAAATTATCGAACACGAATTTTCGATTCAGCTTTGATCTGTTCTTCGATTTTTTGGAATTCTGAATCGGATTTTGAGTTTTTAGTACGAGATTTCTTGGCGAGGGGGATAACCACGGTGGAGGCGAGCCCTTCGCTTTAAAAGGTATAATATCAATCTTAGTCCCCTATTTTGATGAAATGTGGAATTTAATGTCTATTCTAATTTACATATTTAAATCATTAATTTATAATATTGTAATCTAATTCATAAATTATAAATTTTTGGATTAAATATCTTTAAGAACTTGAATTTAAAAAATATCTCAGTTTTATTTTGCAATATTTTTTATGTTATCTTTTTTTGCTGTCGTCGTTCTCTATCTTTTTTGTTTTTTAATCAATCGTCAATAATTAATTTTATATTAGTTGTTGATCACCGGATTTCTGTTATTCTTTTTTTTTATTTTTTATATGTTAATAAAAATCTCTGATTTCATGGCAAGCGTTTCCTCTGTCCTTGTGGTAAGTTTTTTATTTCTATTTTTTGGTTTATTTTATCTGTTCTTATGGCATGATTCAGCATACCCTATAAGCCGGTTGTTGCAGAGATTTGAATCGGCGCTTGTTTCTGATTATGATTTTATCGTTAGTCATTAATGGTTAGATCCCCACTCGGTTGATGGTTGTGTACCGATATAATCAGTCATGGGTAGCGAAATATTCTGCATGATGGTTTGGATCACTCAACACTCATTATTCACCAGTTTTGTGTCTCGATTGGACAGAGAAAGAAGATTCAGGAAGCTTCTTGATTTTAATGGTATGCTTATCTCTATAGAAAATATTTTACTTCCATTTGTTTTTGATTTTTCTGAATTCATTATAATTATAATATTATCTATAGATTTAATAAAAATTCAGTAACAATTATCAAAAAAAAATCCCCAACTCTTTTTCATCTAATTAAAACCTTTGAGTTAATAAATTTAATTAATTATTTTTTTATTAATTTTGACTATTATTTTATGATGATTTTTTATATATATTACTATTAATTTATAGTATTATTTTGTCGTGCGATATTTATATATTTTTTATAACTTTTAATTTTTTAGAAAAATTAAATAAAAAAATTGAAAATTACAATTAATAACATTGTAACATAATATTTTACGTCAATTGGTTCATAAATAATTATTAAATTAATAGTTATGTTGGTCAAATGGGTAAATCAATAAAATTTTAAAATATAAAAATTTAACTGAATATAAAAAAATTAAACATTCAATTATTTTTCTTCCAAATTTAAAGATTTACGAAACTCAAGCCTAAAATTTTGAATTAATACGTGATGAAATTATATTCTAACCTTGAAATGACAAAATAATGACTTAATTCTAAAATAAGCTTTACAAATTTTAATATTTTTGATAAAACCTTCTAAAATTTTAATTTGTCCTTTTAAATTTTTGTTCATATAATAATTTATTTTTTTATAAATTTAAATATTAGGTATATTAATTTTTATTTTTATTTTTAGTTTAAATATTTAATAAAATATCATATTTTTAAAGTTTAATAATTTAATATTTTCAATATTCGATCGTGATTCTAACCCTAATAAAAATAGATTAACCATATTACATCAGTAAAATAAAAGTACTAAGACCAGAATTAGACCAAGAGTGTAAAATGGAGCAGGCCTGAACTTGTCAACCCAGCCTGTTTTCATGGCTTTGGTCATGGATTTCATCGGTCCATTCTCATGGGTCAACAATGGCCGCTAAGGAATCAACACTTCTGGAAAGCCCGAAATATGGAAAGGGAAATTTGGAAAGTGTTAAAAATCAACCGAAAATACATTAGAAAACTAAAAAAGAGAAATGGCTGATTTGTTTGTAGGTGTATCGCAGTCGTCTCTTGTTCGTCTTCACCTTCACCCAAAGCTTGGACCGTTTGGAAGGCAAAGGCTCTTTAACAATTCCGGTCACCCCAGATTTGCAGCGGTCAGCAACCGTCAGCCTCGTTTCAAAGGGTTGACTGTAGCTTGTTCGGTGTCTTCTGATTCAGAAGCACCCACGGTCGTTATCAGCAGCGTCGGTTCAGAAAAGGGAAGGATCGGCGTCGAAGTTGACACAGGAAACGGCGGAGGAGATAAGTTCGACGACAGAAGCGGTGGCGGTGGGAATAATAGCGGAGGGGGAGACGATAGTGGGAAGAAGGGAGAAGGGGAGTTTCCGGACGACGGTGGTGAGAGAAAGATGGCTTTGTCTATGTCCCAGAAGTTGACTCTTGGATATGCTGCACTTGTTGGAGGTAAAATTTTCATTGTTTCTTGGTGCTGAAATTTGATTTGATTTCTGGGTAATTTAGGGTGAGATTTAAGCTGACGATGGATTGTTTATGGATTTTGGAGTTGCAAATGTAATGATTTTTCATTTTGATTAAAGGTTTTTTACTGTTTTTGTTAATGTGTGTGACTAGTGGGTGGTGCTATGGGCTATATGAAGAGTGGCAGCAAGAAATCGCTTGCTGTCGGAGGGTTGTCGGCTGCGGTGCTCTATTATGTTTATACTCAGCTCCCCATAAATCCAGTTTTTGCTTCATCCATTGGGCTTGGTAAGTCTACTTTTTTATGTTGTTGACATTTTGGTGTTGTGTTAACGTAGCTAAAGATGATTAGTTATCATAAGTGGTGGGTTATAGTTTACATATGAGGTTAGAAGAAAGTTTCTGCTGATTAGTGTTGAACTTGCCGTAAATGCTGAATTCCAATTTGCCCTTTTGTTGTTTGTATAGTGCTGATAAAATTGTGTGTTTCCTTTGTGAAAAGGAAAGGTGAGAGAGAGAAAGAGGGAGAGATTGTTGTTCGGTTTTATTGTTGTAAGAAAGAGCGATACCTCTATAGTTCTTTCCAACATTTTTTTTCATTTTAGCTTCAGTATGTTTAAACCGATTTACATTAATGATATCTGGTTTGAAGGTATATCTGCTGCACTTTTGGGAGTGATGGGTTCTCGTTTCAAGAGGTCAGGAAAAGTTTTCCCTGCTGGTGTTGTATCGCTTGTGTCCCTTGTGATGACAGGGGGCTACCTACATGGCATCATGCGGAGCATGCACTAGTGTGAAGCAAGAGTCTTACACCATGTGTGTTTTGGTATGCTGCTAATAGAATGCTTCGCAATGTCTTAACATTTTTAGTGGCAAACTTTTTTAGACCATTAGCGTTGGTCAATGCGTTTGGACACCAGATTGCTATTGTATTTTGATGCCTTTTTACTCTTTGTTCATGCCAATAAGAAACACTGAACGTGTTTTCGGTTTTGAAATTTTTTAGATTTTGGAACCTTGATCAGTTAGAAGTAAGAACCCGTTAATCTTTTGGTCATATGATGCAACCTTGACCAGTAATCAAAGTATCAAGCCTTATACAAGGGCATCGGGAAGCAACGACACTAGCACAGGCTTGTTTAAAACTTTTTGCCACTCCACTTCGAGTCAGTTTGCCATAACCTTTTTATTGTGAAAGGAATGATCTCTATACATATATGCAATGGCGAATTACCACCAAGTAAGGGTCTCATTGAGTAAGTCTAAATAGTGGTGAGATGGAGCTCACTTCAAAATTCGAGGCTCGGTACTCGGTTAAAGTTTTATCGAACAATATTTTATAAGCTCTAGCTTGACTCGAGATATAATCGAGTGGCTAAGCTTGATTACAACCAGACACAAAACTTCCCATGGAGGCATATGGAAACAAAGTGGATCGCCACACCTATCATAAGACCACACCCGAACACACTTTTCGTTTTACAATAGTAACACACCTAGGTTTAGTTTTTATCAAACATATATTAGGATTCCTATGTGCTTAGCTTAGGTAAACATGGGCTGGAGCTCTTCGTTGGAGCTCGTCTTGAAGAACAGGTGACGACTCAAAGCAGACAGACTCTGGCGAAGCTGCAGCACCGAGGATATGGGTTCCTGTTCCCCAGCCTACAAAAGGAAACCGATGTGTAAGTACACTTACCATACCTAGATTGTATTCCCTTGTCTAAAGCATGTTCTAAAAATTATCGGGTCATGTACCTGACCCAAAAAAGTTAAAAAATTCTTAAAATATCTGTCTATTTGGTATCGAGTAGTCTGATCGAATCAACCGGGTTAAATAATTTTAAACGCCCTATGAGAAAGTATGCCTCCTAAGTCCTAACATATACATGTAATAACCGATTAAGATTCATAATATTTTTTATTTAAAATATTAATTATTTGATTATTTTTTTCATCCTCCCAAATCCAAATGTCGGCTTGGGTTAGATGTATTTCCTTCTCTAAACATGTGCGAATTAAGAAATATTTTTGATTGACCTTTAACGTTAAAATTAACAATGAATCAATCAAAAGGACCTGCTTAAAAATGATACTTTAATTTAAGTATTCAATCATAATGTTTTAAAATTTGAAGACTAATTTAAGAGTTCAAGTCGTGTTTGGAGTACATGGTGCAATTAATCCATTATATATAGATGTTGCTTTAATAGGGTAAGGGTAGGGGTGAGAATTCGATCGAGTTGAGTCAAAAAATTTCGAGTTATTAGAGTTGACGACTCATATTTTAGAACTCAAACTTTATTTGAAAATTTTTTAGTTTGAGTCGAGTTTAAGAAATTCGAGTCGAATTGAGTCGAGTTTTCGAGTTCCTATAAATATTTAGTTAGAATTATTTATCATATTATAGTATGATTTGATTCCAATTCAAACGTCATTCTCTAATTATATAAGATATGCATATATATATTTTCATATGTAACAATATTTCTCTATATTTTTATATATCAATGTATATATATCATAAAAAATTGAGAGATTCGTCTCAAACTTAAAAGTTAATCTTTTAATTACTAAAAATTTCGAGTTATTCCAGTTATTCGAATTTTCATTTTACAACTCAAATTTTATTTAAAATTTTTTCGAGTCGAGTCTATGAAATTTCGAGTCGAGTTAAAAAGAGTCGAATATTTTTGCCTTGAATCGAGTCAAGTTATTTAATTTTTTCGAATCGAGTCAAGTTTTTCTCACCCTAAATAAGGGTACATTTTTCCCTTTCGTGTTGAATTATCGGCTCAAGCGGTTGAATTAAAAATCAGCTAATTTTATATAAATTGAATAAGAAAGAAACAATTATTTGGAAATAGATAAAATATAAAACCGAGAACTAACTAAAATAACTACTTTTATTAATTTTAGGGGTAAGTATAGAGTAAGAATGGGCACGGAACCCGAACTCGACGAGTTCCGACCCGACTCGGTCCGATTGGGTCAGATTTTTTGGTGAAAAATTTGGGTTCGGGTTGGGTCGGTTTTTTTTCAAGGATGATCTCGGGTCAGGTTCAGATTTAGGGTGGAAAAATCTGACTCGACCCAACCCGGGACTAATAATATAATTTTCCCATATATATTTTAGGGATATTTACAATAGTGACCCCTTTTTTTATATTTTTTATACAATTAGATCACTAAAATTAAATATTTTTACAATTAGATCCCTAAATTTTATTTTTTTTATAGTTTAATCCCTAAAATTTTAATTTTTTAAATGATTTGGGTCGGGTCGGATTTTAAAGCTTAAAATCGGGTCGGGTCGGGTCAGATTTTTTCACCCTAAACTCGGATCGGGTCGGGTGACGGGTGGAGGGTATAATTTTTCGGGTCGAGTACAGGTGAGCCGAAAATCCGACCCGACCCGTGCCCATCCCTAGTCTAGAGTACAACATAATTACGATACGATTAAGAATTTTCTTATAATCAAATAATATGTGTCATATCATTTGATTGAAGAAAAATTTAAAATTAATTAAATTAAATAAAAATAATTAAAACTATTTATTACTATATAATTAAATAATCACATTAACATCTTTATCTTTTTATCGGTTAATGGTTTGATCGAACAAGTTAAATAGTCATATTAGGGGTGTTTATCGAGCGAGTCAATAGCGAGTTGGGCATTGTTTGACTCGTGCTCGTTAAAAAATTTTGTTGCTCGTTAAAATTATGCTCGACTTGTACTCGTTAAAATATTTTGTTGTTCAACTCGACTCGTTGCTCGTTAAGCTCATTAAAAAACATACCTTATTTTTAAATAATACCATATTAGGTTTAATATTAACTAGCATACACATTAATAATTATTATTTAAATTTATTTCTTGAATGAAATTATTTTAAAGTAGTTATTAAAAAATATTTTAAAAAATTAACGAGCTGATCGTGAATTTATTGAGTCGAGTTGAACTTTGCTCGATTCAACTCGTTAAGGTATCGAGTCGAGTATTTATCGAGTTTTGATCAAATCGAATTCTAGTAACTCACGAGCTGCTCAACTCGTTAAGCACCCTGAGTCATATCATGAATTTGCCAAAAATTGAAAATATAATGGCCAAACAGAGATTAATCCTATAATTAAATGGTCATTTATGTAATTTACCCTTTATCCTAATATAATTCAGCACACAAAATTAAGAAAAAAATAAAATGGAAAAGTAAAGAAACCGAGCATCAACTGGGCTCATCGCAACTACAAGCCCAGTAGTCTCTGAGGGTCATATAGATGAATGCACACATCAATTCAATTTCAACAACAGATCTCATCTGATCTGCTCATCCAGATCTTCATAACTCTCTAATTCCGTCTCCAATTCATTCGATCTTCCAACAAAGCAAGGTAATTTTCATTCTTAATTTGTTTGTTTCTGTATCTGTATGTATACACTTCTTGATCCCAACTCTCTAGTATCTTCTTCAACGATCTGCTTCAATTTCTATAAAACAACGGCTAATCACTTCATTTCGGCATTGACATTTTCTTTAAAGGTCGGGGAGAAGGAAATTTTTGAAATATCGTGTTCGAAGCATCGTCTTAGATCGAAATGGCGGCAGCTGGATTTGTGAGCCGGGCTTTCGAATCGATGCTCAGGGAGTGTGCCGGAAAAAAGTATCCTGATCTTCAAAAGTCTATTCAAACTTATCTAGGTTAGATCTGCACTTTCCTTTTTAAAATTTCTATTAATACGGATCGGTTTTTTATTGCTTCTTAGATTTTTGCTCATGATTTATCTGGATTTGTGTTTATGATTGTAGTTTCTTTGTTTCAAATCTGTTTTCTTTCTAGTGCATTTTCTAGTCTAATTTTTATTTGCAGTGAATGAACCGGACTTTTGAGTTAAAGAAGTTTTAAGTTCGGATTATGCTCTATTGAATTTTCTACTGCATTAGACGTTGCTTAGTTATTTGAGTTTATCCTTTCATACTCACCTGCACTCTACTACACTATCGCTTATAATGAAATTAAAATGGTATTTACTATTTAAGGATATAAAGTGGAGTTTAATGGTAGTCTTGGCGCTTTTCATTCTATGATCTCTTTTGGCATTAAGTTAAGAAGCTATACTTTCCATGGAGTAAATGATGTCGGTCGTATTTAAGTTATTAGTTTCATATTTTATTGGGAAAATGAGTGAGATTTCTGATTCATGTCTGATAGAATTTAGAAAAGGTGATGTTTTCAGTCAAAATGGAAAACTGCAAAAGAATAAAGTCAAGATAAATTGTTAACGATCCCAGTTCCTTATCTTGTTATAGGAGTTGGTCTTTTCTTCTTTTCCACCAGAAGGCTAGAGGAAGTATGTAATTAAGAGAGAAAAAAGAGAGTATGGTAGAGTAAAAATTTGGACCATTCATTCCCTACTATGCACTGTCTCCATACATTAGAAGATGATATGGTCACTAGTTTTCTTCAATTTGTGAACTTATCTTTTCATGTTATATCTTGTTTAAATAGCTGTGGATTGGGCATACTTCATAGGCTCATAGTTTTCATCTATTGCTTTTGATTATTGTTCGTTTTGCATTTCTTCAGATAGTCCTAAGCAAAAAAATCAGCAGTCTTCATCCAGTGAGCCAGATCAAGTAGTGCCTCCCACTGGAGATGAAAGGTTTTTATCTGATCACACTCTTATAACCTGCTACTCCTTTTTTGGGGTTCCAACTTGATTAGTCCATTGTTTCTTACCCAAGAGATAAACCCTACGAAATAGCCTTCTGATATATATTTCTTCGTTTTATTAGTTTACAGTTGTTCTCCATTGGTAAACAGCTGAAATTTTGCCTATCATCACAGCCTTGTAAAATATGATATAAATTGATAGTACTTGTGTAATATGATCATGACTGAAGTTTAACAATTATCAATGACCTCTAATTTTTTTTTGTCTTGTAGTTCCCTTGAAACCGGAAATACTGGAACAAAACCTGATGGATCAAGCACAGTTCCAGAAAGCGATGGGGATACTGAACATGTTAGTAAACCAACTGGCGTAAATGAAACTATAGTAACTGCCTTAGCAAATGCAGGATACACCTTGGACGAGGCTGGGGCGGAGCTTGTTTTAAACCCTCTTCGATTGGCATTTGAGACAAGCAACTTAAAAATCATTGAACCTGCTTTAGATTGTCTTCATGTATGTGCATTTTTCTTTCTTGATCTGCGTACCTGCTATGTATTCCTAAAGGACTCCTTATTTGGTTCTTTGATTTGGGAATTTTAATGCCTTCATTTTTTACATAATTGATTATTAATGATCTATTTTAATTCCTTAAGAACAGAAACTAATTGCCTACGATCATCTGGAGGGAGATCCTGGTTTAGATGGTGGCAAAAATGTACCTCTGTTTACTGACATTCTGAATATGGTTTGCAGTTGTGTTGATAATTCTTCTCCTGACAGGTTTGTGGCTTGTGTCTGTTGACCTATTTTTAGCTTATGCTACTTGTCATGCATTTTTAATTCTAGAAAATGGTTTGCAGTACAATTTTGCAAGTGTTGAAGGTACTTCTTACTGCTGTAGCATCCACAAAGTTCCGAGGTAAATTGTCCAGGATCATGTCGTATTCTCATCTTCTGTGTTTTGTAGCATCTGAATTGAGTTTTGTTGCAATTTGCTTACTAAAATGCAGTCCATGGGGAGCCTTTGCTTGGAGTTATCAGAGTTTGCTACAATATTGCTCTTCACAGGTATTGTTTCAATTTATTGAAGATAGTGATATCATAACTTAATAGTTCTCATAATTTGTGGCTTGGATGTGTAGCAAGAGCCCTATAAACCAAGTGACATCAAAGGCAATGTTGACACAGATGATTAGCATCATATTTAGGAGAATGGAGGCTGATCCAGTAAGGATTTTTTTAACTCTAACC
Organism: Abelmoschus esculentus; assembly: GCA_035048815.1. Classification (NCBI taxonomy): domain Eukaryota; kingdom Viridiplantae; phylum Streptophyta; class Magnoliopsida; order Malvales; family Malvaceae; genus Abelmoschus; species Abelmoschus esculentus. The sequence continues at coordinate 17,957,972 of JAUCBN010000029.1, forward strand.
TTTAACTACTTTATCTTCCCTCTTTTATATCAGGAAGAAAGTTGATAATAATATATTTCTAAAATGGAATCCAGGTTTCTACTTCATCTAGTTCTTCTGATCATACTGAAGCTGCTTCCATGGAGAATTCTGCCTCAAAAGCAGAAAAAGCTTCTGCAAATGACCAAGATGATGATGAAATGACTTTAGGGGATGCACTTAATCAGGTTAAGGATACCACACTTGCTTCTGTTGAGGAACTTCAGAACCTTGCTGGTGGTGCTGATATTAAGGTGCATCCTTTTATTTGCCATTAGTTGTTTTGATTAATTTGACTTGGGGAACCCAGTTTTATCACTCTATAGTTGTTTGCTTTGATGAAGCTTATTTTTACTTTATTTTGTTTATGGTTCTCACAATGGTACTTAAATGTTTTACAGGGTTTAGAGGCTGCCCTTGACAAAGTTGTGCATGTTGAGGATGGTAAAAAAATCACAAGGTATGTACAAATATTTTACCCAAAATTTCATTTTTGGTTTTCTTTCATTCCTTTGCATATTGTTTCTTCCTGTCATGATTCTTGGAACTTCTCTTTAGAGGGATTGACCTTGAGAGCATGGGTATTGCTAAACGTGATGCATTACTAGTGTTCCGCACCCTTTGCAAGGTTGGTTCTTTTATCACCAATTATTCTGACATTTTGAAGTCCTTGTTTTCATTCCCTTCATAAAATGTTTTATCTTGCAGATGGGTATGAAGGAAGATACTGATGAGGTCACAACCAAAACACGCATTCTGTCTCTTGAACTTCTGCAGGTTATTTTTATGAATTTATTTAATGTTTTGTAAGAAAGTTGGGTTGTAGTCTTTGCATACAAGAATTCAGTATTTTCCCAACTATGTGGGTTCATATTTATAAATGCATCATTTCTTGTATTCTCTTGTTAAGAGGATTAATATCCCTAAAAGATCCTCAGCATAAACATTGCTTTACAATGCCACAATTTGTTTTTTTTAAAAGGTAATAACGGAATGATTACTAATGTCGTTCATCATATTTGCTGGCCTATGTTATTTCAGGGTTTGTTGGAAGGGGTTAACCATTCATTTACAAAGAACTTTCATTTCATTGATTCAGTGAAAGCATATCTCTCATATGCTTTGTTGCGGGCTTCAGTTTCACAGTCCCCTGTCATTTTTCAGGTTATCTAATGTACTCTCTTTATTTGTTGGAAGAACCATGTACAATATTTTTCCTGACTATTTATTTCTTTTTGGCAGTATTCTACTGGGATATTTGCTGTGCTTCTGTTGAGGTTTCGAGAGAGTCTTAAAGTATGATTATCATCTTTGCTGATTGTTAGAGCCAGTTCTTTCAAACATGGTATTAGTGCCGTGATACACACCCGCTCTGCTTGATGCCTGAGTACCTTTATCTTATCTCTTTCAGGGTGAAATTGGTGTCTTTTTCCCCTTGATTGTTTTGCGGCCTTTGGATGGTGCAGACTTCCCCATTAACCAAAAAATGAGTGTTCTTCGGTACAGTGCCCTTTCTAATTGATTCGATGTTGCAATTTCCAGGGCTGATTGGTTTAAGTTAAACTGTGGTTTTCTTGTTCATATTTAATCACCAACATCATGGTTTGCAATTTTCTTTAATATCATCTAATCCTTATTTATTCATTTACTTTTTTAGGATGCTCGAGAAAGTTTGCAAAGATCCTCGGATGCTAGTTGATGTTTTTGTGAATTATGACTGTGATCTAGAGGCACCAAACTTATTTGAACGCATGGTATGAACTTAGTTACTATTTACATTAGATGTCATTTATTTATATGTTTATATGTTCTTGGCTTTTTTATTCAATCATACCATTTGCTTTATGGCCCTGTAGGTCATGACTCTGTCTAAAATAGCTCAAGGGGCACAAAGTGCTGACCCAAACCCTGGTGCTACCAACCAGACTACATCAATTAAGGGTTCTGCACTCCAGGCATGTTAATCTATGAACAAGTTATACTAAATAAGCTTGCCAAGTATTGAGACCATTATTCATTTGTATTTCTATCCTTCCATGTCCACTTTTGTTGTTTGATAAAGTTGTACTTAAACACTTCAGTGCCTTGTCAATGTACTGAAATCACTGGTTGACTGGGAGAAATCTCAAAGGCAATCAGAAAGGAAGAGGGGAGGTAGCCGCTCTCCTGAAGAAGATCCGACTGGAGAATCTATCGAGTTAAAAAGCAGGGAAGATGTTCCCAGTAACTTTGAGAAGGCCAAAGCTCATAAATCTACCATGGAAGCTGTCATCTCTGAGGTAAGTGATTCTGTTTTATGCCCAAGAAGCATTTTAGACTGGAAGTTTTCTGCAATGTGGATGTATGGCAGTTCAAACAATATTCAATTTCTCCAATTGTAATTAGATTCTAAAAGATTGTTTCAATTATATGGCAGTTCAACAGGCAACCAGTGAAGGGTATTGGGTACCTGATGTCAAATAAATTGGTGGAAAATAATCCTGCCTCAGTTGCTCAATTTCTAAGAAATACTCCCAGTCTGGACAAGGTAGAATCCTTATATGATTCAAATTTTGCTTAATTCCTGGAGAAGCGATCTAATACTTAGTATTGTTGCAGGGAATGATTGGTGATTATTTGGGTCAACATGAGGAGTTTCCCCTTGCTGTCATGCATGCTTATGTTGATTCAATGACATTTACAGGAATGAAATTTGATACTGCAATAAGAGAATTTCTTAAAGGATTTCGTCTTCCTGGGGAGGCTCAAAAGATAGATCGCATCATGGAAAAGTTTGCAGAAAGGTATGGGGTATCTATGTGTGTGTAGGGATGGGCATTTTACCCGGCTTGATCGGGTCGGATTTTTTTATGAAAAAATCGGGGTTGGGTCGGGTGATTTTTTAAAGTGGGATCGGGTTGGGTTCGGGTTTAGGGTGTAAAATATCCGACCCGACCTGAGACTAAATATGTAACTTTCCCATAATTTTTTTATAGATGTTTATAATAATGGTCCTCTATCTATATATTTTTTATAATTAGATCATTGAAATTAATTTTTTATTTATAATTTAGTCTTTAAAATTATATTTTTTATAATTAGGTCCCTGATTTTTTTTACAATTTATTCCCTAAATTTATATTTTTTTATAGGTCGGGTTGGAGTTGGGTTTAGGGTATTTGTTTTCGGGTCGGGTCGGGTCAAATTTTTTGAAAAAATATTCGGGTCGGAGTTGGGTTTAGGGTATTTATGTTCAGGTTGGGTTCGGGTGGGCTGAAAAAATATTCGGGTAGGGAGTCGGGTTTAGGGTATCTATCATTGGACAGATAAATTCTACTGTCTTGAGAACATCTTCCTAATATATCTTATGCATCCTTCATACTTCCATTTGTTGTTTGTTCATTAGCTTAGATTAAAAGTCTTACCACTATCATCCTCAAATATCAAAATGCTACATCATGCCAAACCTTTTCTTTGAAAACTTGAGAATTTTTCTATAATGAGGCTAGTAGCTAATGTAAATAGGAGTTGCATGCCTTCGCTGGATATTCATTACATTTCTATGAACAATTTTAAGGTATTTTTGGTGAGTTTTTTTTAATACAATTCTTCATGTCTGCTTATCTTCCCGACTACATGCCTTTCTGCAGGAATTGGTGATGCTTAATTCTCTCATTTTGTGTTGGCAGGTATTGTGCTGATAATCCCAGTCTTTTCAAGAATGCAGACACGGCATATGTTCTTGCATATGCGGTTATAATGTTGAACACTGATGCCCATAACCCCATGGTCTGGCCTAAAATGTCCAAGTCAGACTTTATTCGTATGAATGCAACAAATGAACCAGAAGAGTCTGCCCCTACTGAACTTCTGGAAGAGATATATGATTCTATTGTTAAAGAAGAGATAAAAATGAAAGATGATGCAAGTGGCATTGGGAAAGGTGTCAGGCAAAAGCCAGAGGTAGAAGAGAGAGGCCGCCTTGTTAGTATCCTTAACCTGGCTCTACCTAAACCAAAATCAGCAGTTGATGCTAAGGCTGAAAGTGAAGCAATAATTAAGCAGACACAAGCCATCATCAAAAACCAAGGAGCCAAGAGGATTTTTTACACTGCAGAGAAGATTGAACTTGTTAAGCCCATGGTTGAAGCTGTAGGATGGTCGCTGCTGGCTACCTTCTCTGTTACAATGGAGGAAGGTGAAAATAGGGCGAGAGTTGTTCTTTGTATGGAAGGATTTAAAGCTGGGATACATATCACATATGTCCTTGGAATGGATACAATGCGTTATGCCTTTTTAACATCTCTTGTCAGGTAAAGCTATTTTTCTGTACTTGGAAAAGTTCCTTTTTTTCTATTATCTGCCAAGTTTCTTTACCCCATCCTTCCCATTTTTAACTTGTCATTGTATTTATTCTGGTCTTACCTTGTCGTATGTTGTCCATCCCCTGCATCAATCATTGTTACATTTGTATAATTGTGCAATTCATTTGTCAATCATTGTAATTCTCTTGATCCTTGGGCAGTAGTTTACCTACAATGCTTAGTCTGTGAATTTTGGATGTTAGGTTTACTTTCTTGCATGCTCCAAGGGATATGCGTAGTAAAAATGTGGAAGCATTGCGGACTCTATTAGGTTTATGCGACACAGAACCAGACTCTCTTCAAGACACGTGGAATGCTGTTCTTGAATGTGTTTCTCGGCTTGAATTTATTACAACAACTCCTGCTATTGCTGCAACTGTCATGCATGGATCAAATCAGATCTCCAAGGATGCTGTTGTGCAGTCACTGAAAGAATTGGCTGGGAAACCTGCTGAACAGGTTTTTACAAATAGCGAAAAATTGCCTAGTCATTCTATTGTAGAGTTCTTCACTGCTCTCTGTGGTGTATCAGCAGAAGAACTAAGACACACCCCAGCCCGTGTTTTCAGCTTGCAAAAGCTTGTTGAGATCAGTTATTACAATATCGCACGTATACGTATGGTATTTCCTTCAGACTTACTGACTGCAACATTTTCTTGTTTTGATTTTGATTACTTTCAAGATTTTGTGGTTAGTCATATTCTGAACCTTATGTAGATTAGGATATGCATTACTTCAATGTGCATATCAAAATATTGAGGGGAAACATGCAGGAATAGAACATTTAAATATCAAAAAATTAATTTGGTTTTCATATTAAAAGAATAGAACATTTCATATTAATTTGGTTTTCTTTTACCTCATATGAGCACTTTTATACAATAATTAATTTCAGATGTGTAATTTGACCAGACATGAGCTGTTAGGTTGTCTTAGTGAGATCTAATTATGGTTTACTAATTGATTTAAATATCAAAAATGATTTAGTATTTTCCTCCTTAAGTACTTGCTTTCTTATATTCTAAAATTTTTAATGTCGTGCCATTCAGGTCTGGGCTAGAATATGGACTGTCCTCGCAGATCATTTCATTTCTGCTGGCAGCCATGCTGATGAGAAAATTGCTATGTATGCCATAGATTCTTTGAGGCAGCTTGGTATGAAGTATTTGGAGCGTGCTGAATTGACCAATTTTACTTTTCAAAATGATATTCTTAAACCTTTTGTTGTTCTAATGCGGAATAGTCAAAGTGGAACTATAAGGAGCCTTATTGTTGATTGCATTGTTCAGGTATGTTCGCATGCTCAGATTTTCTTAACATTTAGTTATCCTTCTAGTTGATTTTTCCCTGTATAATCTACATTTTGCTGTTAATATATTCAGTTTTAGACCTCTAAATGCCATTTTTTTCTTATTCACCTGGGAGCCTTGTGTTGATGCCTGAGACTTACGATGGTGTTATTGCAGATGATAAAATCAAAGGTTGGAAGCATAAAATCTGGATGGCGATGTGTTTTCATGATATTCACTGCTGCTGCAGATGATGATTTGGAATTAATTGTTGAAAGTGCATTTGAGAATGTGGAACAGGGTAAGAAACTGCCATATTTCTTTTTTTATGACTGATCATTTTTCCAATGAATATAACAGCAGGTTCTTTGCAGTTATACTGGAACACTTTGATCAAGTCGTCGGAGATTGTTTTATGGACTGTGTCAACTGTCTTATTAGGTTTGCTAACAATAAAACTTCCCATCGTATAAGTTTGAAGGCCGTGGCCCTTCTCCGTATATGTGAAGATCGTCTAGCCGAGGTTTGTTTTTCATTCTTCAGCTTATTTTACTGGAGCATGTTCTTCTCCCATCTTGATCTCTTTCATTGTAAGACTAAAATAGTCAAGAGCATGGTCGAAAACTAGACATGGTAGCCAAACCTTCTACCAAGTATACTTTTGTTTATTGTCTTTCTTATGATCAGCATGCTGTAATTTTTTTATTAAACTGGGAAGCTTTCTATGAACTCTTTTGCTCTTCTCAGGGGAAAACAAACCTAATATTAGTTGTTTCATCTCATTGATTATTTCAAACCATGTTTGTGAATTTGCAACTAATGGTGCGTTATTTTCTTTGTAATTGACATCTTTGTTAAGTGCTTCAACTTGTTTGTCAATTACAGGGACGTATACCTGGTGGGGCTCTTAAACCTATTAATGCTGATGCTGACGCATCATTTGATGTGACTGAGCATTATTGGTTCCCAATGCTGGCTGGTTTGTCTGACCTGACATCAGATTCAAGACCAGAGGTTAGGAGTTGTGCACTTGAAGTTTTGTTTGATTTGCTGAATGAAAGAGGTAGCAAGTTCTCAACATCATTTTGGGAGAGCATCTTCCATCGTGTCTTGTTTCCCATGTTTGATCATGTTAGACATGCCGGAAAGGAGAGCTTAATTTCCTCTGGGGAGGAGTTGTTTCGTGAAAGCAGTATTCATTCTCTTCAGTTGCTGTGCAACCTTTTCAACACTTTTTACAAGGTAAATGAGTTTTGTAATTCTCTTAATATTATTCACATGATATAAAATGCAGGGGTGAGTTTAGGCTGTGTGACGAGTAAACATATATTATCTAAACTCCCAATGGTCAAACAGTCTTGTGTTTGGGCCAAGTTTTCCTGATGATTACTGGTTGCTTGAACTTTCTTGTCTTTTTGTTCCCTACAGGAGGTGTGCTTTATGCTGCCACCACTCTTGAGTTTGCTGTTGGACTGTGCTAAAAAGTCTGATCAGACTGTTGTTTCAATTTCTCTTGGGGCGTTGGTCCATCTCATAGAGGTTGGAGGACACCAGTTCATCGAGAGTGACTGGGACATGTTGTTGAAAAGCATAAGGTATGCGTATCTTCAGATTTTAGAATGCATAGTTTTTTGACAATTAGAATTTGCATTTTCAAGTCCTATGTGTTTTGTTTACATCATTCTTTTTTTCCCAGAGACGCATCATACACAACACAACCGCTTGAGCTACTCAATGCATTGGGACTACAGAATCCAATGAACCCCTCGACTTTAAGAGATCTAAAGGTTCATACTGATGGTGAAGCTTCTCAGTTAGGTTCTACTGATAATGGGAAGATTTCACCACTTGCATCTCTGAGCAGCACGAATGCACGAGATCACAATCAAGAATTACAATATATTCCAGATGGATCTGAAGGTGAGTTGTTTAGGATCTTTCCCCTTTAAACTTAGAAAACAGGGAATCTGTATCTTCATCAGTTAATATCATTCGTATACCAGAATTAGTTGCACTCTGCACAATCATCTGTCTAACTTTTTACAAAGTTAAATTATCGGACCGTATGCTGATGTCTTGTTTGCAAAAGACTGGCCTATTTGTTACTGTTCATACAGCCTAATCTAGAATACATTTGAATTTGTACATTTGCAAACCTGACAAATATATATATATAATTGTTGTTCTTGTAGGTGTCCCCTCGCCATCAGGTAGAACCCCAAAGTTCGATGAAGCTGGGAGTCTCCAACGAAGTCAAACAATAGGTCAAAGAATCATGGGAAATATGATTGATAACATATTTGTTCGAAGTTTTACCTCAAAACCAAAGAGTCCTACATCAGGGACTCCAGTTCCATCTTCACCTCTAAAGGTACAGAAGTCATCTTTGGTTGTGCTGTTTGGTGGTTAGCAGTTCCTTTTTCCATGCATTTGAAGTTTTTATCTCGTTTCAATCACAAGAGATATTTTATTTATGGGTCTTTTTCCTCTTTCAAGAAACATTACAGTTTAGAAGTTATTGGTTTGGGATAACTTCAGTGTCCGCTGCTATTCCAATTATTCTCGAAAAATTAAGGAAATTTATTTCGATAGAATTTTCTGGTTAATGCAAAATTTTGCTTACAAGTATTAAGAAGCTAGTTGTCAATTCAATCTTGCTGATGCTTTTATTTAAGGATCAACCGTAGAAGTATGGGTGTAAGTGTTATCGACACCATATGCATTCTCCTTTTTTCACTTACCCCTCTCTTGTTGATCCAACATTTCTCTAGGTTCCTGAGCTCATGGAACCCGAAGCTAAAGATGAGGAGGAAAGTCCACTGATGGCAACTGTTCGAGGAAAATGCATCACTCAGTTATTACTTCTCGGTGCTGTTGATAGCATTCAGGTTTGCATGTTTGGACTTTGGGAAGTGGCACCTGTGGTATGATTTTTTATTATTCTTTTATCGATTAAAGTGTGTCTAAATTGGCAGAAAAAATACTGGGATCATTTGAAAGTTACTCAGAAGATTGCGGTGATGGACATCGTGCTATCCTTACTAGAGTTTGCTGCTTCATATAATTCATACTCTAATCTTAGAACACGAATGCACCATATTCCCACAGAAAGGTAAGAAAATTAACATTTCCTAATTTCATCTTTTAGTATTCTTCTTGCCTTTTTTCTTTATTGTCGCTGTTAAGGTCAAAATAACCTGGCTTCTAACACAACTTAATATCTTCGCAGACCCCCGCTAAATCTTCTTCGTCAGGAGTTAGCAGGAACTTGCATTTATCTCGATGTCTTGCAAAAAGTAACATCGGGAATTAATGACAATAACGGACAACGTCCTAACGGGGCTCATGACACTGAAGAAACGAAATTGGAAGGAATAGCAGAAGAGAGGCTGGTGTCTTTCTGTGAACAGGTACTCAGGGATGCAACTGACCTCCAATCTACAGTAATCGAAGCCAGCAATGTGGATATTCATCGAGTTCTGGAGTTGCGGTCTCCAATCATTATTAAGGTACTACATCCGGGAAAAAGAATTAAAAGTAAAGATTGCTATGGTTTTTGCAGTAGTAATCGAGAATCTCTCTTTGTTTTGCTCGATGCAGGTGCTTAGAGGCATGTGCTACATGAACAACAAGATCTTCAGGAGACACCTCAGGGATTTTTATCCTTTGCTCACAAAACTTGTTTGTTGTGACCAGGTAAAATCTCCCTCTATATGCCCCGTACCTTCAATCTTGCCGTAGATTTTCTTGTTTCAAGGTTGTGTCCGATATAAGAATTGCATCGAGTTTAGGTACATTCTCTCTTTGGCCATCGCTGCTTCTGCAAACTAGCTGTGCCGCCAGTATTCCACATACGGCTTCTTCACATATAAGCTACTGAATGGAAAACTCGGATATAAGCTTTCAACGGACTCTAGATTCCATTCCACTTGATGCTAAAATATATCTCCGGACTGGAATAAATTTTCCGAACTAACATTACATTCATTTCTGTAACCAAATTATATCTCCTTGTCTTCAGATTGGTGTTCGTGGAGCACTCGGTGATCTTTTCCGGATACATCTGAAAGCTCTCCTCCCGTGAAGTGTTCCGATGAATGATTTTCCGCGTTGCAACATCGATGGCCATTGTTGTATTATTGTTATGGTACTGAAAAAGTAAAGATTTAGATGGTTTAAAAGTGAGAATTGTATTTTTGTTTCTTGCAATCGTTTCGAGGTAGCATAGAATTAAATATGGGCAGGTTGTTTCAGTGATCCTTATACATACAACATTTACAAATACCGAAATTTCAGTTTTTATAGGGATGAAAATATCTGAATTGTATGTATTTTCCGATTGATTTCTGCATTTTTTTTAATAATTTGACATTTGGTTATCAATTTATTGACCAATTAATCGTAATAACAGACTGATCTGAAATTTATTTTCATTAATTAGTTGGTTAATTTGTGTGAAAAAATTTATCGCAAGTTCGTTTGGTGTTTTGATTTAGGTTCTTTTGTTTTGCCTCTTATTCACTCAAAAGAATTACCAATGACGGTGGTATAAGCATTAAAAATCTCTTTATTCAGACTAATACTTCTCTAATGAAACTCGTCTGTCAATTTGTCTCCATCACCGATAAGTTATAGATTCAGGTCTTTAAGAGTTGAATATAAAATATATGAAGAGGTGTCGATAAATATAGGACGGTCAAAATATCAAGATTATGACGTGGTTTGATGAATGTGTGAGAAGACTTGTGTGAGAAGACTTTTGGAGAATATTAATTGGAATATAAAAGACGGACAAGTTACTGATTTAAAAAAATATATTTTCTATTAAAAAAATAATAGTATAATTTTTATTAATATATATTCAAAATGATAGTATTGATTAGGGGTGAACAAAACTCGACTCGACTCGAAAAAATCGATTTTTTTTCAATTTCGAGTTATTCGAGTCGAGTTATTTGAGTTATTCGAGTTATTCGAGCCGAATCGAATAACTCGAAAAAATTTCAATTTCGAGTCGAGTTCAATTTCTGAAATTCGAGTTACTCGAAAAATCGAATAACTCGAAAATTTTCAGGTCTAATTACACACTTAGTCCATGTAGTTTTATTTTCAGTCATATCTTCTCTTTCTTATTATTTTTACATTTTAGTTTTCTTTTCCTTACAATATGCTCACTTTTCATATTTATTTTTATTTTTTAAATATATTTTTTATATTATTTAAATTATATTAATTATTTTATATTTTTAATTTATATTATTGTATTTAATTTATCATTATTTTTATCTCGTTTTGGTCTTTTTTAGATAAAAATAATTTTTTTTAAAGAGGCTCGTAATTTAATAAAATAAAATATTCATACCTAAGGTATTTGATAATAATAATAATAATAATAATAATAATAATAATAATAATAATAATAATTCAAAATCTTATTTATATATGTAAAAAATAATATGAAAAAATATGTATGTAGATATAAAGAGAGAGTTTTAAATTAGAATCAAAATGTATTATAGTATTATAAATAGTATAATTAAATTTATACAAAAACTCGAAAATTCGACTCGACTCGAACTCGATAAAACCTACTCGAATCAAAAAAATTTCAAAAAAAGTTCAAATTGAAAAATATGTTGACTCAACTCGAATAACTCGAAATTTTTTGACTCGACTCGACTCGCTCGAACGCTCACCCCTAGTATTGATTATAATTTTTAAAAAATATCAATACAAACTAAATAACTTACTAATACTATCATTTTTTATTAATATATTCTCAAGATAAATATTAAGACTTGAATTATTAATATAATTATCTTTAATCAATACATTTAATTAATTGATAAATCCCACAGATATTAACATTTTAAAATTTCTTAATTATTTATTTTATACTAAAAAATTATAAAATATTATAAATATAATATTATATTAATTTTTCTATCTCTATTTGATGACAATGTCTGAATCCAACACGTGTGAGATTGGACCAGGTAAATCAGATTGCAAGTTTAGGGCTATAATGAGTTGACTCCTAGAAAAGGAGTAGCAAACATTAAATTTTGCATTTATTTTGGGTCCACGTATCATTTTAACCAAATTTTTTTTAACAAATCAATGGTGATTACAGTAATATCTATTCTAAATATAATCTTTATCATTTGACATTAATCTCTTAATCACTTTACTGAAAATTGTTAGTGTTTAAACTTGTAACCTTTAGGAACAACAACCGTTTCGTTAACCACTTGAGCTAGAGGGCTTATGCTTTTAACCAAAGTTCTGAGAAGAAGAGTTTGAGTTCAATGACATCAAATCCTATTTTGTATCCTAAATTTGTTAAAAATCATTTAATTTTTAATTTTGAGAGAGAGAACGGTGGCTAGTTTTTTTTTCAGAAGAGCAGAGTATTAATTAGTAGATCTATGTCTTATAATAATTTTTATATCATGTTTCGAATTGGTACAAGATAAAGAATGATAAATATCTTAACTATTGTACTGATCAGTGGATCTCTATCTTATAATAATTTTAGTTTATATTAGTTTAAATATTTGTTAAATTAAATTTTATTTTTCTTAAATTTTAAATTAAATAGCCATCAAGTTCATGTTAATTTTTTTTGAACAAGCTAATAATATCTGTTTTAGAATATAATCTTCACCATTTGACATTAATCGTTCAATCACAATGTTGAGATCGCTGATACTCGAACTCGTGACCTTTAGAAACAACAACCGTTCTAGGAACATCACCTGTCTTCTTGTTGGATGTTTGTTGGATGCATTAAATTTTCAACCACTTTCTCTCAAGGTCATGTTTGATCAATAAACTAGGAGAGATATTTTTAAGTATTAAAATATATCATCGGATTAATCACTAGATGACCTAACGAGATAAAAGATTATATTATCTATGAGAGTTTAATATTTAGATTTTGATATGAGAGTTTAATATTTAAATTTTGATATTATAAATGAAGTAAATTAAGTTAGAATATCATTTTTACAATGAATTTATATAATATTTAATTTAAATTAATTAACTGATTAATAAATTAAATACTAATAGTTTTTATTAAAACACTCTGTAGGATATTTTTGTCGGTAAAACAACTCTAAAAATAAAGGGTTTTGAATAATGGCATGCAACAACTAACAACTAGTTGATTAAGGGATGAAGCGCTATATCGTTTGAGAAAAGTCAAAGGTTTTAGTTAGGGTTGATAATAAACCTGACCGAATTCGGGTTTGGTTTAATTAAAGTTCGGGCAAAATTCGATTTAAATGAGTTTGATTTGAGTTTGAGTTTGGGTTCGGTTTGAGATCTTTATGAGTTGAGCCTATTTAAGCTTATCTCAAAAAGCTCGTGAACATACTCAAAATAATTATATTATATTTATACTAAAAAGTAATCTATTTAGTAAAAGAAAAACAATAAAATAAAATATGAGATACCACTAAAAATAAATTGGGTATTTTTTCCCCTTTCTCAATATTGAATTTTGTTTCGGTGTTGGTTATGAAAAATGTTTTTAATGAGGTTCTATCTTTTATAGAAAAATATAACAAAATTGTCTATTTTAAGTCGAGTCGAGCCTGACGAACCTGAGTCGAGCCTACTAATATTATTTTCAAGCCAAGGTCGAGCCTAAAATTCCGAGTTCGCCGAACTTCGAGCCTAGCCAAGCCTAACCAGGCTCAGGCTCGGCTTTTTATCACCCCTACTTCTAATCTTAATATCGTGGATGGATATTGGGTTAAGGTCACTCCTATAATATGTCTTGTTATATTTGATTTAAATTAGTCAACCAATAGGTTATATAACGATACTTAATAAAATAGGATAAACTACAATCAAGGTTACTTAATTATAGATTTAGTAGTAAACAAATTACTTTTTTTTAAATTACAAACAAGTCCTCAATTAAAATTTGTTACAGAAATGTCACTTCAAATTACAAAAAAAAAATCACTCGATTAATATATTATTACAAACATGTCAATTTCTTTTCTAATATGATATGGTTTAATAACAATTTTAATCCCTAAAACATATATAATTTATTAAATCGATCTTAATTTAAAATAATTCAATAAATTTAGTTTTTAATATTTAAATTTTTTTTATTATAATCTTTATTCTTCTCATAAATTATTTGTTCTTATCTCATAAATGTTATATTATTTTTTATTTTCATAGTATAATAACAATTTAATTAACCTATAGGTTGATCATTAGTCAAAATTAGTAATTATAACTATAATCATTAATCATTATTTTTAACAGTTCGGTTAACTAAAATAATTTAATTTAACAATTATGTTAATTAACTTATAAAATATGATAATTATACTGATTAACGATTACAATTAATAATTATAGTTAATTATACACTATAATTAAATGATATATTTATAACTATATTAATTAAGTAATATATTTATACTTTTAAAAGAAAAGTTATATTATTATAGAATCTATAATTAAGTGGCCTTGGATGTAGTTTACCCAACAAGAATTCTTTCAAAACACAAAATGGCGGTGAGGGACCGGTTATGTGGGTCCTGGGAGAGGCCTTGTCCAGTTGTCCCCACACACGATTTTTTAATATATAAAATATTAAAAATAAATTAATTATAAATTTATCTTTCAATTTTCTATATTTATATTTTTTAATTTTTATTCTAATTCCGTCTTTGATGACGTCAGCCTAACCATGTCGGTGGTTTCGTCTTTATCCATAAAGTATATAGCTTTACAGGCATTGTTCAAGCGTTGTAAGCCTGCATGTTGTGGGACTTTTCTCAATGTCATGCGAATGAGAAATCAAGCATATTTTTCCACGTAAAAAGACGGGCGGTTTTAGAAAACGATGGTGTTAAAAAAAACTAAAAAATAACGATATTATTTTTAGAAAAAATTATAAAAAATTTAGTGTATATTTTTTGGTATATACCAAAATTCTTATAATTTTTGTAAAAAAAGTAATATATACAGAATTTCTTACCGAAGGTATAAAAATTTTGGTTTATAAATTGAATTTTTTATAAAAGATATAAAAATTTTGGTTTGTAAATTGAATTTTTTAAAAAAAATATAAAAATTTCGATATATACCATTTTCTTATAAAAATTATAAAATTTTTGTATATACTAAAAAATATGTATTAAATTTCTTATAACTTTTATAATAAAAAAGTACGTCGTTTTTAGTTTTTTTAAAAGTTATCTTTTTTAGAATCATCCTTGAAAAGACCCTTTAAAAAATAGGAAAATTTAAAAGATAAAGATTCCAGCGGACAAAACAGAATTTAATACTAACCCTAGTCGGTGTGCCAAAAGCAAAGGGTTCTCTACAAATCTATGGGTACAATGCCCTTTGGAACAATATATAAAAATATTTGATACGAGAAAAAGATAGGTTTTAAATTATATTAAGAAAAATATTTTAACATAAATATTAATTTTAAAATTTAAGAGTTTAGTGTATAAAATATAAAATTTATGATTAGAATTTAAAGTTTAAAGTTTAGAGAGTTAAGATTTAGAGTTTAAATTTTATAGAATAATTATATAAATTTTTACGTAATTTGTATATCAAAATATAACTGTATATTAATGTAATTAACTAAAGCGGGATTAAATTATAAAGATTTTTTTTGTAAAGCTAATGTAACGACTTTCATGGCAATTCGGTTTTTTTAATAGGGATTTATTAATTTTATTAAACTAGAATATATCCAAAATTATAATTGAAGTTTATAATTTAGAAAATAGAATACTTAAATTCAGACATATATTTAGTAAACAAAACTAGCCTCAAAAGATTATAAGAGGACCAGATAAGGAAAAGATAAAAACCTAATCTAAAGACTCAAAATAAAATAAGGATACAAACGTCATCAAAATCTACGATAATAGGTAAAATCATCAACAAAGCAACATAAAAATACATATTATAATTAAGGTACGTTGACAACAAAGACATTACTACAACGAATCGCAAATTAATAACGATATATGTACCAGCATACCCAAATCTAGTTCGAGAGTCCGAGATAAAAAGATCAACAATATAATAGAAGGAGCTTAATCTTGATTAATCACGGTATCGTCGGATTTAATTTTAATAATAAACTAAAACAAAAAGAAAAAAGCGTATCGAACGACAAGAAAAATATATTCAAGATTTCATCTATACCAGTAAAATAGAATATAAAAATAATAAATATATTTTTCACGGGATATGATTTACTTACATAAAATATAAAATATATAATTTTATATATTTTATAAATAATTGAATTGATAAAATAGATGATTAAAAATAGATTTTTAATGCAAGAATCTGATGGGCAATGAAGGCAAGCTGTAGAACGCGTTTTCGCGTCTCCCTAATTAATGCAAAGTAGACACGAAGTGAACTTTATCTTTTATTGTACAAATATATAAAAAAACTGTTAAGATTTAATAATGAAAATTAATAAGACTTAATTAATTTAATTTTTAATCTATTAATTGTCAAGATTTACTAATAATGAAACCAAAATTAAATTACCTATCATGTCAATCAAAATTATAAAAATTAAAAAAAATAAAACTATTAATTGCCTCGATTATTCTCTTTCAAAATTAATGGATATTAAATTACTCAGCGAAAATATTAGTAGTAAAAATTGTTGAGAGATTTCTTTTCTTCTTTGAAACGCAAAAGTTAGGCAGGGGTCAAATACTATAGCTATAGATTCATAAAAAAATAATTATAATTTTATTTTAAAAAATATTAAATCTTTTAAATAAGATTAAAAGTTTTAATTTTAATGTTTGAGAAAACATTTCATCAGGGGTGAGTAAAACTCGATTCGACTTGAAAAAAATTAAATTTTTTGACTCTAATCGAGGTGAAAAACTCGATTTGTTTTAACTCGACTCGAAATTTTATAAACTCGAAAAAATTTTAAATTAAATTCAAGTTGTAAAATGAATTGAATAACTCGAAATTTTAGTAATTACAGAGGCTAATTGCACATTTAACCCGTGTAGTTTTATTTCCAGTCCCTTTTTTTTTCTTTTATATTTTAATTTTCTTTTTTTATAATCTAGTCACGTTTTAGATTTATTTTTTAATTTATTTAATAAAATTTTTATTTATATCTTTTATACTACGCTATTTGTTTTTTAATTTTTGTAATTAATTTATTATTATTTTTTTCTAGTTTTAGTCTTACCTAGATAAGAAAGAAGTTACTAATAAAACCTGTAATTTAATAAAATGACATATTCATAATATTTGATTGATGATGATAATAGTTTAAAATATTTTTTACACATGTAAAAAAATAATATAAAGAAATATGTATGTAAATATAAAGAGAAAACCGTTTAAATTACAATCAAACTATATTATAGTATTATAAATAGTATAATTAAAATTTATACATAAAATCGAATCGACTGGAACTCGACTCGAATTTGCTAAAATCGACTCAAATCAAAAAAATTTCAAAAAAAGTTCAAATTGAAAAATATGATGACTCAAATCGAATAACTCAAAATTTTTTGACTCGACTCGCTCGAATACTCATCTTACATTTCATAATGAACATAATACTTTGTGATTTAATTAATTAATAAATTAATATTATTTATAAAAAAATATATTTTAATCAACGAGATTGATCTAAGTGATAAACATTTTTGTACCATTTAAGTAGACCATAAATCCGGGATTTTATGTATATAGAATTTTTTTTGTTAATAGATTTACCCACCAAAATCAGATGTATAACATGAAAAAACTAAAAGATTAAAAAGAAATCTTTAAAACTTTTTAACTAAAATAAAATAAAGTATGGTAACATTCCAAGAAATCAAAGTTTTATACGGGTTAATCAATGGACATTACACGTTTAAATATGCTTAAACGGGTATGCTTTCATCCGAATAGATATTAATTAATTTTACTCGAACCAAAAGTAACAACAAAAATTAAAACTGAACCATAAATTATCTAAAATTATTATTATAACAACAAAAAAACACAAACAAAAACTAACATATTGATAAGTTTTAAAAAATATATAATAAACTATTTTTACAGGGACAGAACTAAGATTTAAGGTTAAAAGAGACAGAACATAAACTTTTAGAATTAGAGGGACAAATTCATAAAAAATAATTTTTAAAAAGAATTTAAATAAGAGGACAAAAGTGAAAAAAAAATTTTGGGGACGATTTCCCCTCCCAAATATTATACAGCTCTGTCCCTGCATTTTTACCACATTAGTTGTGGTTTCAATCAATCAAATTTATTTATATGATATTTCTTTTAAGGTGAATCATCACTTTTTTTTACATATAATAAGTGAATAAATAATTATCAAACGGTTATTTAAAGATAAACGAATCTAATCATATAGATTATGAATAACGTGATGAAAAAATTTCATAATATAATGTCACAGTTTAAAGATAAAAAGAAAACGATCAAACTCCATCATCCAATAACAACAATATTTTTTAAAATCTTAAATTATAATCTCTAAATTATTATTTTAAACTCAAAAAACATTAACTACACCTATAAACACTAAATCAGATTTATTTTTTTAAAAAAATATCCCATCACCTCTGTGAATGTTGGATAGAACCATCCATGTTATAAAATAATAGTTATTTTTTATAATAATAATTATATTTTATAAAATTATAAAAGATATTATGATTATAATATATTTAAAAAATAATAATTTTTTTTTATTAAAATCCCTTATAATTAAAAAAATACTACACTTTTATAGAGAGAAGAATATCAATAACATCTAAATTTTTTAATCTTTTCGTCTTTATCTAATCGAGACACAAAACGAATAAAAAAAGAGTGATGAACGACCTAATTATCAGGCGAAATGTTTTCACTACCCAAGATTGATTATATCAACTAACAATTATCAATTTATTCAAACACTACACAAATAACAAACAACTATTAGAATATACTAAACTTATATAAAAAACAGACGAAACAGAATATTAAAAACTAAAAAACGTGTTATAATAATAGAAAGGTTTAAACAACAAAGACAACTATTCTTATTATAATATAAATTAATAAAATATAATAAAAATACGATTATCAATAATTAATACTAAAATTAATTGTGTGTTATTAGTTAAAATTATCCTTTCAATTATTACTTTAGTTTTATACAAGTTGTTTATTAAAATTTTTTATTTATATATAAAAATTTATTATTCATTTTTAAATATTTATATTTTATTATCCGATAATACTTTTACCACCGACACCAACACCGACATAAATATACCACACCCGTCACTGTCAGTGAGAACCGATGACTTCAGCCAACCCCATGGCCATTAGCCTATTCTCCACGACAAAACTCTTTAATTCCTTCACCTGCACATCCATATATATATATATATATATATATATATATATATATATATATATATATATATATTCATTGTTTTAGTTGATGCTGTAAGTAACTGGTTTTGATTCCCAAAAAAACCATGGCAAAGCCATCCTGTTCGTTGGTCCTCCTCCTTGTTCTTTGTTTGTCATGCACCGCCACAAATGGCAGCGTCGCCAATGAGTTTCTGGGAACCGAATGCTTAAACGTTCCGGCAGCTGAGTTTATGGGTTCTTTAAGAACAACCATTGATGCTGTAAGAAAAGCTACCGCCGTTGTTTCTCAGTTCGGTGGCTTTATTCGTGATTTCCGGCTCTCGAATGCCGTTTCCGATTGCCTTGATCTGCTCGACTTCTCTGCCGACGAGTTAGCCTGGACTCTGTCGGCTTCACAGAATCGTAATGGTACTGTAAATTTTCTCTACTGCTTTTCTTTTCCTAGAAAAAGTTTTAAAACATGAGGAAAAGCATGACCAGGAAATACTTTTCGCTTTTAATTAAGGGTAAAATATACAAATGGGTCACTAAAGTAAGTAAAATAATCTTTTTGGACACTAAGGTTTTAGATATTATAATTACAAAATGGTCACTGAACTTTATCAAACTATTACAGAATGGTCATTTTACAACTTTTCAAACTATTAAAAATGGTCCTTCAACTTATTTATTCATTAATTTCTATTTAATTTTACAATTAATTGCTGATTTAACAGCTATAAAAAAAGAAAATAACTTTTTAATATTTTTTTTAAGTTTTTCTCAATTTTTACCATTAAAACTGTATAAAAAAAATTAAAGGTCAAATCGACAAAAATGTAAACAGAGGGAACTAAAAATGAAACAGTATAAAGTCAAATGAAAGTTAGGGGAGAGATCAAAATTTTCAAATTAAAAATAATAAAGGAATCCAGTGTCGTAAAATTAAAGTATAGGGACTAAGTTTTAAATTTTGAAATAATTTACGAATTCAGACATATTTTAAATTTTATGTTGGTTAGTTAAGTGTAATGTTTTTCACAACGGTTTATTTTCAGGTAAAGATAACAGTACTGGTGATCTGAATTCTGATTTAAGGACATGGTTAAGTGCTGCAATGGCTAACCAAGACACATGCGCTGATGGGTTTGAAGGCACAAGTGGTCTAGCCAAAACTGTCGTAGCCGGGACAGTTAACCGCATCTCTTCGCTGCTCGGTAATCTTCTCACCATGGTGCATCCCGGTCGAAGTTCCCGGTCCAACGACATCGGTAAAGGTGGCAATGGTGGTAGCGGCGGTCATCCGAACCAGAAATTTTCGAATAACAACCGGTTCCCATATTGGTTCAAAAGGGAGGATCAAAAATTGTTGCAAGTAAATGGTGTAACGACTAATGTTGTGGTTGCGGCCGATGGGACCGGGAATTTCACTAGCATAATGGATGCCGTGGCGACGGCACCCGACGAGAGCTTGAGTAGATATGTTATTTATATTAAGAAAGGTGTGTATAAAGAGAATGTGGAGATCAAGAAGAAGAAATGGAACATTATGATGATCGGTGATGGAATGGATGTTACGGTTATATCGGGAAACCGAAGCTTCATCGACGGCTGGACAACGTTCCGATCCGCTACATTCGGTAGGTATGGTACTTTTGATACTGTCCTAGAGGCTTATTGTGTGTGTAATTGAATCTCTTGTCCTTAAATCTGCAGCTGTAAGTGGGAGAGGTTTTATAGCAAGAGACATAACATTTGAGAACACAGCAGGGCCACAGAAACACCAAGCAGTCGCATTGCGGTCCGATTCGGACCTCTCGGTTTTCTTTAGATGTGCCATCAGGGGATATCAGGACTCGCTCTACACTCACACGATGCGCCAGTTTTTCCGGGAATGTACGATCACCGGGACCGTTGATTTCATATTCGGCGATGGCACCGTAGTGTTCCAAAACTGCCGAATCCTAGCCAAGCAAGGCCTACCAAACCAGAAGAACACCATCACTGCTCAAGGTCGGAAAGACCCGAATCAGCCGACTGGCTTCTCCATTCAATTCTGCAACATCTCGGCCGATACGGACCTTTTACCTTCGGTTAACTCCACTCCTACATATTTGGGAAGGCCCTGGAAACTGTATTCAAGGACCATTATCATGCAATCCTACATTAGTGATGCCATAAGACCACAAGGGTGGCTTGAATGGAACCAAGATTTTGCTTTGGACACATTGTACTACGCCGAGTACATGAATTCCGGCCCGGGGGCAAACCTCGGTGGCCGAGTTAAGTGGCCGGGTTACCATGTTTTGAACAACTCTGCTCAGGCTGTTAACTTTACGGTAACTCAATTCATTGAAGGCAACTTGTGGTTGCCCTCAACTGGTGTGAAATACACCTCAGGACTTGGGGCATAAATATAATTAATTAAACAGTCCATATATATGTAGTTGATATATCATCCTTTTTCATATAATATTGACGATGTAGAGCTTATTTTATTTTATTATTTATATTGGGTTGCTTTATTGTATTCCTACAAGGTAAGGGTTTATAAATTAAATTTATATATTTACCAAAAAAAAAACATACTGTCCCAGTATTTGGACTAAAGTGTAAAAATGATATCTATTAAGGCAAATGACATAATAATAGATGCATATAGTGATGATAATACATTGGGCAGCCATTTAAAAAAATTAATTTAAAATTTAAAATTTAAAAATTAAAAATTAAAATTAAAACCGATCATCCATTACAGCTTCTCCATTGGCAGTGTATATATGATACAAGATTTTCACAATCTCTCCAAGATTATTCTGTATCAATTACCTCAAATGAGAAAAACTTTTCTATTAAAACCTTTTTTTTCTTTTAAAATTCTTTCTTGAGTGTTCAGTGAAAGTTCACTGTTAATATAACAAAAGTATGATCGAGACAGGAGATGTGAACAACACCGAAATTTAAAAAAATAGATTATTCATTCAATTTTACGAAGAAAAACTGTTTTTTGAGATTTAAAAATTGATTTGAATATTTTTAGAATTTTAAGATAAATTTTAAAGTTTTTTTAAAATAATATTCTTACATGTTGTCGCATTTTTAATTTTAATTAGATAACAATTTTTTAATATGCAAAAAGTTATAATTTTAAAAAATTATTTTTATAAAAAATAGTTTAAACAATTATAAATTAAAAAAAAAAAACTTTAAGCTTCGAATTTTGATCCATTAAAACAAATCAGAATCAAAGCGATCTTTAACCGGCAAAACACAACACATGAACTGGAAAGACAGAAGATTTGTGTTTGTTTTTAGCTGAAATTAAGAAAAAGACCGAAGAAAGAAAGTAGTATTTTTCATGGAAACTGGGTCCCCAGTTCTTCCTTGAACCAAACAAGAACATCACTTCAAAACCCAACACTATTAATAATCTTCGTTTTGGGTTTTAATTTCTGCTAATTAAACAAGAATCAACCTTTAAAAACGTCACTTATTCAAAAACCCAAATGCAAAAATTGATGGTAATGATCATGGAAATGAAAAGGACAACCTTGGACACTGAGAATAAGTGTCTAAATTCATGTTTTTATTGAATTATTTCTATCTGAAGAACATAAAGAATATATTTTTGTTGACATCCTCTAGGTTTGTAATAAAATCTTTTGAATTATGGTAACGCGATGTTAATTGTTAGGCTTTTACTATCAAACAAGCGTGGAAAGGAAAGGAACAGATTAAAACAAAAAGTCAATTGGGAATTTAATTAAACAAACGAATTTTCTTTTGTGGATGTGTTTTCCTGATCAAACGGTTCATGAAATGTCCTTTTTTTAATTTTAAATTAAACAATAATCCAAAATATAAAGTTTTGATTTTGGGTTTTTATCTTTACTTGTCAAAGATGGGATTTTTATTAGGTGAAAGAAAGATGTGTCCTTTCGGGGGTTCCTATTTGAGATTTCTCTAAACTTAGGGTTCCTTCTTTTTTCACTTGATTCTTGTTCTTTGGGAATATTGCTCATTTGGGTTCTCGATTCTCTTGTTAATCTAATCTGGGTAGGGGAGTTTTCTTCAATTTTAGGGATTTTGAAGTGACTGCAAATACAGAGGGGAAGTTCCCTTATAGGTCTCTGGTAGAAATTTTGGGAATTGCAGAGATTTTGAGTGGTGGGATTTTTGAGTTATCAGATTTACTGCAAGTGTTTTAGGGTTTTGATTTGATTTCACAAAGTTTTGGGGATTCTTAGAAAGAATCAATGGTGGTTTAGTGGTAAGCTTGAGTTTTGTTTGGTCTGGCATGTTTGCATGATGTTTAGTGGTCAAGGGTCTTCCAGGAACCATTGCAGTCTCCTTGCAGTTCTTTGTGGTGGTAAAGTTTCTGATACTAAACAAAAGCAACCGGTGTCCGATGATCAGCCGAGATACCCGTTTCCGGAGCTTGCTTCTTCAGGCCGCCTAGAGGTATATAAACAATGCCAATAGTTCTACATAGTATTATTGCAATGTTGTGACGTTTTTTGTATGTGTGTGAGTGCAGGTTCAGCTTCTGAATAATCCTAGCATTGATGAGTTCCGGCGTGTTCTTGAATCGTCGGATCCGAATATTGTTTACTTGCAAGGAGAGCAGAATCCGGATAGTGAAGAGATCGGCTCTCTGGTTTGGGGTGATGTTGACTTGTCCACTCCGGAAGCTTTATGTGAACTCTTCGGACCCACATTGCCCACCACTGTGAGTGATGATGCATGACTATGTTATGATTATGATGGTTGTTGCATGGAGTTTATAATTTGATTTCATTCTCCTTGATATATACGAAAAGTTGCTATGTTTCGGTTGTTCGATGACTTTCTTTTACGAGTTTTGCTGGTTTCTTAGCTTACTTGAAGTTGGTTATAATTGTTGGAGTTTGAAATAATCTAGGCCTAAATGTTTATCTAGGTTTATCTAGAGGTCCCCAATGGTGACGAATTGGCAGAGGCACTTCACGCCAAGGTAAAACTATTATCGATCATGATCATGGCATACGATTGTACGATCATTTTTTATGTTCACATAAAAGTTGTTGATGTTCATTTCTCATGGCAGGGAGTACCATATGTTATATATTGGACAAATACTGTCTCACGTTATGCAGCTTGCCATTTTCATCAAGCACTGTTATCGGTGATTCAAAGGTACGAATCTTCTACTTCTGCTCATTATATCGATAAAGCATGACCCGTTCTCCTACCTTCCTGAATGACAGTTGTATATCTTCATTGTTAAGAGAGGTTGCTGATAATTCTGTTAACTTCGGAAATCGGTTGATAACACAAATTTAAGCACACCACTTTCGATTATTTTAACCTATTTTAAGGCTTACTGAGATGAAGGAAATTTACTGGAGATCGTTCTAAAGTTCTGCAGTTTTGACCTATTGCAGTTCATGTAGCCATACATGGGATGCGTTCCAACTCGCCCATGCTTCTTTTAGAATGTACTGCGTACGGAACAACAATAGTGTCTCTTCTAATAGTCGGAAACAAAGTGTTAAGCCAGGACCTTGTCTGCTCGGGGAGCCTCCCAAGATTGACGTTTCTCAACCAGAGGTTGACATGCAAGACGAAGAAAGCTCTCCTGAAAATCTTCCTGCTGTAAAGATATATGATGATGATGTGACTGTGAGGTTTCTTGTTTGTGGATTGCCATGCGTATCGGTAGGTTTGTGTTTTAGTTTTTCTCTTCTTGAAACAGTAAATACTTTTTTTACCCCGGTTTATTATTGGCTGTTTACCATATGCTCTGCAGGATGCATTCCTTTTGGGATCTTTGGAGGATGGGCTTAATGCCCTCTTAAGCATAGAAGTAAGTTCATACGATCTTTTCTTCCGGACTTATATGTTCTGTTTTCTCCGCTTATTAACTAGATCCAATTGTCACTTGATTCAGATACGAGGGAGCAAGCTTCATAACCGAGTGAGGTATCGATAGACTTGAGCTTAGTTATTGTTTCTTTCGGGATGTTGATTTTTGGCTTTGTTCAGTTTTGAGTTGAATGTTTGTTGATCTTTTCTCCTATGGAATTCCCATTCCCCATAATATTGCTTCTTCGAAGTTACTTTTTGTGTTATCATCAACTTATGGGGGTTCTATTCTTATAGTGCTCCACCACCACCTCTTCAGGCGGGGACATTTTCTCGGGGTGTAGTGACCATGCGATGCGACTTTTCAACCTGCAGTTCGACTCACATATCACTTTTGGTGTCTGGTAGTGCGCAGACTTGTTTTATCGATCAGGCAAGTAATTGTGATTGGGTTATTTGCTAGTGCTGTTACTTTTAAGTTCAAGCCTAAAAAAATTCCCTTGTTTTCTTTTTGTCTCAGATTTTGGAAAATCACATAAAAAACGAGCTTATCGGGAAGAATCAGCTAGTCCGTGCACATTCAAGTTCTGAGGAGAGCAAATCTCCCCCATCCGAACTTCGTAGATCCTCCTCAGTTGCCTGTGGAGCAAGTGTGTTTGAAGTGTGCATGAAAGTGCCCACATGGGCTTCACTGGTATGATTTTCCTTTTTACCATTTTAATGTTTGCTCGAGTTTTCTTGATTTATTTGAAACCAAAACGAGTTTCTCGGAATGGCTTTTGACAGGTATTAAGGCAACTTGCACCAGATGTGTCATACCGCAATTTAGTTATGCTGGGGATTGCTAGCATTCAGGGTTTGTCGGTTGCATCTTTCGAAAAAGATGATGCTGAACGCCTTCTTTTCTTTTGCAAAAACCTGGGCAAGGATCCCTCCTCGGGTAGTTCAATTATTGCCAGAACTCCGAGCTGGTTGGTGCCGCCGCCACCTAGTCGGAAAAGATCAGATCCATGTAAAGACAGTAAACCTCTGAACCGTACCATCATAGAAGGTGTAAATGGTATTGCAAGACCGAAAACTAATGTTGCTGCTATGAGACCAATTCCGCACACTCATCGTCATAAGATGCTTCCCTTTTCTGGATTTTCCCAGACCGAGAAATATGATGGTGACCAAGGAAAGGTTAATTTGCCGGTAGTTCCTGTGAAGCAACCTGTGCCTGTCACGCATCGGAAAGCATTGTCGAGTTCTTATCAGGCCCAGCAGATTATATCTTTAAATCCATTACCTCTTAAGAAACATGGTTGTGGTAGAGCCCCGATACAGGCATGCTCCGAGGTTGTCTTCTTCTCTGAGTTTCGAGTTAAGAATTTACAAATATAATCCAATTAATATACTAGGAAAATTATGAATCTCTTTGCATCATACTTGAACTTCTTCATATTATTCGAATATATATTTATATTTTCTGGCAGGAAGAATTTTTGAGAGATGTAATGCAGTTTCTGATTCTTCGAGGACATACTCGGCTGGTTCCTCAAGGTGGGTTAGCCGAATTTCCCGATGCCATTCTGAATGCGAAGCGTCTCGACCTTTTTAACTTGTATAGAGAGGTAGGTTATTTTATGAGCTAAATTTGATGGGAATATGGCTATATATCATTGAAAGATTGAGCGTAACAGGTGGTGTCTAGAGGAGGCTTTCATGTCGGGAACGGCATAAATTGGAAGGGACAAGTTTTTTCGAAGATGCGCAATCACACATTGACAAATAGAATGACTGTATGTTGTTTCATCCTATCGAGTTTTATGTCCTTGTCGACTTTCTAACATCGAGACAATAACCATTGTTTTTTCCACTAATTTACCTAGGGAGTAGGCAACACTCTAAAAAGACATTACGAGACTTACCTTTTAGAATACGAATTGGCTCATGACGATGTCGATGGAGAATGCTGCTTGTTATGTCACAGGTATCCCTCTCACTTGCACACATATGTCCGAACGTATTCGGAATTGTCTGCATACTGACAGTGTAACGTTTTTGTATGAAAACAGTAGCGCAGCAGGCGACTGGGTGAACTGTGGAGTTTGTGGCGAATGGGCTCACTTCGGCTGTGACAGGCGGCAAGGGCTCGGAGCTTTTAAGGTATACCTTCCAAACTTTTCCCATCAAGAAATGAAACTAGAATACCATAGGATTATGCAACCGACTACGTTTTTATCTCGTGAACGTCAGGATTATGCGAAAACGGACGGTCTAGAGTACGTTTGTCCGCACTGCAGCATCTCGAACTTTAAGAAGAAACCGAAACCTGTGAACGGATATTGACCTTGGTTGTCACTCACCTTAGGAAATGTAATTAGTGTATTGTATCCAACCCTCCATTGTTGTTCTCATATATGGCTGAAGCCATGAAAGAGTAACTGATTTTCCCAATATTTTGTATTCTGCAAAACAGAGATGAAAGAGTAATTGTAGAAGAAGAATATTTAGTATATTTCTTGATTAGATTTGACGAGTTAGCTTTTGTTCATTGTGGACTTAAATAGAATATTTGAAAGTTTGAGGACTAATTTCGTAAGATAATGTACTAATTATATATGGTTTAAATAAGTTGAGGGTCCTTTTAATATTCTAGTTTTCATCATCAACGTTCGATTTGATAAAAATATAAAGGTAAAATAATAAAATATATAAAAATAGCAGTAGTTGAATGGTAAAGGTTTTTCATAATCCATGTTTACAAATTTATAATGATTAAATTGATAAAAATATTACCGGAAAGAATTAAAATTAGGGTGTATAAAACTGGGATCGGTTAATTATTAACAAATTATTTCAATTAACTGATAAATTCGGGTCACATTAGTTAATCATTTATCCGGTTAACCGAAAACTTCGGTTCGGATTAATCCTGATAACGATTTTTTATTTTATTTATTAACGATAGTTTTTCGTGTATTATTTTAAGTGTTACGTCGTGTGGTGTTTTATTTTATACAATTGGAGTAGGCTAGATATGGACAGTAAGGTAAACATGTATATTATAAAAGAATTAGCTTTATATATATTTATATATATATATATATATATATATATATATATATGAGTTAAGATCTATTTACATCAGATAACTAAAAAGTTTTTTACCTACAATTAATCCCAACCATCGATTTACACTAATCAAATTGAGTTTTAGACTGTCAATGGATCTAATCATATATATAAGAAAAAGCATTTAAAACTAATACTATTGATAATACTGATGGTAGGATAAATATACTAAATATCTGTACATATTTGCAGACACAGGTTCCTCAGAAAAGGAAAATAGTTAATAAAGTCAGTCCATTATCTATGTCATGGGATTTCAGTCATTTGGCTGTGCATAGAGTGTTCACTTCTTCTTGTTTGAATGTGCCATTGCAACCATTCATCTTTTCAATCATAAATTCACCATCAGAGGTTGTTAATGGATGAATACCAACACCAGATAACAAGCTGTCATCCCTTTCCTTGGAAGCAGGACCCGGTGACAATGACGATGCCTTCCCGTTGGATATGGCAGCAGCGAGCGCGACCGGCATAAGGCAGAGACCCTTACTCTGAAGATATTGCATGGCCTTTGTCACATTGGACTCCAAGAGTTTCACCACTTCCTGTTCCAAAGCAACTTGCTCTGGAGACGGCGAATGATCGAGTCCTTCGCTCACCAAGGGTGTTAGTGTCAAACCATTAGATCCCTGATAGAAAACATAGCTGACGGTTAAATCCGAGATTTTCGATGTTTTAAGGCGTAAGGTTTATGGTTTAGAGAAAGCAAGAATTTGGTACCTCGGCTTGGCTATCGGTGATGAGAGGAACAACTGCACCTGCTGCCCCTAGCCTGCTCATGCTTAACACCTGCAAATAATTTTCCGAAGAACCGAGTTCACTTGAGGTAACTAAAATTCCAGTAAATGTTTTAACAGCACCGTGGCTTGGCTCTTATTTGTGATATATCGAAAGCTTAGTCTTACCTTGACTTGGAGTTGAAGAAACTTGACATACTCTATGATTTCGTCGAGCATAGAGGCCTTGTCGGTCTGCAAAGTTCACCAAGATTAAACACATGCTCATATCCGATACATTTACTCGAGTCCAAGTCACATAGATCCAGAATGTTGGGGGTAAACCAACAAGGACATGTTCTCTCAAAAGCGAAATCAATGTGCTCAAATTAGGCCTTTTAATGACCATAGCAAAATACATACAGAAGAGATTACCTTATTGGAATTAGGTACAAGCTCTTGCAAATTCTTCATCCTTTCAGCAATCTTCTCTCTTCGGAGCTGTGATCGATCAAACAATAGAACAAATGCTAATATCAGAAAACGGAAAACAACTCGAGACTACGAACTTATAAGATGGGAAATACACTATAACCGAGTGACTGACCCTCTCTGCAATGCTATGTGGATCAGTAGCCTGACCTCGACGTGCTCTAACTCGTGGCTTCCCGGTTCCATTGCAAGCATTGCTGGGAGTAGGTGATGAACTCTGTATTAAAAGTGCGAAACTAGTAAGCCTGGAAAGAATGACAAGAAGTAGGGAGCATAATTTAAGTACCAAGCAAATCGAGAGTACCTGCAGCAGAGACGGTAAGCCTATCATAGTATTCGTTATTGAATGGTCGGAAGGACAAGAAGAGTGAAGAGTATTTTCCACATCTTGTTTTCCCTGGTACATTATGTGCAACAAAATGTAACTCAACCCCAAACTAAAAGAATAAAGAGTTGGCTTTTGACACAATACCTTTCCACTGATTGATGCTGATAAGTTCTCGGGTTGCAGAATTGTATCGATCTCCACAAATCTGTCATCTACATTTCCATTATCTCCTGGAAGACAAGAGCTCTGCATTCGGGTTTGTCCCATAAAAGTTGGAAGGGAAGAAAGTAGACCATCATATGGTAGCGGATGCCACAATTCGGGAATCGGAAAAAGGGTAAGTGATCTCTGAAACTCAGAAGATTCACCTCCACTGCACATCACATTCCCTCTCTCGTTAAATGATTGAGTCGAAGTCATATCACCAACAACTGGAAGACCATTTAAAGAACTGAGGTCCATCGAGCAAGAAGATTGAACATCAGCATTAAACTGTAGTCCCATTTGTGGTCCACCTTCCCCAGACATCAAACCATGCTCAACAACACCAAGAGAAGTACCATGTGCAGCTAAGCACTCCATGCCATGATTCGAACCGATCAAGCTTACCATCGCATTAATCCTATCATCTTGGTACACTGTTAGCGAACCAGCCGGCCGTGCATTTGGCTGATCCACTTTGCCATGAACCCAAGATGACCTTTCCTTACCATTAACATCAACATCGGGCCATGACGAGGAAGAGAAATACTGATCAAGATAATCATCCATTGTCTACATACAAATCTCACAATATTCTGCAGGACCTGCACAATATACATACATATATGATATTTGACATTAAGCTACATATATATATATATATGAAAAATCAAACTCACAAGCATTCAACAAGAAACAAATCAATTAGGAAGTGGGAATGGGATCTAAGTACCTTCTTTAAGAAGGAAGTTTGAGATGCCAAATCTGAGGCTATATATGGTGAATATATACATATACATACATAAATATATATACACACATATATTAAAGTACTAAATTTTAACATCTTCATCAATAAACAAGAAAAATCAAAAGTAAAACAGTACTAAAAGGAAAATGCTGTAACAGTTCTTTATACCCTTTTATCAATTCTCTGTTTTTTACAGCAATTCTACAAAAACCCAGCACTCAAAAACCATCTAAAACTCCAACATGCAAACTGGGTTTCCAACAACAAAAAACCCAAACCTTAAAACAGATAAAACCTGACCAAAGACTAAGTTTTCTTTAATATAAAAAAGAATGTTAAATTATAAAAAGAGCACTTACAAATGAAGTGAGTGAATCAGTGAGTTGAGTGTCAGCAGAAGAGGACGATTTGATTTCTTTTCTTTTCTTTTCTTTTCTCAGCATCCAAAAAGGAAGTGTAGCAGCTGTAGTACAACAAGTGAACGAAAAGATGTTTAGCTTTTGACGTAGAAAAACCGCTCCCTTTAGCTTTGATTTCCCTTTATAATAAATTTTGGTTTAAATTCATCATTAGTCCCTATACTTTAATAAAAGTTGGATTTAATCTCTATAATATTATTTTTGTGAAAGAAAGTCTACTTACTTTTTCAGTTTAAGGATTTTAATCCAATTATTAACATTTTATATCAATTTTGTCAACAATTACAATAAAGATAGAAAATGAATATTTCTTTGTATAACAATTAATATTTAATTTATTAGTCGATTAATTAATATCATGTACTGTATATCCTTCTATTTTTTTCGATTTACAGCACAAAGATTCGAATACCATGATAAATAAATTATGTGTATATAATATATAAACGTAATATGACACTATGTATATAACAATTTTAATGATTTGTAGAATTTGAATCAAATCGGAACTTTGTGTATATAATAACATAAAACAATAGTTTACCAAAGCTTAGAGGTTATAGCTCTAATTTCGTAAAAGTTCAGTGACTAGCATAATATTTTTACATATTTCATATAGTATCTAAATATTTTTACCATTTTGTAACGTGTAATCTTATTATTCGTCCACGTCACTAATGTTCTGTTCGTCCGTTCCGTTACTTTCTCGCTTCCGTTCCGTTTTTTAATATATACCGTTACAATAGCTCCTGGTTTGCGAGCTGATGATTTTACGAAATCACCCTTACGTGAAGTAATCTCAATTCTCAACCTCAATGATTTTATTGTCAACAATACAAGTTCATTTTGGTCATTTCCTCGAAAAGAAGTTTCAATCCGTCCCTTAAAAGGTGGAGAGGTTAAGATCCTTTGAAATTTGATGAATGGTTCTTCAAATTACAAAACTAGCCTCTAAACCACAATTATTGTTTATTAATTCTGCATTGAAAAATAATATGCGATTATTTCATGTTTCAGTAATTTTTTTCGGGTTTTTAATACCGATAAAATTAACTCAATATTTTTTAAGAATTTAATTGGGAAAATATATACTTTTAAATAACATCTGAAAAAATATTTTATTTTAACCTATGGAGATTAAATTTGTGTTTTACCTAATGCGAGTTTGAAATTCACGTTTAGCCAATTCGCATTCTATGTAATAAAAACTTTGTAAATTAGTTTTTTTCTCTTTTCTTTTCTTACCTTCAAAATTTGCAATTTATTCGCAAATTTAACCTATGTGAACTAAAAAGGGTTATTTTTTAAATGTTGTTTAAAAATATATTTTTTAATTAAAATTTTTTAAAAATTATTAAGCCGATTTTATCTTCTAATACTATCATATATTATATTTAAAGATACTAAAATTTAAATCTTAAACTTTGAAAATATAACGTACGATAATATTAAAAGTTTGTTCAGAAAAAAATCATTATATATGTATATATTAATTTCTCAAAATAATTAAAATATATAGAAACATAAACTACACAGAGATGCTGCTCATAAACAAAATTAAAATCAGAACTAATCTAATAGGGATTTTAGAACATCTGAAAAACAATAAAAATAATATATTAAAAAATAAATATTATATAAGCAATCAGAATATATAAGTTTTTTATTGTTTATTGATTATATAATAAATCCGTAAAAATATAAATTATCAATAGTCGATAATTTATGAGTTTATATTAATTGTGTATAAATTTGTATATCATCATTGAATCATATTAAGACATAATATTGATCGTTGATTGAGTTAGTTCAATTGATGTCGTTATAATACAATATATAAAAGAACGTAAGATCAAACATATTTGAACTCAATATCGTGACAAGGAGACGAGTCATTCGTTTTTGTGAAGGACTACTATTATTGGTTTCTATCTTGCCTACCCACCACATTTATATCTCAAGACTTCATTTTTCTATCAAAATACGTCGTCTCTTTAGGTGTGACAATATACTTATATATAGGGTTGATATTTGATGTACAATCAATAATAAACTTTTTTTTACAAACACGTCTAACTTAACTCTACAAATAAAAATCTAAATCTCCAACTCTAAAACCTTAAAAACTAAACTCTGACTCTTAAATAATATTCCCTAAATTCTAACATTTAAACTCTAAAACCTAGAATCTTAAACTTTAAACTAAACCCCTAAATTAGACTCGTCGTGAAAAACAAATTTTCACCGCTAGTGCATAAAATATTTTATGTATGTGTAGCTCTTGGGATTTTAATAGTTATATGTTTAAAGAATAACAGATATTTTACATTTGAAGTACTGTGATTTGTCTGCTTCAAATTGGGAGGGTATCAAGAACAGTTCTTTTAGGGCATCCAAGAGAAGGAATTCCCTAATATTCGGTTATGGCCATTTTCTCAGGAGAAACTCCAACATGTAAGGTAGGCATTGAATTTTACACAGTAGGTACGATAAGTCAAATCCGATAGTTTTAGACACGACACGAAAGAAAATACATAAGCATAAAAACAAGTACGAAAACATGTCCTAAGATGAACTGTATCAAACTGGGACTACAAGATTCTACATTCTTTTTTCTCTTTTGATGAGTGCATAAGGAGTCTCAATCATGCTCACTGAATACACAGCTGAAAAGCATACTAAATTTATTCTTGACTAAATGACCATTCATTGACATGTCCATTCACTTTCTGCAAAATATCAAAATTTTTATGATGTTACACAGAAGGGTCAAACTAAGAATTTTTCTGGGGGTCAGAGGTAAATTATAAATTTTTGAGGGATTAAATGCAATATTTTTTTTCAAATTGTAAACATAAAGGACTAAAAAGATAGTTTTCTTTTTTTATAGTTCTAGTAACAAATAATAATAAAATTGAATAGAAATCAGGGGAAGGACCAAGATTTTCAATAAAAAATAGTGTAAGGACTCAATTCACAAAAAACAAAGTATATTGACTAAGTTTTAGTTTTTGAAATAGTATAGGGACCACTAACATATTCAAACCTTTTTACAATTATTAATTTGAACTTGTGTTTTACCATTATCTTAGCTCAAAAAATTCAACTTGAGTTTTACACTTGCAGTTGCAGAGCCATCTCAGAGATATCAATTGAAGTCTGCAGATAAGAGGATGCTATATATGTTGGAGATCCTTTGTTGACCATAGATTAAAACAGTGTTAGAACTTACAACAACTTCACAATCTTCATCCGATCATGTCGAATTCGACAATTCTCGATCTAACCATATAAAAGGGTACACCATCTATTCTGACTGCATTAAGTGACAGACCAAACTTGCATGATTAACAACTAAGAGAATGCTATCGGAAGCATGCAAATGCATCCAAGGAAGATCATAGTTTACATGCATGAAAAAAAAAGGTAACTATCCATTCGGCTTATTCCAAACCTATTGATGGATGCAGAAGGAGAAATTACTCAGCATGCTCATGCTTATTGAGAGCTCAACAAGGCAACAACATAATGGGAAGTGAACTTGATCAGCTCAAGTTATTCTATAAAACCGAGTATACTTGAAAACAAGTGTAGGAATCTAAGTGCTTTAGAAAGCATGTTGATCATTACCAAGTTTGATCAGCTCAAGTTATTCCATTAAACTGAGTTCGAGTATACTCGAAAACAAGTATAGTAATCGAAGAACTTTAGAAAGCATGCTCATGCTTATTGAGAGCTCAACAAGGCAACAACACAATGGTAAGTAAACTGGATCATTACCAAGCTTGATCAGTTCAAGTTATTCCATTAAACCGAGTATGAGTGTACTCAAAAACAAGTATAGTAATCGAAGAGCTTTACGGTCATACTTAATGAGAGCTCAACAAGGCAACAACACAATGGGAAGTAAACTTGATCATTACCAAGCTTGATCAGCTCATGTTATTCTATTAAACCGAGTACGACTGTACTCAAAAACAAGTATAGGAATCTAAGTTCTTTAGAAAGCATGCTCATGCTTAATGAGATCTCAACAAGACAACACAATGGGAAGTAAACTTGATCATTACCAAGCTTGATCAGTTCAAGTTATTCCATTAAACCGAGTACGAGTATACTCGATAACAGGTATAGGAATCGAAGAGCTTTCGAAATTCCAAGTGAAGTAATAGTCAACAAAAGACAATGTATGATGGTGAACCATCATACATAGTGGGATTCAAGGGAGGGTACCGAAAGAACAGATTCTGTAGTTGAAAAATTCCAAAGCAGTGTAGAATCACAAACAAATTCAATTTCAGAAACGTGTGTAACTCAAGAACCAAAGATACAATCAACAGATAATGCCATCGAAATACCCAAATTCAAACAAGTAATATCAAACGTAATCCACAAAATTGAAAAAATTAAACAAAGCTAACCTTTAAGCAACCTCTGGAAATTCGTCCACCATTGAAAATCCCAGAAAACAGTGTCCTGCAACTTGGGAATTTCCGATTCTTTTACAACCTGTTCTCCATAACGAATCAAAAAGCAATGGAACAAACATTTAATCAAGACCCTAAAACCATTGCTTCACATAAAGCATCTCCCCACTGATGAACAAAGCTTCGATTTGAAGTATGTTGCGGTTTGGAAAGTTACATATTTGATGCCCGTGAGAGCGACGTTTGATGTCAAATGACTCGGTTTCTTGCTTTGGGTCGACGCTGATTTTTGTGAAAAATGATGGGTCTTTGTTGGTTTACGAGCTTGATGATTCTCTGGCTCATTTTTAAGGGTCATTTGAATCAAATAAATTTTTTTTTTCGTGCTTGCTTAAATGTAATTGGTTGAAGTATTCCAATCTAAGGCTGTAGGGTAGGATGTAAAGCAGCTAATCGGATGAATTTTAGGTCGAATCTTATTAGGACGAGTTAAATTAGATACAAGTTTTTTCATCGAATTAATATTTTTATTCGGGTCGAGTGTGGGTGAGTTTCAGTTCAGGTATGAAATATTTAATTGAAAGGTTAATTTTGGTTCGGATAGACTTCAGTCGAGTTCATTTCAGGTCGAGTTTATTTTAAGTCGGGTTAATTTGAGTTTCGAATTCGTATTAAGTTTTAATTTTGTACAAACAGTCGATTTGCTTTGGGTTTGATCATTTTTAGTGAATTATTTAATATCTTTCACGAACACAAATCACATTTAAAATAAATATTAGACATTATAATAAATAAAAATATCATCGTTATTTCAAATATTTGCTTAAATTATAAAATTAAAAATAAATAAAGGTCAAATTCAGTGGAAAAAAAACACTTTGAAGGACTAATATAAATAAAATATCATCATATTAAAAATATTATATTAAATTATAAAAATATAAAATAATTAAAAGTTAATTTTTATTAAAAATAAAATTTTAGTACTCAATTAAAATATCTAATTAAACTAGAAGCATAAATGTAACGATCCGATTTTTTCAGGTTCGAGCGTTGACCCGAGCCTTAAATCGTCAAGTTAGATCTCGTGTTTGAGCTTGTGGGATCGTGTTGGATCGTGATGAGCTTCGGTTTTATCTTGTTGGACCTCTTGGGTTTATTTTGGGCTTGCTTGTTAGGCTTAGCTTTTAAGTTGTGATGGATGAAGAATGGTAAATATGTAATTTCACAAGAGAGGAAGAAAAGGGTTTTGAATGGATTTAACATCTCTCCTCTCTCTTCCTCTTTCTTTGCTTGCTTTAGTTAAAGAGGAAAAGATACAAACTCGTTGCTTGAGTGTGAAAATCTCGTTTTGACCATTAAGAAAGAGTTGTTTAGTAGCTTGCGATCTTCGGTTCAAGGTGTTTATCTTTTGGGGAGGTTAAGGAAGAGGTTTGAAACTCAAGAACAAGGCTCAGAGGTTGGAAAAGCTTGAGAGAAGTTCAAATCCGAGTTTGTGGCTTAAGGTTTGTACATTTTTTACTCTTACCCTTCATATATCTTATAAAATGCTTGTCTTGTTTGATTGATTGTTAAAGAATTTTTAGATGGGGCCTGGGGAGCTTAGAACCTTAGAAATGGTGAGGTTCCTATTTGAGGTTAAATGGGTGTAAAAGTGGTAGAGAATCATCTTGTATGCTTCAATAAACTAATAGAATCAATTTGGGAATCAACCATGTAGATTAAGGGAGATTTCTTAGAGATTTACAGCCTTAGACCTGAAAGTTCGTGCAGGCGTATCGATACACAAGGGAGGTGTATCGATACCCTGTAGGCAAAACTTAGGCGTGGTTAGCAAGCATATCCAAATGGATGTCCCGTGTTTCGATACGTCACCTTCCAGTAAAGTTTGGGTATGGATACCCCAGAGAAGGTGTATCGATACCGTGTGGTGTATCGATACCTCGGGTAGGAGTATCGATACATGTGGTTATCTCGTGGGTTAGACAAAGATACTTAGCTTGGTGTATCGATATGCGAGGAAAAGCGTATCGAAACGAGATCGTATTGATATGCTTTGGAGGCGTATCGATACAGGGTGTTTCGATACCCCATAGAGACGTATCAATCCCCCTCTGCAATTTGTCCAAACTTAACACATTTAAAAAAAGGGTTCTTTAATTCTGGTTAAGGGCTTTAATGGGTATCTAAAGGTGTAAAATGAACTATAAAATAATGGACCTTGGACTGAGTTTAATATCACGATACATGAAAATTGACGAAAGTGACCGATGGTG
This sequence comes from Abelmoschus esculentus, assembly GCA_035048815.1. NCBI lineage: Eukaryota > Viridiplantae > Streptophyta > Magnoliopsida > Malvales > Malvaceae > Abelmoschus > Abelmoschus esculentus. The sequence continues at coordinate 17,995,609 of JAUCBN010000029.1, forward strand.
ACTCCATTATTTTTTAAAATAATTTCAATTTTATTTTTTAAAAATAAACCAAATTCTTTTTATTTCAAATCCCTAATTTTTTAAATTAGACCCTCAACATTTTTCTAAAATAAATTTATATTTTTGTTTCAAAATACTTCCCAATTTTCACTTACAAACCCTAATTTTTAACCCCAAATTCATTAAATTTCCCAAATAAATTTTTTTTCAATTCTTTAAATATTCCTAATTTTTACAATAATTTTTTATTAACGATCCTAATTTTTCACCATCATTTCGAACATTTTAATTTTTAATTTTTTAGGAGGGTGGTTACATAGTACACAACAACAGAAATGAGTAGATCAGATGATAGCTGTAACAGTCTCGCTTCTTCGAATTACACCACTAATTCAAGTTTGTCCGTCGTCGGAAAGAAGTCAACACCGAGGACTCGAAACGCACATTTCTACTGGGTCACAAGGGAACCAGGTTCATTGGAATGGTTCAAATGAATAATTAATGAAGTTGCAGAAATGGACCACAAAGTAAATATACCATTCTTTTCACTCCTAAAAGTGATTATAGTAAATAACATCTTTAATCCTCGTTATTTTCCAAACACGAAAAACAGGGTCAGATCGAGCTGCACAACTACCTTACAAGTGTCCATGAACAAGGGGATGCAAGATCCACTTTGCTAACAATGGTCCAGGCTCTAAACCATGCCAAACATGGTGTTGAAATCTTATCAGGAACCAGGCTAATATGACCAAATAAACAATATTAAAAGTACAGCATCAAATGGTTGTACACTATCAACTAATGAAGAGAATATATATATATATATATATATATATATATATATATATATATTATATAATACTTGACCTTTCAGTTTAGCCCATAGCTGTCACATCATTTTCATATTCTTTATAATACAATGGAAAGATCCTGCGCAGTGGGTTTTGGACAGGCGTAATAGGAGCGACAGTATAAGGTTTCTTAAAAATAAAGGTCCAAATATGATAAACTATATTCATTAATTGATATTAATCTTGAAATTTATTGTAAAAATTTTTAAAAATACTCTTAAAAATATGAGTTATAATTGTTAAAATGTTAGAATTATGTCCTAAATGTGACAATTGAATATAGAATCTTATTGATTATTTTTATTATTATTTCTTTTATAGATCCAATGAGGTTATGGATAGACGCAATATAAAATTACCGTACAAGGGCCCTTAAAAAGGATAATTGCTTCCGAGGGTCACATTTTTAGGATTAGTAAGACTATGAACAATTGCTTCTAAGGATCACATTTTAATAAATTGTACCAGACCCCTAAAATTTTTGAACCGCCCCTGATTGTACATGTATGTATATTTAAATATTTGTTCGACATATAATATAATAAAAAGATCGAATAAATATATAAATATAAATATTTGTTTGATCTTTCTATTATATTATAATCAATGGACACCCTTTTTCGAGGTATGAATACTTGTAAATGTAAATGTGAAGTATATTCTCCCATGCAAACTATTGACTTATGTTCATTAAGAAAAATCATGGCTCGATTCTACTATTTGCTCGTTAAGTTTATCAATTTTTATTTTAGTTTTTTAGATATATATAAAATATAAATAATGTTATATAAAACTTAATATAAACATACATTAATAAATTTAACAAAAAATGTGAAACAATTTTAAGATCTAAATTCTAAAGTAATAATTAACAAAGACATCAAGTTAACTATTGTAAAAAAAATAATGAGTTACTTACGAACTTATCTAACCGAGTTGAATATTGTTTGAGTCAACTTGTTACAATCTCGAATCAAACTTAAATACGAGTTAAGTTAATTTAAATTAAATATTAACCAAATCAAACTCAAATTCGAACTTATCGAATATTATTTTAGTTTTATGAAACTTCTTTTAAAGAAAAGAAATAAATGTGTAAACCGTAAACTTTCATGATAATTACTCTCATATTCAATTTGGAAACTTGCGTCGCTTTGGCCGAGTGGTTAAGGCGTGTGCCTGCTAAGTACATGGGGTTTCCCCGCGAGAGTTCGAATCTCTCAGGCGACGGATGAGTTTATTTTTTCTTAACACAATCAAAATAAAAAGGCGAAAACATGCTCCAAGTCCCTATACTCTTTCAACCTTTGAAGTTTAGTCCAAGATTTTTTATTTTAAAAAGTTATTTCTGTAAATATTTCTGTTTACTTGTCGATTCTTTAATTAATTGGGTTACCAATTTAATTTTAATTTTAATTTTAATTTAATAAAATAAATTGAATATTCAATATATATCACCACATTATAAGAAGGATTTAATTATATGTGTTTAATTTAATAGTTTTATTTTTATTCTAATTAAGAGATGATACATATTATGGTACAAAATTTAATGTATATTAATTTTTATTCAAGCCAGTAAAAAAATAAATATGAATTAAGTGGACTAGAATATGATACATTTATGGAGTATAAAAACATCTAAATTACTAAAATAAATTTAATAATTAAATTAAAATTGACACTTATATTTTTAAACTAAATTTTGTTACGAATATTTATATATATAGACGTCTATTATAATAAGAACTCTATCATTTGGAATATTATTTTTATTAATTATAGTTTAATATATTATGTACTTCTTATACCTATAAATCTATGAGTTTATGAAGGCATTGTAAAGAAATCAATATTGAGAATAATACAACTATCTCTCTTTTTATCTTCTCTTTGTTCTTTTATTCTTGTTCTTTATTCTTGTTTTAGTTCTTCATTATTTTATTTAAAATACGTTATCAACACGAGTTTACTCAGAAAATTTTTATTTTAAGTTTCTTCAAATATTTACCCGGTATGTTTTTTATTTTATATATTTTAATTTATAAAATAATATATATACGATGATGATTATAATTTGTATATATATTTATTAGTTAACATGTTATTTGTTTTGATAATTTAATCTGAGTATATTGACTGGACATCCCGTTCTGCGAGGTTATTGGTCTCAAAGGAGGTTTTTTTAAAAGGACCTTGTGAACTAGTTTAACAATATCGTGTATAAGGATTAAATCTTTGTTTATATATATATTTAAGATATAGTTGATCTAATTTTTATTTGTCTTTTATAGTATATCTTCTCTTTAAAACTCGAATAATATCAGATAATATTTATTCAAAATTAGATTTAATAATAGATAATATCCACTTAAATCTTGAATATTTATTAAATCTAATTAATTACGCATTTTAAAATTCAAAAAAATAATTAATTAAATTATTCTCATATCATTTATAAATACAGAGTGTAGGATTCAAGCATTACTCGCACCTTACGCATTGGTCGGAGATGGAATCGGTTTGGCCGACAAAAGCCGCGCCATGTCACATGTTTTTAGACAAGAATTTAGAAGTTCCAGCACATGAATGGCAGAAAAAAGTTTAAGTCAGAAACGATTTTCTTAAAGTTTTGAGGGTTAAAATAGTATCAAACTAATAAGTTCATATTTTCTTAATTTTTCTCTGTAACCGATATTTAGATAAGTATTTGTTAAATTTAATATTCTATTTATGTAGATCAAACTATTAAAGATATATATTATTATTGAAAACATTACTTGAAGTCAATATGATAGAGATGTCAAAATTTTAGATTATAAAAATATAATTATGTTTATTGGAGAAACTAAAAAATTTTATAGAGGAGACCTAAGTATATATTTTAAAAAAAATTTAAATTGACAGGATCAAAATACAATTTTTGAAAATAAATTATATATATATATTTTTTAATTTTTTTTATTCTATGTAGAGTAAGAAAACAACAATTGGCGAGGACCGGACCCTAAAAACTCCCCTTATGTTTCGCCCATGATTATGTTGATAATTTTAATGATTTGATTGTTAAAACACATTTATCTTTGTATCAGTATAAATAGATGGTCGAATCTTAATTTGATTGATATTTTTTAAGGGTTATAGATTTGAATATCGTACCTAACGGGGAATGAAAGGGAAAATGGACTATCAGAAAAGGAAGAGAAGTGTTTTTAGTGGGTCTAAAACCCATGACCTAAGTGAATACAAGAGAATAAAGATAATCAGTTTGGCCAAACGAACAAATGTGCTTGCCAGTATAATTCCAATAAGTTGTATAAAAACACATGATATATATTATTACCGGTTAACATATGATGGAGGATAGTATTTTTTAACGCTGCATCTGAATTTTATTAATCATCATGAAAGATATTATAAATACAATATATTTCAAAGAGAGAGAAAAGGTGACTAGTCCACTAAATACAAACGTGTAAAAAAGTAAATATTCCGTAAAGATTAACATACTATCAAAATATGAAAAGCTTCTTGAATATCCTTATCTCTAGCCAACTGAGATGTTTTATACGACGAAAAAGAAGTGGTAAGTGAATCAAACTATTACGCAAAATATTCCGCTATACAATTTTGATTACATCGATTAATAAACTATTAAACGAGTGAGGATCAATATTTTTTATTATCACTAACAGTCAAATCAGAAGATTAATGTTACGAGGATCTTTATACAAGTACCAATTGATCACTAAGATATACTCTAATTGTGTTAAACGATTGTCACGGGGTCAGAGTTTTCGCGCAAGGACTTCTATCCGTGCGGCACCTACGATGTATAAAATGAATCACAAAAACCAATAAAAAAAAGTAATATAAATGTAGAGAATACGCATGTCACAAAAATAAAGATTCATAATAAAATTTTAAAAATAAAAAATATGAAAAAGCAATAAAAATAATAAACATTAACGATCAATAATCAATACTAAAATTAATGTCCACAATAAAAAAAATATAAAAAAGCCTAGCAACTCCGGAGAGAAAAGAAATTAAGTTTAATTTTTTAAAAATGATTTAGAATTGTTAATTTAAAGTATTATCAATAACTCAAATAATAACGCATCATTTGTTAAAAAATGATAACATATTATTATAGATTAAATTAACTGAATTTATTTTTATTTTTCAAAAAATAATTTTCTATTTTAGCATAATTATATAATAGTATTTATTTATCTCAAAAAAAATAATAATGTTTTTTTATTGAGATCAACTTAATAATTCAAATATAGTTATTAATTATGTTACCTACTTGTATATTGTTACTTTAAAGGATTTATAATATGATTATTGATAATATATATTTTTACACACCGACAATGAATTATTAATGATATAATATAAAAAAGATTTTAAAATGTTTTTTTATAACAAATTGATTCTAATCAAGTAAGATTCTCAGAGAAATATTATCTCAATTGAATCTTTATTTAAAAATTTATTATCACATAAATTCATAAAATTTAATTATAGGCTTTTTAATGTAATGGCATAATTGAGACACTAATTTTAAGGTTATATTTTGATATATAAAATATGCAAAAAAATATATAAATTTAAATTATAAATTATAAACTCTAAATTTTAATTTTGAATTTTAAATCATATAACATAAACCATTAAAACATAAATCTTAAAATCTAATTAGGGATGATAAATTGACACATAATTATCAGGTCTTGGACTGACCCGAACCGTTAGTGATTATTTTTTATTAAAAAATAGGTTTAAGTCAGGTTGGGTTAGGATATTAAAAATAAAATTGGATCGGGTCAAATCAGGTTTAAAATAAAAATTTTCCAGTCCGATATATTTATATATTCTTATTATATTTTTTATATTTAATATTTAATATTTTATTATTTTTTATGTCGGTTGGGTTTAATTGAATTTTTTATTAAAATATCAGGGTTGGATAGAAGATAAAATATATTATGGTTGGACCGGGATAGATGATTTAATTTTCTATCAGGGTCAAGGAGGCCGAAAACTCACCCTATCCTATTGTCATCTCTAAATCTAACTTAAATCTTAAATTCTAAATCATATAACTTAAACTCCTAAACCTTAAACTCTAACCTTAAATCTTAAATTTTCATTGTCTATATTTAATCTCTATATATAATCTAAAAATTCAATATATATGTAATTATATTTTTTTAATTTTTATTTTAATAAATATTTTAATTTTTCTAATGATAGTAGAATACAATATCAAAATGACGTGTCATCACCTGAAATTTAATTATATTATTGCAAGTAGTAGTGTCATAATTAAAAAAAAAACTTAATTATGCAAAAGCTTTAACTTTAATTGATATATAATGATGTCCCGAGAAGGAATGATTAAGTCGGTGGCATGTGAAAATCTCCTGTTTTTGCGGGTCCTTCCACTACACATAATGAATATTATAATTATATTATGATAGCATTTTATATAAATTTATAATATATATAAGTATGTACCGAAAAATATTCGGTATATTTTGATTGAGGGACAGAGTTAGGATTTAGAGTTAAAAGAGACAAAACATAAATTTTTAGAAATAGGGAGGCAAGTTCATAAAAAAAATTAAAAGAATTAAAATAGGACAAAAATAAAAAAAAAATCAAGGTGGGGGCGATTGCCCCACCCAAACACTATACAGTATCATCCCTGTTTTGATTGATATTTTTTTTAGTTTCTTTATTTGAAAAATATTTATCTTTAAAGTTTATTTTTAAAGAATAACCTTCTTTTTGTACACGTATATTTTATTCGTATCTTGTATAATGCGAATTCGTACTTTGTATTTTATAAAACGCGAAATTAGATTAAAATAAATCATTTTATTTTAAAAAGTTAAAGAAATTTGTGTTGTACAAGACACGAAATACGAATTCGCATTATACATGATACAAATTAGGCCGAATTCACATCCTGCAAGATACGAATTAGGTTTACGTGTAAAAAAAACATTCTTCAAAATAAAGTTAAAAAAAGTTATTCTTTGAATAAAAAATAAAAAAAAATCTTTTTAATTAAGTCAACAAGACATACCAACTTTAAAATGGTACAACTTTGAATAATATTTTAATAACTTTTAAAATATTTTTTAAAAATCAGTGTTCATAATACCTATTTTAATATTTTTTAGTTAATTTAATTTATTTCGCTGTTCAAAGTTTAACTTTTTAAAATTATATTTAAAATACAATATTATAAAAAATAAAATGACTAATTTAATATTTTAAAAGTATTTTTAAAAAATATATTCTTAAAGAAATTTACCCCGCAAAAAGTAAATTTACTGCTATGTATAAACTATTAACCCATGTGAAAATCATTTATTTTTTTTGTCTTTTTCCATGTTTTCATTTTAAATCAAAGAGTTCAGGGTTTAAAGTTAAAGATTATGGTAAGGGTTTAAGAAATTAGGGATAGAGTCTATTTTTTAGAGTATAAGATTTATGGTTTAGGGTATAGAAAATAAGAGTTAGGATTGAAAATTTAATTTTTAAAATTTTTTTAAATAAGACACGAAAAGATATACCATAAAGAGACAAATAATTTTTACTCGCATCACTCACGTCCACGACGTCTCACTTGCGTATCATGAAAAAAATAATTACTTGATAATCAAATTATAACATGAACGCTATTCACCACACCATTTGTAATCCATGCAATCATATTCATTTATTTTTAAATAATTATTTGATAATTATCTACTCCCTAATTACATGTAAGAAAGAGGTGATGATTCACCTTAAAAAATTATGTGGATGAATCTAATTGATTGGGATTACAGATAAAGTGGTGGGAAGGGTTCAAATATAATTTCTTCGCATTTTAACTTCTCCGATAATTGCAGTTCACGAGAGATTCTACCATAGTCCTGTTTTGTCACGTCATCCGTGATTTTTAATCAATAAAAATCATTTATTTCATCATTAATCATCCATGTCATTAATCATTCACGGATTATATTTTAAATGACACGAAAAAATAAGCAAAAATTCATTGATTAAAAAAATTAGGGTAAACTTTAATAGAGATCACTTAACTATGGATAGGGTTACATTTGGGTCACCTAATTATTGAAAGTTACATTTAGATCACTCACTTATGGGTAAGGTTATATTTGGGTCACCCAATTATTAAAGGTTAAATTTAGATCACTCAATTATAGGTAAAGTTACATTCGGGTCACTTTTCATATTTTAATTTTTTATCAATTCGTGTATTAGATTAATTAAGGATTTCAAATGAGGTACTCAAATATTAACAAGGTTATACAAGTAATTTAAAAGAAAAAACGATCAAATTGATGTACCTTTTTTCGAATATAAAGGATGACCCAAATGTAACCTTTAATAATTATATGACCCAAATATAATTTTACCCATAAATGAATAATCTAAATATAACTTTTAATAATTAGATAATCTAAATATAACTATACGCATAATTAAGTAACCTTTGTTATAGTTTACCGAAAAATTAACTTAAAAATAATGATAAAATTGATAGTTATAATTAGACGAGCGACTTCCATAACATAATTTATCGCAGTGCACCAATCGAAGTTCCACGCGCGCGCCTCCCAACTTTTGGTGTCATTTATATCTTTCCGCTAATTGCATTCCATCAGGCGTGAATACACGCGCAATGGTAAAATCTTACTCGAAAAAGGTTTAATTACACTTAAAAGTTTCCAAATTATGGCTGATATTTTAAATTGGTCCAAAAACTTCAAAATATTTTAATTGACTCATCTAAACATAATATCATGTCAACCATATCATTTCTTCAATTTAATCGTCAAACTAAACATTCAACTTTAACTTGATATGAGCGTAAATAAAAAAAAACGAGAATAATTTTTTTAATAGAAACCGCTAATTTTATTAAACGAGAAAATATCCAATGTTATAATAATAATTTATAATTATCATTGTAAATTAAATACGTAATTTGGACATTTTCTTAAAACTAATCACTTTAGATCATACAAGGACCATACATGGAAAAAGTTTAAAACTCATCCAAAGACTCGATCAAAAAAATAGACACGAACAAATCTAACTTCATCAGCAAACGAACCACAAAAGGGGACTAATCTATTGAAAGACCATTGAGAATCGCAAATCAGAACTGAGCGTCGCGATAAACTATCAACGAGCGCAAACCGCATATCCAAATTCAATCCAAGGGTCCAAAGCAAGGAAGATCACCATGATAACAAATAAACGCTATCTTGATCAGTCGTGGCATCGTCAGATCCAACCTTAAAAATCAAAACAAAAAAATGCCAAACAACAGAAAAAAAATACCAAAAGGTAGAATTGATCATGCCACAAGAACAAAATAATTTATTAAAACTAACAAATAATATAAATAAAACAATATATTCCGGCAGTCGACGACCAATATTAAAATTAGTACCACCATCCGCACCTTAAAACAACAACAACAAAGTAGCGATGTTGCTAGAAGAGAAAAAGATAAAAAGCGACTAGGTTAAAATAAAAAACGAGAATAATTTAATGACCAACGATCTTATATTTAATATATTTGGCTCAAATTTTATATATAAATACGTATAATATGACCAATTTGAATACGACCCGAGACAAAGTTAGAGACACTCAAAGACATTTATTTCCTCAAAATTAAAAATATGATATTAACCCCTAAAAGTAAAATTATGATTTAGACATTCTAAAAATTATAAAGTGATAGAATTCCATATCGATCCCTATAAAAACATATAATTCAATTTTTACTATGAAAATTACGGATTTATTTTTGATTTAGCTTATTATTTTCTTAACACGTCAGCTTTAAACTATCTGTAATTTTACGTAACGATTAATATAACCGTTTAAATTTTGATTATATGTTTTAAAAACACTTCACTATCAGATTTGGGTTAACATTTAACGTTCAAGCTGATGACTAATTGGTCGGAAAATCTGACAATTCTATTGAAGTATTATAAAATTTATGGATCAATTTAAAATATAAGTTATAAATGGGGGACGTCCTGTAAAATTAATCCAAAAGGTCCCCTTTCTCTTCACTGTCATATTGCTATATTGTCGGCTTCTTTTCCCAGAAAATAAATATTAAAAAAAGCAGAGAAAGTAAAGAGAAAATGGAAAGAAAGCTGCTTTAGCTTCTAGCTCTGCTTTTGTTTTGATTTGCCTTTGCTTTTGTCTCTCTGATTTCCCGGCGACAAGTCTGTTTCATTCACCTTGATCCCATAAAGTTCCATTTCTTATCCTTTTTTTATTTGAATTTTTCTCGTCGGATTTTGGACCCAAAACGGCGAGTTTCAGGTCACCGGCGGTTAACACTTCGTGAAGTTAGTTCGGCTTATCGGAACCGATTGGAGAAGGAGATGCTTTGTGTGATTGAAATACCCAAACGAATCAAAAGCTTGTTACGAAGCTGATTAAGAGAAAAAATTCAGCTCCGAAATGAACTAAGCTTTGGGTATTTACAATTTAGAGATTTAGTTTCTTTTTTTTTGTGGGGGGAGGGGGGTTTTGAATGTGAGAGAAAGCAGCAGCCGCGGCGGCGGGGGCGTTTCCTCGTAGAGTTGAAGTTAAATTCATGGTTGGAGCAAAACAAATTATTGGATTCTCTAAGAAAAAAGGGGGGTATTGATTTTTTCCCCTTAATTGAACTAAATTGGCAAGAAGCATGAAGGCTCCACCAAATGGATTTTTGGAAAATCCTGTTGAAGGTTTGCTTGTTTATTTTTTCTTACCAATTTCTTTTGTTATTTGAGTATTGATTTTTTGCTTAATTATTAGTTGCAGAATGGATTCCCTTCTAAATTGTCTTTGGTTTAAAGAAATTTAGTTTCTTGTTTGGCGTCATTTAATGCTTTACATTATGATCTCTCTCTTTTTTGAGAAATTCTTTAAAATCCCATTTCCATAAAAATGGAAAGTAGCAAGCAACAAGACAAGAACTGAAATTATTTTAACTGAACTGAGTGTCAAGTTTTACTGTTTTTAGAGGGAAAGCTATAGGTTTGGGATCATTTAATATCATTTGCAAATTGGAGGTGAAATAAGGGGGATGGGGGGATGAAGTCTTTAATTATATAAGAATATTCTTGTTTATCCTTTTTCATGAAAGGGCAATCTGGAAAAAGAAAGTAGAATTAATAATTCATACACATTGGAGTTGGGGATTTCTTGCTTTGAGTCTAATTCTATAAAGTCAATTCTTAACATGTCTATCCTTGTCAAAGTTTGAAGGATATGGATATTGTGAATCTTTTGGTAGTTGAAGCTTTTTTATTAGTTTTATGACTTTCCCCACTCTTGTGTTTTTGGGATGTTTGATAATATTCTGGTTGGTTTCGGTAACACAGGAGAAAGGAAGAGTATCAATTCGGAATTATGGCATGCTTGTGCTGGACCACTTGTTTCTTTGCCGCCAGTTGGAAGTTTGGTGGTTTACTTTCCTCAAGGCCATAGTGAGCAAGTGAGTCGTTTTCCACATTCATTCCTATGGAATAATTGTTTCGGAGTCTGGTCTTTTATGAATATTTTTTTACTAATTAATATATATTTTCTTGTCAGGTTGCCGCATCAATGCGGAAAGAGACTGATTTCGTTCCAAGCTACCCTAACCTTCCTTCCAAATTAATTTGCATGCTTCATAATATCACATTGCATGTAAGCTAAAGCAAGCCATTGTTATACCAAGTTTCTTTTTTCTTTAAAAATTGGAAGGGAAAGTAGTTGTTCCGAAATGAGTTTTGAGCATTTATCCCGAGATTTAATGCACCATTTATTTGACAATATTGCTTTCCCTTAAGCTGAGTTGTTGCTGGCTTAGGTTCTTGGTGCATCCATGTACTCGGTGTAGATAACTTTGTTACCGTTATAAGTGATCTAAAACTGCAAGTTATAAGGTTCTTTTAAGCTTCTAATTTATTCGTTTGTTTAAATTTTGAATCAGGCTGACCCGGAAACTGATGAGGTCTATGCCCAGATGACACTTCAACCTGTAAGCAAAGTAGGTCAACGGCTCCATTTGAGAATTACTATATTAATATCGCAGTAACCGCCTCCCTTTTCCTTCCTGAAATTTGGGAATAATTTTAAAGTAGTATTCTACAGTTTGACAGGGAAGCATTACTGGCATCCGATATGGGCCTCAAGCAAAGTAGACAACCTGCCGAGTTCTTTTGCAAGACTCTTACAGCTAGTGACACTAGCACTCATGGTGGATTTTCTGTGCCTCGTAGAGCAGCTGAGAAGATCTTCCCCCCTCTGGTGTGTAAAAATTTTCAATATTTCGATTTCTATTTTAGGATTTGAGAGGCGTGGTTTACACATTTTGTGCCTACTTTTACTGAGACTAAAATGATAATATTTGGTAGGATTTTTCTATGCAACCACCTGCTCAAGAGGTGGTAGCCAGAGATTTACACGATAATACATGGACATTTAGACACATCTATCGAGGTATCAATCTCTTCTAGATGTCGCCCTTCTTCCATTTCACAAGCAGAAATCTTTGTGTTTTTGCTGCAAAGCTATCATCACTTGCTTTTTATTAATGTTCTCATAAATATGTTTACTTACTACTCAAAACAGTTTTGAGGATAAAGAAATTCATCGTTTACAACTTTACACTAGATATTAGTTAATAATGCTTTTGATGATACTAGTCATATCATTCTGTTCACTGTATTATCCTACTCAAAAGAATTCGAGGATAAAGAAACGGAATAATAGGCTTCAATGCATAATTGCTTCTTCACAGGTCAGCCAAAGAGGCACCTTCTAACTACTGGTTGGAGTGTCTTTGTTAGCAACAAAAGACTTTTTGCTGGTGATGCCGTTCTTTTCATAAGGTATGGTTCTTATACATAAATAAATGCACACATACATATATCATTTTATGCTGCTTAACCGGAACCCTTTGCTTAAATGTAGAGATGAGAAGTCGCAGTATCTCTTGGGTATAAGGCGGGCTAATAAACAACAGCCCTCTCTCTCTTCATCGGTGATTTCTAGTGATAGCATGCATATCGGGATCCTTGCTGCTGCGGCTCATGCTGCTGCAAATAACAGCCCATTTACTATATTCTACAATCCAAGGTATTGCTGCCTATAGCATATTTTGACTGTCCTTTAATTCATTGTTATCATGCAATCATCCTTTTTTTTTGTCTTAAAAAATAAGGTCTTAATATGTCAATAGTTTTTTTTAATTGATAGGGCAAGTCCTTCTGAGTTTGTGGTACCCTTGGCGAAGTATAATAAAGCCATGTATACTCAAGTTTCTCTTGGCATGCGGTTTAGAATGATGTTTGAAACTGAGGAGTCTGGAGTACGCAGATACATGGGTACGATTACAGGTATCAGTGACCTGGATCCTGTGCGATGGAAGAATTCACAGTGGCGTAGTCTTCAGGTATTCTTTCGATGTTCTGATTGTAGGAATGCAAGTGTTGTCCATTTTTATTTTGCACCTTTTCCCCCGAAAATGTCTGGCATGATTTCAGTGGAAATACATTATTAGCATGCACGTTTTAAGTTCATCTGTTTTATCCGTTATACTACATGGCTCTAATATACATGAACTTGCCTACATAAATCTGTTTCTGCCAGGGTAACATGTAAATCTAGATATTTGTTGCAGAAGGAGAAGAGGTTTGTAATTTTTCAATTTTGGCAATTAACTTTTAGATCTCAACAGGTAGGATGGGATGAATCAACTGCTGGGGAACGGCCTAGTCGAGTTTCAATTTGGGATATTGAGCCTGTTGTAACCCCTTTCTACATATGCCCGCCGCCGTTTTTCAAGCCCAGGTTCCCCAAGCTACCAGGGATGCCAGGTGAACCATACGACTAGATATATCTTGCTATATAAACAAGGACAATTAAAGAACTTAGTTCTAAGCTTTGAAGATGCTTTTGCAGATAATGACTGCGATGTTGAGAATGCTTTCAAGAGAGCTATGCCCTGGCTTGGAGATGACTTCGGCATGAAGGATTCTCCTAGTTCAGTCTTTCCTGGTACGAGTTTAGTTCAGTGGATGAACATGCAACAAAATAATCAATTTCCAGCTGCTCAATCAGGACTCTTTCCTTCAATGGTTTCTTCAAATCTGTTGCAAAATAACCTTAGTTCTGACGATCCTTCCAAATTTTTGAATTTTCAAGCTCCGGCACTACCTGCATCAAATATGCAGTTTAACAAAGCTAATCCGAACCAAGTCAATCGGTTGCCCCAGGCGCCTATGACATGGCCCCAGCAGCAGCAACTCCAGCAGTTATTGCAGACTCCTCCGAATCAAAATCAACAACAGCAACTTTCCCAACAGCAGTTGCAGCGACAACAGTCACAGTCTCATCTTCAACAGTCGCCTCAGCCACCTCTACAGCAGCAGCAGCAGCAACAACAACAACAAAGACAACAACCACAGCAGCAGTTGCAGCGACAACAGTCACAGTCTCATCTTCAACAGTCGCCTCAGCCACCTCTACAGCAGCAGCAGCAACAACAACAACAAAGACAACAGCCACAGCAGCAGTTGCAGCGACAACAGTCACAGTCTCATCTTCAACAGTCGCCTCAGCCACCTCTACAACAGCAGCAGCAGCAACAAAGACAACAGCTACAACCACAGCAGCAGTCGCAACAACAATTTGTATCGGCTCAAGTAAATAGTGGCATCATTGCCGCAAACCAAATCTCGAATCAAAATTTGCATCAGCCAAGTGTTTATTCTCAGATTCAGCAGCAGCAACCACAATTACTGACAAGCAATAGCCAGTCAACTCAAACTATCCTTCCGGGTAATAAGACTTCATATCCTTTAACATCATTACCTCAAGAGACACAGATTCAGCAACAGATGGAACAGCAACCTAACCTCGTACAGAGCCAACAGCAACTGATGCAATTGCGGCAAAGTCTATCCCATAGGACACTGCAGCAGCCGCAGACTCATCCACTGGCTAAGCAGGGCCTCTCTGAGCAACAGCTTCAATTACAACTACTAGAGAAATTGCAGCAACAGCAGCAGTCGTCCCAACAATTACTCTCACCAACCGGATCACAGTTGCAGTCTTCTGTGATGCAGCAACAGTCAATGCATCAACAAAACCAACCATTACAACAGTTACCTCTTTCTCAGAGTACACAAACACTTGGAAGCAATGGCTTTTCAACATCAATGCTCATGCAACCTCAACAGCCTGTGGTGAGCCAACCCCTGAGTCGGAACAAACCACTTATGGCTATGAGAACCCATTCTGGTCTTACAGATGGTGATGCTCCATCATGTTCAACCTCACCTTCTACCAATAATTGTCAGGTTTCACCATCAAGCTTTCTAAGCAGAAGTCAGCAAGTACCGCCCATATTGGTGACAGATCAGGTTGTTGAGCCTGCAACTACACTGGTTCAGGAGCTTCAGAGCAAGCCTGATGTCCAAATCAAACATGAGCTACCTGCCTCTAAAGGTCCAGAACAATCCAGGTACAGAAGTACAGTGCCGGATCAATTAGAAGCATCCTCTTCTGGAACATCTTATTGCCTGGATGCAAGCACCATCCATCATAATTTCTCCCTCCCCACCTTTCTGGAAGGTGATGTCCAATCACATTCTCAGAACAATCTTCCATTTACACCTAATATTGATGGACTGGCACCGGACACTTTGTTATCAAGGGGATATGACTCTCAAAAGGATCTTCAAAACCTTCTTTCTAATTATAGTGGCAATCCAAGAGATATTGACACAGAGATGTCTACTGCTGCAATAAGCTCTCAGTCGTTTGGCCTGCCAAACATACCTTTCAAGGCTGGGTGCTCAAATGAAGTTGCAATAAATGATGCAGGAGCTTTGAATGGTGGATTGTGGGCCAACCAAACTCAACGGATGCGAACATATACAAAGGTATGTAAGACTCTAAAATAGAAACATCGCATATACAATATAATCAGATTTTTTAACCTCAAGACTTTCCGAGCCTAAACATAAGTTCAAGTTACACAAACAAGTATTGTTTTTATCACCAGCCTGATACATATATGTTCTGGGGATGCTTTGTTGTTTCAGTAAGTTCCAATGTTATAGTATAAACTCTAATTTCTAAATGCTTGGTGCTGGTTTGAACTTGTGAAGGTGCAAAAGCGCGGTTTTGTGGGAAGATCAATTGACGTAACCCGCTACAAAGGGTATGATGAACTCAAGCATGATCTAGCCCGCATGTTTGGTATCGAGGGGCAGATGGAAGATCCACACAGTTCTGACTGGAAATTAGTTTATGTGGATCACGAAAATGACATATTACTTGTTGGTGATGATCCTTGGGAGTAAGTGACGACCCTAGTTTGATCCAACTTTCACCATTTGGTCTTTCTGTTTCAAGTCCCTAACTTTGTAATCTCTAATTCCTTGCAGAGAATTTGTAAGCTGTGTTCAGAGCATAAAAATACTGTCATCCGTGGAAGTACAGCAGATGAGCCTGGATGGCGATCTCGGAAATGTGGCAGTTCCCAATCAAGCTTGCAGTGAGATTGATAGTGGAAATGCATGGAGAGGACATTATGATGATGCCTCAGCTGCCTCTTTTAACAGATAAAATTCTGGAAACTCAAATACTAAAACAAATTCATCTTTCTTTCTGCCATTGGACTTTGCCTAATCCTCATTCATGACTTGAATTTAATCAAGCCTTAAGAAGGGTATGATTCAGAGGTGTTCAATTTTGAAACCACAGCCATTAAATCTTGGCAGAAGGATCTTGTATTAGCTTTAGCATCCATTTTTTTGACTTGGGAGCTTGAGTCAAGCTATAATTGAATGTATAATATAAACCATATTTAGAGATGATCCGACATTTTCAGCACGGTATACAATCTGCATATTTTTAGCTTAAAAAATTGCAAACTCCAACGATGATCTGCATCATTTTTTGTTCATGCTGCAGCAGATAAAATCGAACATTTCTTTCAAGTGAAATGAATATATTTAGGGTTGGACAGGATTAGATTGGATACATTAGACTCGGTCTCAATAAACATCGTATTTAAAAATTAGAACCAGTTTTGATCTCAATCACATCAGTTCTTAAATTTTAGAAATTATTTCCATTATTAGTTAGAACCGATACCAATACTAAGTACCTGATCAATTAATTTATTATTAAGAAAATCTAAAGAGTTTATTATTAAGAAAATCTAAACAAAAAAATTCAACCATCAATAATAATATTAAATAATAAAATTAGAATATTATAAGCTTAAAAATTAAAATTTTAAAACGAATCATACTCATATTATTTATACATAAAGAAAAAAATTAATAAGAAAAAATAAATAAAGAACATTATCTATCACGGGTAAAAAATCAATCAGGTACTTAATATTAGTCTCGATTCTATTGGGTACCCACCGAGCACCAAATCTAAAAAATAAAAATTTAATTACGGTCCCGATTATGACCGATACTTAAATTTTTGGATTCAGTCTCGATCCTACCGAAATCAATTTCGGGTAAAAACCTATCGAGTCTAACCAGTTCTGAAATCGAGACCGGGTAACTGAGTTTTTTGTCCACCCCTAAATACACCCATGCAATATCATATCAAAAAGTGAACTGAAACAATGAAAAATTTCATGAAAATTTCTAGGGACAAGAACAAATATGCCATCGCTTGTATTAAATTGTAGTCATAAACCTCATAACTTGATCTGTATCAGACCAAGTTGGACTAGGAGAGCACAGCCAATACATCAGATGCTCTTAGAGCAATATAATTAGCCCCATCAGTGCCTTTTAAGTCACTCCCTGCATACTTGGAATATAAAACCGTGTTCCCCGGAGCAACAGATAGCGGCTTCCGGTTACCTTCTTCGTCCATAGTACCAGGTCCAACAGCTATCACCTGTTTTGTTTCATTCACAGCATAAGTAAACATTTATTTTGCAGCGTAGCCGAAAGCTATACGGCTTGTTCCAATGACAAACATGCAACTGTTACTCACCATGCCAATGGAAGGTTTTTCTTTGCTTGCCTCGGTCAACAACAAACCGCCGGCAGTTTTCTCCTCAGCTTCTGCAACCTGCAACAATCTACATTTAAACACTCGACATTCTACCAAAAAGGAATCCATGATGACATTGCAGTGATACAACAACCGAATCAATGGATTTCGAAAGTATGATGAACCTTAATCAAAACCCTGTCGTTTAGAGGCTTGAGGTCTTTAATGTCATCTGTTTCAAGGATTCCAACAATGTCATCCTCCTTCAAGATAAGATGACTTGAACCATTGAACTCAACCTCAGTTCCAGCATACTTGGAATATATAACCTGAGCACCAGTCTACAAAAACGTAGGATTTCAAGAGTAAACATCGACAACGAATGGAGAGAAACAAAGGGAAGAATGTCAATTCCATGAAATCGACCTTAACAGAGCTTTCCAAGTTGGCCTTCCCCTCACCAATGGCAACCACTTCACCTCCCTGAGGCTTTGATTGAGCTGTTGTTGGAAGCAAAATCCCACCCTCAGTCTTCTCCTCAGATTCTTTAATCTTAACCAAAACTCCACCGCCCAAGGGCTTAATTGAGGTGAACTGATGTAAACCAATAAAACCATATCATATAAGCTAAGCACAGAAACACACAGAGGACCAAGAGGGACTGAAATTTTCAAATTTTTCTATTTTCTATTGATAATCTAATTCCGCACACCACTTGTGTACATACCTAATAACAGATTCCACTCAAGTCCAACTCTTCCATTGTTTTCTAAATGAAAAATCTAGATTCAGAGAAATTAAACTTTACCCATTTACAAGAATTATCTTAGGAGCAACAATGGCAGCCGCTTTTACAACAAGACCCTTACAGGACCTTTGGGTCAAAGACCCAGGCTTTAAGGTCCCAAAAGAAGACAACTTTACAATTGATGGCCTTAAGCCTTCAAAGGAAGCCAAGTTCCTTACTGACACCATCATCGATGATGCTGTTAGCTGAGATGTAGCCATTGCTGCATTGAAATTTTCCCAGGAAACAAACAACTTTCAGCTCTAGCAATCATTTTTTTCTTAGTAAAGAAAAGAGGGTTTACCTTTAAGAAAATAACATACCTTTGAGAAAGATGGGGTTTTGGGGAAGACACTGAAAATGGTAAGGGTTTGGTTCAAAGATGATAAAAACCCTAGAGCGTTTTCTAATGGGGTTTATTTGTTTATAATTTATTATTTAAATAAAAATATTTTAATATATTTTATTATTAAAAATATATACTATAAATGTTGATAATTTTAAAAAATAAATAATTAATAATATATATCAATATATAAAAAATAAATAATTAATAATTATAAAAAAATAATAATTTTTTTATATAATCTTTAAGGCCACGTACAATAAAATTATTATCATATTTCATAATTTGCATCGCAACAAAATTATCAATTTTAAAAATTACCCGACAGAATTCATGGTTTCATATACTTAATAAATTAAGATAAATTCTTTAAAATTTATATATACTTGACTTAAATTCTTAAACTCATTTATTTTGATTTTTATTATTTTATTTGACTTTTAACTTGCTTTTCAATTTATTGGCCTTTTCCATCTCATAAATCCAAAAGAGGATAATAATGCAGGAATTATTAAACCAAACTACTTTTTTTATTATTTTTTAATTTGATTTAATTTTACTAATAAATAAACATTTTTAAAATTTAATAAAATCATTTTAATTTTTTTTATGCAAATTGTATAAAGTGAATTTTATATTTTTGAAGTGTATGATTTAGTTAGTGGCGCTAAACTCAGCTGAAAAAAATATGTGAAACAAAATATTAATATTTATATATATCCATAAAGTTATCATCATCAGTATTTACTAAAGAATTTATATTAAATTATTTTTAATAAATTTTATTTACACAAAAACATGTGTTTTAATCATTAGTATTTACTAAAGAATTTAATGACTTAGTGATTAAAATGCCAAAATAAATTATTTATGATCAAAACATTGAAACTTAAAAGTTGGATAAACAAAACATTAACAACCGACTGTCGTTTAAAATTTATCGTTTGAGTGACCGAAACGAAAAAAACAAAAACAGTAACAAATATAGCAAAACTTTCTCTCTCTACAATGCTATCAATGGTCTTAAATATTATCTAAAGAAACGAACAAAACTAACCACAGTATAAGTAGAAAAACTAAAATGTAAACAGTAGAAGCTGGTAATGGCAATGGCAATGGCAACGGCAACGGCAATAGAAGCATCCCATCAGTTTATTGGTAGTACATATGCTGCTGGCTGGTCGAGACATTTTGGTATCCGGCGTTGTACATTGCCCAATTGGCTCCACTGCCAACGGCGTACTGACCCTGTGGATGCATCATATTCATTACTTGGGTGCCACCGTAGGTAGCAAGGTTCGCGGCTGGTAGAGGAAGAGGGCTCGAGCTTGTTCTTGGTGCCGTCGGTTTGCTACCCCATGAGCACTGCAACATATAAAAGATTTGAAAGGTCATATGCGGCCATCACCCGCCAGAACATAATATTCGAAGTACTGTTAGTTGAACCGATACGTTCCATGACAGGATGAATGGTTGCTCATGGTTAAAATTTGAATCGATAAAACCGGCATTTAGAGACTAGAAATACCTTAATTGGTTTCCCGTGAAGAATTTGAGCATTTCCCATCTGTATGGCTAGAGCTGCTTCATCATGTGAACTGTATCTCACAAAACCGAAACCTTTATCTCGTTGCAGGCGGACATCCTCAATGGTTCCTGCTCCAAGGGCATGGAAATGGCTGTGGAGATCAGCTGATGTAACCTGCAAATTGTTTTACCTATCAGAGCCACACCACCAAAGAAAACCGAGCAACTTCGATCTATGAGATGGTAAAATACTGATGTGTAAGCGAAATTTGATATTGCTAGTAAAAAACTACTGAACATTCTCATTTTCACCACCTAATGACTAGTATGTTATGTTATTAAGGTTCACCGAGGAAGTTAATATCGATCTTGTTATTAGAACACAAAACCGGGAAATCCGTCTTCATTAAGTTAGGGTGGGGCAACTTGACCATGGTACATATGCCTTTAATTGATCACTAAAAGAAAAAGTAAACTTGTATTTTTTTAAAATTTAATGCTTGCCTCAGGAGCAAGATTGCCCACATAAACGGTGGTATACAGAGGATTGTTCTCCGGAGCATCATCATTAGATTTTTCTTGACCTTCTTCTGCAAGAAAAAGAATACCATGATTGAGAACTCTACCGAGATGGAGCAAGAAGGCATGCTAAAGTTTATATCTCAAAAGTCCATACCGACAATGAAGGCACCAACAAAGGCCGCAAATACGAATTAAATGTTTTTCAAATTATAGTTGTAACGCATTCAAATTTCAAGAAGAAAATACTCCAAGTTTATTCATGGAAAAAAATGGAGCCAAGGGTGTTTAAAATAATCGGGACTGGATACCAACTACAAGAATGATTTCGAAACTGAAAGATAATCTTACCAGAAGCTCCATTAGCTGGCTCTACAACGCTTTTGGCATTGTCATCATTGGAAGTGGCACCTTTTGCAGCCCAGTTACATCGGATCTGTCTACTTCCAAGCCACTTCCCTGTAATAAGCCAAAAAGAAGTTATGGGCATTTAATTAATATTTATCTGAATATAGGCAACTATATCTATAAAAGCAAAAATTTGAGTACCATTTAAGTCATTTATTGCACTTTGGGCATCCTGAAAAGAAAAAAAGAACAACCGGATGAGAAACTAATCACGACTTTACAAAATCATACGTAGAATCGTAGATACTAGATAGTGCGTGTGAGCGAGAAGAATCAGAAAAATATCAAAGTGACCTGAGTACCTGTTGGTTTCTAAAAGAAACAAAACCAAAACCTCTCGAACGCCCGGTTTTTTGATCCCACATAACCCTTGCATCCCTGCAACCACCCGAAAGTCCCATTAAACATGAATTTCCAGCAGTTCTTGATCGATAAATTGAATCCTAGGTTAAAACAAGGAGAATTAGTGCTCACGAACAACTGGAATACACAGAAAAGCATGTGAACAATGTAGCATCAGTAACTTCAGGGCTGAGATCACCGACGAAAATGTTGTGATGACCTGAATGCCAAAGTAGATATATATAGCATTAGTTGTTGACACAACTCACAAGACGCATTTAGAATATTAACCGAGTAGAATTAATCGATGAACATATATATAAACCTGATGTATCCTCCCTCTGACTGCTGGCATACGCCCAATTCACTTTAATAGGTTCCCCAAATCTGCAAAGAAGACAACATGTTAAAGAATATCCGACAAGCAAAATAGCCAATGCGAAAAAGGGTTTGTAACTTCAAATCGTTTACTCACAGATGCCTTCCGTTAAGAGTCACGATAGCAAGGGCAGCTGATCTGCGATCAACGTAATCCACGAAACCATACGATGTCTACAAACAAAATATGCACCCGCCATTAGTGATTATATATATAAGCATAACCCCGAAAATCAAATTCGAAGCTGAAAAACAGCGAATCAATCGCATCGAAAGAAGACCTTATCTTTCTTAATAAGTTTGCATCCTTCAATGGCACCGGTACTCAAGAAAACTTCCTGCAGAAGGGGTTCGGAGACCTGCGGGTGAATATTTCCGACATACCTGCGATTTAAGCTACAGTTAAGCCAAACAAAAAGGCGAAACACACTAATCGAATCATTAAATGCAAAAGCTTGAGCAAATGATATAGTATGAGCTAGACAACACTCACACACTGCGGCAAGTAGCTGCATCAAAATTAGGAGGAAGATTTCCACTCAAGATAGGCTCTATCTGCAAAATAAATCAAAAAAATTCCTAAATTGGATGCAAAAAAATAAGTAATTTTCCTAAAAAAACTATTTTCAATCCACGTTTGTTTCTTTTAGATTCTACTCATTAATAATAAGAAATACTAGCTAACAAGCAAATTGACATTAGAGACAAAACCTAATTTGAATAATCAAGAAGCAAACTTTATGATAGAAAATTGAAATAAAAAAGAATCCAAATCTAAAATGAAAAATTAGAAAGAACCTGAGGAGCGGTGAAGAAACTGGGATTTGGGTACAAAGCTTGTTGCATCATAGCTTGCTGTTGCTGATTTAGCCCTTGCTGCTGCTGCATCGTCTTTCGATTGCAATAAAAACACAAAAGGGATTTTTTGAAGAAGAAAACTGGAAAGCAAAGGCGAAATTGTGATGAGTTAAAAATGAAAGGAAAATTTTCATTAGTAAATAAAAATAGGGTAAACTATCCAGGTAACCGTACAAAATCCAATATTTTTATAATCAAATATATAATATTTTATATTTAAATTAAATTAAACATTTAAAAAAT
Source organism: Abelmoschus esculentus (assembly GCA_035048815.1). Taxonomy (NCBI): domain Eukaryota; kingdom Viridiplantae; phylum Streptophyta; class Magnoliopsida; order Malvales; family Malvaceae; genus Abelmoschus; species Abelmoschus esculentus. The sequence continues at coordinate 18,018,947 of JAUCBN010000029.1, forward strand.
TATTTTAAATGTTTAATTTAATTTAAATATAAATTATTTTTAAATTTAATATTTAATATATTTATATTTAAATTAAATTAAGTATTTAAAAACTATTTTAAATATTTAACCTAATTTTAAAATAAAAAATTATTGTTATAAATAAAGTAAAGAACAAGAATAAAATAGGAGAACAAATATGACAAATAGATTTTTATTATATTCTCAAAGTAGGGTTATGAACAATATTTTGTCCAAAAATCTATATTTATAGACAAAAGATGAAAATTCTAATTCTAATGGGTATTAAACCCTAATAATAAAGCTCATTAAGTTTAACTTAATATATGAATATCCACCATAAATAAAGATATTCATAACACTCCCCCTTGGATATCCATAAAAATAATGTGTCTCGTTAAAACCTTATTAAGATAAAAATCTTGTGGGAAAAAATCTCAGTGAAGAAAAAAGCGTACACACATCTTTAATACGCATAATATGTTAACTCATTAAAAACCTTATCTGAAAAACCCATTGAGACAAAACCTTGATTAAGGGAAAAAGAGTGCAACGCGTATTTACTCCCCTTATGAAAATATTACATAAGATCTTTGAATCTTCATAATTCAATATTGAATACAATCTTCAAACATTGAAGTGGATTATGCACTAGTGGATAAATCTTCTAAATTATTACTTGAAATGATTCATTGAATACTATTATTCTGAAGATCATGAGTGACGAAACTTGAAAGAAATATGTTTCGTTTTATCATATTTAATGTATCCACCTTGAGATATAAATTTTGTATTATCTCTACAGAAGATAGCTTGCATCTTATCTTGTGAAAGCGATTCACATATCTTCTGGATATGTTTAGCCAAACACATATTTCGGCTTTACCTCATGCATATGAATTATTTAAAGGTAACGATCTCATAGCACTTAAATAATATTTTTAGACCAGCTAAGATACGATGCTTCCAGATCAAATAATGTATATATGGTGCTTTTAGATCAAGAATATCATTACCCTTTTCTAGAGGGTGAAATAGATCATTTATATTGAGAGACATAGCAACCATAAGGGTGATCAATGAATATACGTTATGCATTTAAAGTCTCTTTAAATATTTTTTTTGTATGTCGATTGATGCATAAAGATTTGAGGAGATCTCTTCACGAGTCTGAACGATAATCAAATCATCGACATAAAAATTCAGAGTTAAATCTCTTAATAAAAATGCTTGGGAAAATTAAATAATTCATATAACATCATGCTAATAAGTATTCAATGAGGCGATTATACCAAATACGCCTAAATTGTTTTAAGCCATAAAAAGATATATTCAATATGATTGAATAATATTCTCGAGAACTTGAATTAACTGCTTATGACAATCAAAATCTTTTCGGAAGTTTCATGTCAACTTGAATCTTCACTTGGTAAAAATTGTTTTACACTTAAATTATAATAAATGTGAGTGAAGATTTACTTGATAAAAATGATGAGACGGAAAAAATAATTAAATAAATACTTTTTATTAGCTAGTCTCATGGATGACGTGGTGAGAATATCTCATAATATAATTTTTCCTTAAGATCTTTTAACTTAATTGCGAGAATCACGTTTTAAGTTAGTTCGATTTTTAAATTTTAAATTTGGGTCATTATATAAAGTGACTTGTTTGTAACAATAAACTAAAGTAATTATAAATTATTTCTCCGTCCTAATTAAATTTATCTTTTAATGATTTATTAAAAATTAAAATTTTAAATTGATTATGATTATTTAAAATATTTTAAATAATTAAATTTTATAAAATATATTTATAAATTACTTAATTAAAATTTTTTAGTTTATATATTTTCACATTTTTGTGAATAACAAATTTAATTAACATTGAATGAAAGTTAGAAAATTTGACAGACAAAAAAAAAATCAATAAACGTTTGGTGATCTCCTTTACTACAAGTATAAAGATGAAATGTGAAAGGCATGGGGCCATAAAATTAATGTTTGATATCACATTTGTAATTGCATATATACTTTTAACTCTTCAGTCCTTCACTATACTATATCTCCCTTGCAGTACAGTTTTTTCCAGGTCTTCCCCGGCTTTTCCACACCATCGAAAGCCCTTTTTTTCCGTCGAGGCTGCGGATGTACTCATTTCAGGCCAACTTTTATTCAGCTGCCTCCTCAGGCAATGTTCCGGAAGTGCAGAAATATAAAATGTCATGGCACACACAAAGCTCATCTATGTTTAAGTATACTAACCACTATAGTTTACGTGGTCCGATAACACTAAGAATGAGCCGATGATTTGATATCAGTTGAGAGCATACCTGAACCATGATGGAAGAAGCTAACACGTTTGCGTGTTATGTCTCGGAGCATGGTACAAGAGTTTCTTTGTTAGGCAATGGAGGACTAAATTAATGCAAAGAGGATTTCATTCCATGTGTCGGGAACACCGGGCAGACACCAATGCAAGCAATCCTGGACTCCGGGAGTTGCCGTAATACTGAACCGAGATATGTGACCCTCATCTCTGACCTGAGACAATGCTGTTATGTCGAGAAGTTTAATCCTTGTCCCCCTCACAGCGCTGGCAGCGTCAAGATCACTAGACTCTTCTTGTGATACTTCTTTGCCTATAGACATAGGAGTAGTGTTGTTACAACTCCCTCCTGTGTTCCAGTCCCCATTTACAAAGTGCCTCGGGGAGAGACTCCGATAAAAGGCTTTCAGATGAAGATGTTTCGGGAATTGGGAGTTCAGCCATTTTATCGTACCGTGGATTGTGAAGTTCTTGGCACTTCCCATATCAGCTATCTTCCTGTTCGTATTAGGCTTGCCCCCAACGTACATGATCCACTTGTTAGCCTTAAGTTTCCCTCGATTCCAATGATGCCCCGAGTTTAGAACCAAGACATCGATTCTATGGAGAAAATCACGCAAAAAAGCTGGAGGTCGATCGAGATGCATTGCATATTCTGTCTGCGGGTCCTCGGGGTTAAGAGGCTCCAAATCACAGAGAGTTGAAGACCAATAGTAAAGGACAGTAGTATTGGTGCTGGGAAATCGATAAGCCCAACCATTAGGACGTATACCACCGGGTGGTATGACAAGACCAAACTCTGGGCCAACGTCGAGAACATCCAGGCTTTCCTTACCAGCTGTGATCATGCACATTAGAGACTGGAACTGCTGCCTACCCAATGAATCTCCAACAAAAGCTAAAGTTCTGTTTTGCATCCTGTAATGCATCATAAGCACATGTAAATGTCCAATAGCTACCGATTTTATTTCAAACAAAACAAATGAAAAATATTCGAGGAAAAAGATATTATTACCTTTCTAAGAACTTTGACCCTTCAAATTCTTCCAATTCACAATCCGTTGGTTGCCATCTTAGATTCTCAAAGGCAAAATCTTGACGCTGCATCATACGACAGGCCCACATTGGTGCTAGCCACTGTTTACAACCAAGCCCAGAATACAAAGGCCGCCTATCATCTATAACCCATTTCCCTTTTGTGTAATCACAACCTGGAAAAAAGATAAAGAGAAAATGAGAGGCAATAATCATGTGGTAATCACTTACTAATCAGTCATAGTATCACAGCATTGAATAAACAGGTTCAAAATCTACGGATTCAAATAGAAAGGGAACATTGACATGATGACATCATAATCGAAGGCAGCTTGCTCGTTAATCAACTACTCCACTAGGAAAAAGACTAAATGATGAACTGTGCAATCCAAATTGTTGTGACGAATGGTTGATATTGCATCCATGTACTATAGCATGCAAAACCTACATGTGAGGTTTGGAAGAGGCAGTAGAAACAGTGTGAATAACTATTTGCTCGGCTATCCACCATTAGCTTAAAAGACCTCGATCACAAAGATTGGTCAGACATAATCTTATCAGTCATGTTGAATGCATTTCCTCCCCAAGCACAACATATATAACGGAACTATCAGCAGAATTTCTTTGCTACAATTTCGAAATGTAACCTCATATACAGGGATAGAAATATGCAAAACAATAAGAATTTGTATCATGCAAAGGCAATATTCTACCTTGATGGTCCATCCTTTCTTCTGCTTGTTTGGAAAAATTGGCTCCTAAAATTACATTATTTGTTTCCTCTATCTGTGTTGAGCTTGATCCACTTTCAATAACACCAGTTTTCTCTCTTTTGGGACTGTGTTTGTGTTTCATTGCTTCTTCTGCACCATCATAATTCATAACAAATTAAAATGGGAATCCCAAAAAATAAGATGATTTGCAAGTTGCAAGTGCAAACAGAAGAAAATGGATGCGGAAAAAAACTAATATTATTCATTGTAAAAAAAGTAAAGGAAAATTGTACTGGAAAGCACAAAAACAGTCAGCATAGTGCAAACAATAGAAATCGAGAAAATAGAATAGAAAATCTAGCTCTAATCATTGATGACTTTGCATCCAGACAGATATGAAGCAGGAAAATCAACAGATCTACGGCAATGGAAATGTTTAACCTAAACATGCAAATGCACATCAAAATAAGAGATATGGAAACTATATGCCGTTGACATTGCAATTAGAGGCCTCAAACATCATCTTCCGGAAAAAACTTATACTCACGTCGATGGAAGTATAAGATACCAACCAAAAACAAGATTTAGCATAACAACTTATTCTGCAGGATTAACCACAAAGACATAAAAAGATTTATCTTCATTCTTGAGACAGGAACTGATTCAATGTCTGAAAAACTTTTGGCAATATCAGTAGAATGTGTCTTAACTACATGATGTTCCCCTTCGTTATTTACGGCTTCACTCTGTGTCAATGTAGAAATATTTTCTTTCACATGTCTTTTGGAATCTACTGGTATTGCTTTAATATCTGCACCAGATATTATGGAAGTAAGGGGAGCTATTGTGAGTGTGAAAGTAGCAGTACTCTTATCCAAAATTTACCTCCCAAGTTTCTAATTCAAATGATCATCAAATATCCCTATTTTCCAGAAAGCTTAAAAATCAGAGTAAAGCAAATACCAACTACATGGCAATTTGGCATTGATGTCTGTTGTTAAAAATGTCTTGCAGAGCAGCAGGCCGAACCATATTGTAATCCCTAGGCAGCTAACTACTAGACTTGACAAATCACTTATTATAACATAGAAATAAACGACTCCTTTATTGATAGAAATGTATATATGTGGCAATAACCAGGAATATTAACAGAATGCAGAATATAAACATAGCACGGGAAAGGAAAAAGAGACAAATAACTTCATATTGGACTCACATGGACAAGCATATGAAGCAAGAGAGGACTAAAATAATAGTTGGAAAAAGGTACTTGGATTATACGATTAACAGAGAGCAAAGCTAAAAATTAGCACCGAGAATAAATACGATAGCTCCAAACAAACCTGGAGGGAGCTGCAACTGATTTTTTGATGTTAACGTTGAAGCAAGCGTTGGACATCTGTCCCATGTCCAAATAAGAATAGTTGTACATACAAGAACAATGAGAGCCAGAGAGAGTTCTTTGGCCCTCCACCTCAGTTTGTAAGGGACTCCCTTCATCCTATAGCGATACCAAAAGCTAGATTTGTCAAAATGTCACTAACAGTAGAAAGCAATTCCAAGAATAAGAAAGCAATAAAGGCCGACACCTCAAGGAAAAACAAAAAGGAACAAAGTTGCAGATCCATCTACAGATTATTTGAGTATAAGATAAAGGTATAAACAATTAAGGCCAAAAGAAAAGAAAAAAGAAAAGAGTTCCATGCTTCCAAAACAGCTACCAACAATCCAATTGTCTATCATACATTCTATTGCTACAAACTTATGCAGCTAACCTAAGTGCTAGGAACATAGAATGGGTCATAAAAAATCACAAAAAGGATGCTCTGAACTAATGTTGCAGAGCATAAAATATCCACTTCAAATTTCCGGAAACATTCCAAACCGTTATTAGGGGATAGCAATACTCCCTCATATAAAGCATTTGAACACAAACATCTCGAAAAAACCCATCAAACTTACGAAAATTGGATATTTTGACTCCATCTTTTTGCAGAAATCCATCATAGCTAAGCTAAACAAGCTTGATTCCATGTCATTGTTAGAAACCAACACAGATCCTATAGAAACTCACAACCGGCATTACTAAACACAGCCACCACAGTTGGAATAATCAACAATTAAGTTATAACTTAATTATCCACAGAATTCCTAATTTTTCTATCCGTAATTTTAAAAACAATTAATCTCAACTCAAATCGAGAATTGACAATCTTCAAGCACATTAGATCAAATTAATGACAATGAAAGAATTTCTTAAAAAAAAGGAGAGAGTAAATAACAATCACTAAAGTCGCAATCATCAGCTAAATCAGAACACGAGAAAAACGAAATTAAACAATGAAAAAGCATGAAGTCGTGAACAAAAACTGAAACATACAATAACGGCCGCTAGATTCAGATTCACTCACAAAATCCGACGGTTCTGATCTATTGAACGAAATCTTGTGGAAAACTTGAAATTAGAACAAATGAAGAAACTTAGATTAAAGACGAAAGTCATGAGATACGTACCTGAGGCGCATCAAATACGTGAAGGAAACTGCAACCTGGATTTCTTTTATTGAAGAATCAAGGAAGAAGGAGAGAATAAGAATTAGAATTAAAAGGGGATTAATTAATTAATTCATTAATTAATGTTTTATCGAATAACGTTACATATAAATTTTGAATTTTTTACACGATTTATCTTCTCTGTTTTTCTTATTCTTGACATTTTTTTTATTTATTTTTTTATAAAGATTAAATCTAATGTTATAATTAATTGATTAAAATATTTTTATTTTTATTAATTTTTTATTTTATCTTGGGCTCACAAATAGGGGTTAGCTTTCGGTTAATTCGATCGGTAGTCGAACCGAATTAACTAAAATCGAATTAACTGAAATTTTTAAAATCTTAATCGTTAACCGAACCGAATTTTTTTTAACCGAATTAATCAAACTGAAATTATTTCGATTATTAGCCGAAATAACCAAATTAACCGAAATTTATTATAAATTTTGGTTAAATTACATAATAGGTCAATAAATTAAATTAAAACAATTTTTTAGTGACTAAACTTTTATTTTATACTAATTTAATATAAAATTTAGTGGCTATTTTATAATATGAAAAAATTTAATGAATATTTTATAATATTTTAAAATTTAAATGACTAAAATAAATATATATAATATTTAATATATATAATTTCAGTTAATTTGGTTAATTCGGTTAATTAAACGATTTCGAATCGAATTAACCGATAACTAAATTAAAAAAAAATAACCATTAAACAAATTTATCAAAAATTAACCGACTGAATTAACTGGAATAATTTTGGTTAGGTCGGTTAACTGAATTAACCGAACCGAATGCACACTCTTACTCACAAACTTTTATTATAATTTTAAACATGTTGTCATATTGAAAGATTATTGTCATCTTTTCTCATTTCGATAGTTTTTCGATTCCATGAATTATATCTATTCGTACAAATATACCGACAATTCTCGTTCGTTAATACACAAAGCTTAATAAATATATCTTAAATCAGTACGAAAATAAGATCTCAATAATTAGAGACAAGAGATTCATATAAGAAAATATAAGTTCTTACCTCAATAAGTTAAATGATGTTAAAACTGAATTTATCAGTTAACTGAAATAATTTGCTAATGGTTAACCGAACTTGGTTTTGCACACTCCTATTTAGCTACACAAATTTAATAAATAATATAAATATAAAATCTTTCCTTCGGCTTTTAATATTCTAGGATAGTTTTAGCCTTTTACTTTTATTTGAACCTTTATTATTTCTGTGTTTAATATATTATTTTGTATTTTATTTTTAATAAATAATGTTTATTATATTATTTTGTATTTTATTTTTTTTAATTTTTTAAATATAATATATGTGTTTATTCGATTTGAAACATAAATATTTTTAGTAATATGATATTTTTTGTGTTAAGATATAATGACTAAAATGGGTCAAATTACTTGATTGATTTAATTTTTTAGTTAAATATTTTAAATGATTTAATCTCTTGGTTCAATGATTTATTTACATGTAAAAAAAATTTAGAAGCTTAATTATTTTTTTTTAAAAAAAAACAAGAACTCTTTAATATTTAAGCCAAAAATAAAATATCAAATCATATATTAAGCTTGAGACCGTCCTATCTAGCAACCGATCGTAGATTAACAGTGAAAGACATTATAATCGGACATTAAATGATTAGAGTATTTTATGTTTATTGTTTGCCGTCTAATTAAAATCCTTAATAATGATTATTGATGATAAATGGCTAAAAAAATTGATGGTGGTCTAAGACGATAACTATGATGAGGCCCGATAAAACTATCAACAGTGATAGTGACACCAATTTTGATTTTTAAGGTTTAGGTTTTTTAAAGATTTCAAGACTATTTTATAATTTGAAAAACTATAAAATATCATTTGAATTATTTTATTTTATTTTCATTTATTAAAATACAAAAAACAAATAATTTATTATTGAAAAATTAATTTTTTAACGATATTACTTTAAAATACTAACAAAATAAAACTTTAAATAACTATTTTAATAAAAAAACAAATAAACGCTTATATCAAAAGATATATAATTTAAATATCTATTTTTAAGTTAAGTTTTTTTTAAAAAAAAATAACTTCATGTCTTTCATTTTAATTGCAATAACTAAGGATCTAGTAACATAATAAAACAAGTAAAAGGATTAAATATCATTGTCTAACATAGTTGAGGACTAGTTCCACAATTAAACCTTTTTAATCTCTTCTTCTGCAACCTCAGAACTAGACCAAAGTTTTCAACTTCAACTTTAACCCACCATTTTCATTTACAACCTCTGCTGCTGCTGAGTCTTTTTAGTTCTGGGTCGTAATTATCCTTGTCAGAAAGCTTTAATTACTGACTCTGCCACTGTCACACCCAAAAATACTTTAATTACTGCCTTTCAACACTTCTCTTCTTGTGTTTTGCTTTCTGTTCATTGGAAGTGTCCGGAGAAATCATCAATGGCCGCCGTGTACGGTGGTTCTTCGTCGTTTCCTCCGCCGTGTCCGAAGTCGCCGCCACAGTATCCGGATTTGTATGGCAAGCGAAGGGAAACGGCTAAGGTTCAAATGCTGGATAGAGAGATTAGTTTCCTTGAGGTATGCTTCAAAACCTCTAAAATGTATGTATGTTGCTTCATTTAGCAAACTTAGTGTAGTTATGTCTGTTTGGCTAGAAAAACAATCTGGGGAAATATTTTCTTTTTCCCTCTAGGAAAATAAATTGTTTACAGAATGTTGTATGCTGCACACCATTCTAGATTGTTATTGTTCAACAATCTGGATAATTTGGTTAATCCAACACTCAAATCTATCCATATTTGTCCATTTATTTAGGTTAATCTTTCACATTTGAGTAAATTGGAACTGCAGAAGAAACCATTTCCTTGTTAGATCTTATATTTCGTTGCATGCTCAAATGTTGACGACAATCTCATTCTTCGAGCAGGCCTAGTTAAAGTCCGTCGATGGTCTCCAACATGCTTCGAAATGCTGCAAAGAGTATGCATAATTTCGCAGTTTCTTCGAATTGCATCTCGTTGATTGTAGAGGATAGTTCATCCTTGCATTTGAATGTGTTGATTTGTGTTGTTGAAGTTGTACATTCCTCTCAGGGTTACGGAATTTGTGACGACAAACTCGGATCCTCTTATACCTGTGTAAGAGCTGAACTCTGCCGATATTTCTCACCGTTTTCGCTTAATGTTTAGAAGAGGATGTAAGAAGACTTACGTTTTACTTTTTGACACTCCGAAGCAGAAATCGGAAGAATCGGAAATCGTGTCGCTTTTGGAAGTGGCTATGGTACCAGTTTCTTGTTTGTGCAGAATCTAAATAGCTTGTTTATACACATTGGCTACTGAGAACTTCGGTCTTACGTCAGAATCACTTTATGACATGAATTCCGTTCGTTTTTGCAGCGGATTGCCATGCTTTAACTTGTCGTGGATCTGCTGTTGCTGTTATTCCGAGTGCTCTTGTCATCTGAAATGTACACCTTGCTCTGATTGTAAAAACTCGTGCGATTGCAGCCCGTGTAACTGCGGTTCGTGTAAATTCAGCTCGTGTAACTGCTGCCTGTCCGACTGCAATTCTTGTTTATGCTGTTGCACGGTTCCGAAATGGCGGTGTTGCTGTTGTCGGAAGATCTCGTGCAGCCAGAACTGTTGTGTTTTTCGCTTTCCTTCATGCACGGATTGTTGTTGCAGATGGAAATCCTGCTGTCCTAAGTGTCAGAAGGTAGGCCTTTGCTGCAACTGTACAAACTGTTGTAACCCATGCTGCTTATTGTTCTAATATACCTGTTGATTTCTACTTTGACTCTGAATCTAAAAATTTGATTTAATCAGACCGATCCTAAACTTGAATAACTCGACTCAAATTTCATAACCTCGAGTCGACTAAAAAATTCGAATAAAGATTGAGTTATAAAATATGACACTTAACCCTACGAACTCAAAGATTTTTTGACATGACTCGATCGACCAATCACTCCACCTAAAACAATCAAAAGGCATTCATTAGCAGCAGTTAGCACCCACGTCCAACTAGAGAAAGGGGAAATCTTAAAGCATATTGCACTCAAGTGCATGGCAAATTCCAATCCCTGATTCAAAGATCCAAATGTTTTCCTAAATTTTAAAAGCAAATACAGTAGAAACCAAGAGAAAGCTGAAGAAATATAGAATCTTCATCCACACCATTCGAGAGAGGTAAGCGGATTCAACCAATAACAGTCCGAAAGATTTAGTGACCATACTTTTGGAACTCCCACTCACTATTATCTGCAAAATCAAAAGCACAAATAAAATTGTGACGCAGTAAACAAAAATGGGATGAGACGACATCGAAAGGCACTGGCAGGCAAAAATCATACCCAGCGGACACACTTGACGAGTCTTCAACCATCGACTGATACAGTGGAAGTGAAATGCATGGTTGCAGACCCCTACAAACGAAAAGTTTCAGTGTTCATTTATATGCAACACAACTAATATAGGTAAAACCATGAAAATCCTGAGATCAAAACGTTAATCGACAAGCACATATATTTTAACCCTGTTAAAGAAGGTTGTCCTGTTCTTTATGTTATCACCTGCATGCTTTAATAGTTTCTCCAAACTTCATATGAATCTTAAAAGAGAATACATGGAACAAGTAAAGTTGCACCTTAATGATACCATATTCATCACTCTAATTAGTTTGGTCATGGAATTTTAACTACATTCGAAACAAATAAAGGGTAGGGATCAACCATTTAAGCGAAAAACATATAACCATCAAAGGAAGAGCATGCGATAGAGTTCATGTTACTTAGTCCAGACCGAAACAAAGAAAATATTCAGATAGCTTTAGGATACAAAATGATCTAACATTTTACTTCAAACATAGAAATGCAAAAACACAGAAATGCAATTCGGCGAAGCAACAAAACTACAAAATAATGTATTTCATGCCACTAGGAGTAGATTACCAATGGCAAAGAATTGACACAAAATCAAATAGCTCCCTAACAACATAACTGATTCATCGCCATTGGCGTCTTAAAAGATACAGTAACTAATATGTTGTAATAAAACAAAGAGTACGAGCATAATTTCTTCTAAATTACAATTAATTTATTCTCTTCTACACTCAACAAGAATATCCTCTCCTTTTAAAGATGAAATCACCATAGTTTCATCAACTTTTGTCCCTTTCCACCCAAAGACAAGAACACCGGAGTACGTTGCAAAATTAGTAATTAATACGAGTTTCAAAATCTCAATCCTTGTGTTTGGTACAATATATACTCGCATCAAACAACGGTATCACTTATAGCCAAGAAATAATGCAGAAATAGTCTAAAAATAAACTTCTATATGTTTTACTAGTACTTTAGTAACCCGAACAGAGTTCGAAATAATTCCTGAAACAAACATCAAGATATCAGATCACACAGTCACGCACCAAGATCGGAACATTCCAAGACATTATAATATGGCGTAATTCGAGTGGAAAAAGATAAACATACCCCAAGCAACGGTGCATTCCTCACTGGTGGCGCTGGCTTGGTTTGCTTGGCATTCAATACCTGGAAAACCAAATTAACGTAATCAATCAGAATTCATCGCCCCCACCCCCAAAAAGAAAAGAAAAGAAAATCAAGATTGAAATACTCACAGAGATCCATGATGTGATTCCTGCAAATCGCACAATTATCCACAACGATATCTGCATCCATCAACCAAATCAACAATAAAAAGACGAATTAATTTTAAAATACTACAAAACGAAAAGAAAAAAGAGGGAGTAAATTAGGGTTAGGATTGGTACCCCAAGCCCAGAGGGCAACGGCGCTCCACTTTTTGATCTCAAAGCGCTTGGGCTTCTTGGTGGAGGAGGAAGCGGTTGAACTGCTTGAAGAATCTCCGGCGGGGAGCATGGGAACATCAGAATCAAGAGTAGCCATGACGGGGATTGAAAACCGCAAAAGAATAAGCTTAAATTTAAGGAGAAAAATAGGACGAAATATGCACTAATGATGTGACATGATTTTTCGGTAAATTTCACAAATGATCACTAAACTTTTGCGTAACTTTAATTTTGTCAACATACTTTGAATATTTGTAATACAGTCACTAAACTTTTAATTCGTCTACTTCCGTTCGCAAGATGACCGATCGAGACACCATCGTTGTCGCTCTCCGATTTGTTACATTTCCAAGGAATTCAATAATTGGAAAGATTTTTCAAACAATAAATTCGATTTAAACTAAAATCATAAAAATACGAAAGATTTGAAAGTGATGTCCATGGAATATGAAACTAAACTGAGATCCATGGGGCTTAAGCCTCTCAGAAGCAAAGACTTAAACAACATGAATCATTTTGCCTCAATAGTTAAGGAAACGGTTGTTATTTTTAGAGGTCACGAGTTAGAACACCAATAATATCAGTACAGTGATTGAGCAATCAATGTCTAATGATTAAAATTATACTCTAAAATAGATACTATTATAATTGTTTGATTCAAAAACAATAATGTAGAGGATGCCATTTTAAGATTTTTTATGACGATAATCATGTTGGTACGAATTTTAAAAAGATAATGATCACGACGATAAAATTTTAAGATTTTCATAAAAAAATCAGTAATACAAATATTCAAAATAAACAGTGACCGAAAAATAATAATGCATAAATAGTGAGTGTCAATAAAGAATAATAAAAATTTCTAATAATGTATCAGATAATAAAAAAATATAAAAGTAAGACAACACTCTATAAAAACCTCTTAGTATTAAGGTATATGACACAATCAAAAATTTCAAGAATATAATATTGAAGTTCATATTCTCAAATTATTTTTTTATTTTTTTAACTTTAATCAAATTTAATATTTTATTACTAAAATTAAATTTTTAAAAATTTAAATTTGGTTTTCATCCGAATAATATATATGGATGAGATCCGGTTACACTATGTAAAATCTTAAAGAGTTTCACACAAATTTATGGTCATTGCATGATGAAATAGATGGATAAGATTAACAATATAAAATATGAGGATTATTACTTGAAAAAAAAATATTAACCATTTATTATTATCTAACAGTCCAAAATTCGTATAAAACTAAATAAATTTTATATGACGTAAGTTTATCCTAAATCATATATATAAATTAGGATAAGTTGATTAATGAGAATCATACGATTGAAATTAGTAATAGGTAAGGAATAAATAAATAAATTATCTTTAATTTAAAAGATTTAATATCAATCATTGATATTTTATCAATCCAACAATAAAAAAACGGATGAGTCTATCACGTGCGTTGAATACCGCTGAACATCATTAATATTGAATATCGTTGAATATTATTAAATTAATTAATAAATATTAAAAATCTTAACGACTCAACGTACAATTAATTCAATGGTATTTGATAAGTGCACAAAAGTCTTATATTTTATACCACTCTCCACTCGGTTATTGCTTGTAATTAATATATTTTATTGACAATATGGGATAATTCTGCATATTTTCTACATTTCAGCATCTAAGTGTCTTAACGTCTATGATTTTTATCATTTTGACCCTCATCCTTTTTAAGGATAAATTTAGTCATTAACCTATTTTTTTTTTTTACAAATATCTCATTTTTTAACTTAATGATTAGATAGTTAAAAAATTAAGGATAATATATGTCATCTACATGTAAAATGATATTTAAATTTTGAGAATGCTTAGTAGTCTTTTATTTTATATTTAATTTATTTTTAATATTTTATTTGAATTTGAATTATTTTATATTTTATGTTAGAATAAAATTATATTTTATATGTATATATTTGTCATTATGGTAAAAAATTTAACGATAATGACAATGTTATATATATGTAGAATGAGGCTAGATGCCATTTTATTTAAAATATATTATTATATATATAACATATCAATATCGTTAAATTTTTAACGGTTTAATCGTTACGTTATTTAAAAAAAATGAGATATTTGTTAATAAAAATATAGGTCAAAGACTAAATCTATCCTAAAAAGAATGAGGGCCAAAATGATAAAAATTATAAACGTTAGACCTTAAAATCATTTTTATGCCATTTTAAAACTACTTTAAATACTCTAATTTATTCTAGAATTTTTCTTTCATCAGATGGTAATACATGTCACCACTTAATTAGAGAAAAATATATATTAAATAAATTAAATTAAAAATTAAAATACATCTATCAAATCAAGTGATGATGTGTGTTCTCATTTGATTAGTTGATTAATTTTATTTAATTAAATTAAAATTAAAATCAAATTGATATAATAAATAAATAGTAAAGATTAAATATAATTTTTTACAAAATTTACTAACTCCCACATCATTATCCGTATACCTCTATTAACTTTTTAACAAAAATATCAAAATAAATTAATTTAATAAGTTCAATAATCTTATTAACAAATTTAATAATTAAATGATCAAAATAATTACATATAATTTGATGGTCACCGGAGTATTTTATTCATACATATATTAGGCTTTGGTTCGGGAATCTGGATAGCCTCGGACCCGAAGCTATGGATTTTCCGAGCCTAGTCTGACACGCGTTTGTCATTGATTCGCATAGAACAAAACAGTTGTTCGTAAGATATCTTTTGCGGGATTTTAACTTGTTATCGAATTTCCTATTCTCGGGCAAAGCGAAATCCGCGGTATAATTGTGCTTGCACTCCATGTACTTCTTGAATATTTAAAAATTAACCCTTAAGCTTTCAAATCTAGGAATTTAATCCTTCTCTTCTTTTTATTTGAAAATTGAAATGTAGTTAATAACACTATCAAAGCGAAATATTTGGTTTAATTCCGTTTGAGTAATGATTTTTTATTTATTAGAAAATATTAAATTTAATAATATAATACATTTAATAATGATCTAATTATATTAAATATACAAAAATAACTAAAAAATAAAAATATGAGAGATTACACTTATATTCAAACAATCCTTATATCCTAATATTCAAGCAATCCCTTGCCATTATTATTTTTTTGAAAGTTCACAATTTGACAACTAAACATATTTAATAAAGGATGAGTCTATTACGTGCGTCGAACATTGTTGAACACTACTAAGGATGAACATCGTTGAACACTATTAAATTAATTAGTAAAAATTAAAATTCTAAGGACTAAACATATAATTTTAAATTAATTAAAATAAAATTTTTAAAATATATATATTATTTTAATTTTTTAAAATAATTTTTAATTTAAAAAATAAAAATATTAAATCAAAAACTTAAAACCTAAAGTCAAAGTCTTAAAATATTAAACCTTAAACCCTAAAATCCAAAACACCAAATCATAAACTCCAAACCATAAAAAATAAAATTCTAAACCCTAAAATAGAAAAATATAACCCCTTAAAAGTATAAACCCAAAAATTAAAACCCAAAAATAGTTTAAGATTTTAGGGTTTAAGTTTAGGTTTAGGATATAGGGGTTTTGGTTATTTTAGGGTTTAGGATTTTATGGTTTGTATTTAGTGTTTATAGTTTAGAATTTTTAGGATTTTTGGTTTTAGGTTTTGGATGTAGGGTTTTAATATTTTATTTTAGTGTTTGTAATTTAATGTTTAGTGATTTAGATTTTTATTTTTATTTTAGGGTTTAGAGTTTAGTTTTTCAATTAATTTTTAGGGTTTAGTATTTTTTATTTAGTTAATAAAATAAAATATACATAAAAAGTAATTGAATAAAAAATTAATTTAAATAATTTATAATTATATTTTGAGTTCTTTAATTTTTTAATTTTTATGGATCAATTTAATAGTGTTTAGCGGTATTCATCATTAACAGTGTTCAACAGTGTTTCACGTCCGTCGTAGAATTTTCCTTTAATAAATTACTTAATTCATTGTAATTGTACTATATCCTAATATCCAAACAATTTTATATTTTTATTTTTATTATTATATTTATTTTTAAATTTTTTGTCTTAATTAAATCAGATTAATCTATATTTAAAATCTAATTTTTGTGATTGAATATATTAATAAAGATTTTTTGTAGGATGAATCTACAACGAACGTCGAATATCGTTGAACACTACTAACGCTAAACACCGTTGAATATTATTGAATTAATTAATAAAAATTAAAAATATTTAAACTACAATTAATAATTATATGTTGAGTCTACTACTCTTTTATTAATTATATATTAAACCCTTAAAATTTTTAATTTTTAATAATTAACTTATTGATTTTCAACTATGTTTAGCGTTAGTGATATTTAACAATGTTAAACGCCCATTATAGAATTTTTAAAATTTTAAACTCTAAACTTAATAATATCAATTTGTGTACCACTTAAACTAAGTCTGTCGGTTATATATTTTTTATATTAAATATTATCTATAATAATATTATATCAATCATTTAGAAAATAAATAATAAAATTAAAATATTTATACACAAAGGTGTTTGAGCGTGACTGTCAAATCTACACATTGTCACTCCATCTCTCTTTCTCCTTCTCTTTCCCCTCTCTCTCTCTCTCTCTCTCTCTGCGTGCCTGAGATTTTAATCGGCGATCCTTTCCACAGTTCCTCGGGAATCCATCGTCTTCTTCCTCTCAATCCGTGTCGCCTTTGCAGAATATAATGCTTCAGGTTTTCCAGGTAGTTAAGAAATAAATATCAAACGATTATATATACTTATTTATTATATTTGTTTATCTTTAAGAAAATCAAACGAAATCAATTCTATGTTTATGTTTCCTTCTTTCATGGTTAACTTAATGGGTTTTTAGTTTTCTTTGATGGGATGTCTTCATTTTCTTGCTTTCTCACACAACTTTGATCTTATCGTTTATTTCCTTTTTCCCTGAGTTTTCTGGGAATTCTGGATAGTTTATGAAATTTTCCGGGAATATTTTCTGTTTGGTTCCGTGGGATTCTTCTTTGAAACCCTGTGGTTTAGGTGAGTATTTTTCCAAGTAACATTAAAGAAGGTTCCCTTTTATGGAAATAGGATCTACTTTTCCACATCTCGTCATAAATACCAATAATAGTAGCAATAATAATAGTAAAAATAATGAAATAAACAAATGGTGTTTAACCACTCATAGTAATTATCTCCATCATTGTTGATATGGTCTTTGTCTCTTGTGCTCACACCAACAATGACATCTTCTGAAGTTAAGTCGGGTCGAAAAAACTCAACCCGACCTAACTAATGGATGTTGTCTCTTATATGTTATGGTTTTGAATTTAGGGTTGATTTTGATTTAACCGATCTCGGACACCAAAAATACAATGGAGGAGGAGATGTACTCAGGGCTAGGCAATGGTGGTACAGAAATTGATACCAAAGTGGTTCAGACATTTCAGAGGAGCTTTGTGCAGGTTCAGGGCATATTGGACCAGAACAGGTTGCTTATCAATGAGATAAACCAGAACCATGAGTCCAATACCCCTCATAACTTGACCAGAAATGTTGTGCTAATTAGGGAGCTTAACAACAACATAAGGAGGGTGGTTGGTCTCTATGCTGATCTTTCAACTTCTTTCACTAAATCCATGGCCGGGGTCGGTGCCGGTGCCGGTGGTTCTTCGTCCGAGGGTGACTCAAGTGCAGCCATGAAATCAGCTGGTCATAAAAGGAACAGGCCTTGATGTATGTTAGTATCACTGTTACTAATTCTTTTGCATGGGGGGAAATGAAGAAAAGTTCCTCAGCAAATTGGTTAGATTATGTAACTTTCTAATGTATTAGTGATGAACTGTTTTTAATTCTCAAAAGGACACATTTATATTGGTTAGATTTTTAATTTAGTTTTTTTTAAAAAATTCTCAAAATTATATGTATTAATTTGGACCAAAATGTCAAGTTCGTATATAAAAAAATAATACCAAATTGACTCAATCATTAAAATATGAAATTGACTGTAAGAGGTTTTTAAACGGTTGGTTAAACTGAATTAATCGATTAAACCGAATTAGTTCGGTTAAACAGTTGGTGATTGAACTTTGTTCGGTTTGTAAGTGGTTAATTTTTTTTAAAGTTTCATTAATAGTTAATTTAGTTTGAAATAGGTTAATTAACCGAATTAATCAAAATTTTGTATTTTATATATTATAGATATTTATTTATTTTATTAAATTTTTAAAAATTATAAATTAATCATTAAATTTTATCAAATTAGTATAAAATAATAATTAAATTTATTAAATTATTAAAAAATAATTTTTTTAATATTTATTAATAATTTATAATATACAATAATTAAATGATTAATTTATGATAATTAGATAAGTTTAATAGTTGTGTTATAATTTATAACCCTAAACCTTCAAAAGGCCCAATAAGCATTAAGAAAACCCTAGCCCATAAAATCACTATATTTTGCTACTTACGCCGTCTTAGATTCCATTCTCTAGGGTTTCAGAACTTCAGCATTCTTTAGATCTCATTTCTCTCTTCTTTCACCTAAACCCTAAAAGAAATCATGGCAGCGGCCGCTCAAATTAGCAAAAAGCGAAAAGTATCGTATCCATCTTTCTTTTCTTCACCATTTATTTCATCTTTCTCAAACTTGGTTTTATTCATTCATTCTTTAATTTTCATTTGCTTTCAGTTCGTCGCCGATGGAGTCTTCTTCGCCGAGCTCAACGAAGTTTTGACAAGGGAATTGGCCGAGGATGGATACTCTGGAGTCGAGGTTAGGGTTACTCCCATGCGCACTGAGATCATCATCAGAGCAACCCGAACCCAAAATGTTCTTGGTATTTTTCTTAATTTTTTTTTTACTTTCCGGTGATTGGATTTTCCTTTCGAATCTGGGTTTTAATTTGTGATTGATTCGGGGTTATAGGCGAGAAAGGGAGGCGAATCCGGGAGCTGACCTCTGTGGTTCAGAAGCGATTCAAGTTCCCTGAAAACAGCGTCGAGCTTTACGCCGAGAAGGTGAATAACCGAGGCCTTTGCGCCATTGCCCAGGCCGAGTCTCTTCGCTATAAGCTCCTCGGAGGACTCGCCGTCCGTAGGTATATACTTGAAATCATTCCTTTTTTACAGATTTAATACCTGTTTATGCAGAACTTATTAATTTGGGTTTGTTATATTACGTCATCTACAAAGCAGATTGGTATCTCAGCACCAATTCTTGTGTCGGAAGGTGACGAAAGTGATTAGATCATATTTCCTCTGTTACATTCATGCCTGCTGAAATGCATTCCGTTTTTAAGCAGTAACTGTAGTGCAGGGAACAATGTTTAAATTTTCTTGTTCTTATTTTCCAGTGTTTTATCAATTTAATTTTACATGTGTATATGATGTGTTTGTAGATGTTAATGGACTGATCTTGTTTCTGTGTTTTCGAATTTAATGCTTGCATTTGTTTATCAATGCGTTTTAGCCGGTTCTTCGCATATATCTTTTTACTAGATTTTGTCATCTATAAAGCAAATAGGTTATTCTTATACTGATTTGTGTCGGAAGATGACGAGATCGATCTTTTTCTTCCATTTTTGTTGTTTGTCTTGGAATCTAATGGTTTTCAGACAGTAACATTTGGGAGTTTACATTTTCACTGTACTTGTGTGTTTTCAAAATGAATGTTTGCTTTCGATTGATGTTCTATTCTAGCTGCTTCTTACATTTTTGAGTAAAAGTTGCCATCTATAAAGCAAATAAGTTATTTTCATCGTGCTTGTTTTGTGTCGGAAGATGACAAGATTAATTCAATCCTCCATTACAATTATCCTGTATGAAGTCCAATGGTCTTCTTATTGTAACATTTTGGAGGATACAATTTCACCGTTCTTGATTTCGTTATTCAGTTTGTTTCGTGTGACATCGATTTGTTGATTTTTATGTGTGTGCTTGTAGCTAATTTTGTGGGATGATTTTTACAGGGCCTGCTACGGTGTGCTTAGGTTCGTCATGGAGAGTGGTGCCAAGGGTTGTGAGGTTTGTACTGCAGTTGATAGTGTATCGGATATTGTTTAATACCGTTTTTCTCTATTCTGATTCTTCTTTGACCCTGTATCACGCTTTCTTTTGCAACAGGTTATTGTTAGCGGAAAGCTGAGGGCACAGCGTGCCAAGTCTATGAAGTTCAAGGATGGATATATGATTTCTTCTGGTCATCCAGTGAATGAGTATATCGACTCTGCTGTTCGTCATGTTCTTCTAAGACAGGTTTGTCATCCATTTGTTTCCTCTACCATCCCCTCTTTGATTGCCATTTTATGATAGAACTTATCTGTTTTGAAACACAGGGTGTGCTCGGTATTAAGGTGAAAATCATGCTCGATTGGGATCCCAAAGGTAAGCAGGGACCTACAACTCCCCTCCCGGATCTTGTCACGATCCACCCTCCCAAGGAGGATGAAGTTATCAAGATTGAGCAGCCTGTTGTGCCAACTGAAATCGAGCTTCCTCCGGTGGTGGCTTAAAGCCGACGATGACTGTTCTTACAATCATGTAGTTGATATTTTGAGTATGTTCTTGTCCTAGTTGTCCTTATCCCTTAAAATGTCCTCTACTGGATGTTTTTTTAAAACTTTGCTGCTTCTCAAATTTTGTTATACCAAGGAGTAATGGTTTAACTTTTAAGGATTATTTTATGAGATCTATGAGTTCCTTTTAGTCTCTGCTAGTATTTCTATGGTGCATGCTGGGTAGTTGGGTTCTTATTTATTTGTAATTGAAAAAAAAGATTGAGTAAGAGTTTAGGGATCAGATTAAACCAAAATATTTATTATTTATTCGATTTTATATATTTAAAATTTAAATACATTTTTATTTGGTAAATATATTATTTGTATGCGGTAAAATTTTTATAAATTAATATTCTTTAAATTAATAAACTCTATTAAATAATAATTTTTTCGGTGCTGTAAAAAATCATCAAATTTGATAAGATAATAATATTTTTAATGAATTATACATGACCCTTACTTTTTTAAGATAATATTTTTTTATTAAAGTATTTTTATATAAAAAACTTATATCTTTAAATAAATTACACATGACCCTTATTTTTGAAGATAATAATATTTTTAATGAATGACCTCGTTTTAATAAATTGTATAGAGACTCAAATTTTTTGAACTCAAATATCGATACTCATATAATATATATAAATATATAATTTCTAGTTCAAAATTAAGTAGGTTTAATATTCATCCAAGTACATGGAATATTGTCACAATCTGAAATTATATATTCATCAAAGTAGATTTCAATCAAACTTTTTATTCCCAATCCTAAGCATATGACTTTTTTGCATAATTTCAAATTGTAAACAACAAAGGCATGTGGACCGACTGTTTGAGGGGGTGCATGACATATATATATTATATTTTTTGTATGAAAAAAATAGAACTTTATGTAATGTCTAACTTACCGATTACGACAACCGTTGAATATAATAATAAAATATATTATATTTTATCGAGATAATTACTGTATAAAAAATATCATGATCTGTCTTAGACTATAAAAGAAATATAAAAATATTTAAAATAAGATTAGAATTTGATACACTAATAATATATGATTCTATATATTATTGGTGAATCAAATATCATCTTAAAATTTTAAAACTAAATTTAATTTTAATACAACATCATCGACTAATTTTCCGGTTTTGTATAAAATTATATATTATTGATAGATAAAAATTCAAAACTGATAATAGGACACCCGAAAGAGTTTGCTACATGTTTGATGCATGCATGCATGCACTCACTATCTATGGACAATGAAAAGACATGTTCCGTACAAGTTGGAAAACATGGATGGTAACCCTTCACTACCATTGGAATCCAATGAAAATATTTAGAGTTTTTTTTAAGATTTAGGGTTTGTAATTTCATCTTATTTCTTAAATGAAAATAAAAGATTGGCGTTTTGCATAAATGAATTGTGAATAGAAGCTACTAATTCAAATTATGTACACTAAGGTTCGAGCCTTCTAGCCTAAGTGGTTAAAGAAACGATTGTTGTTCTTAGAGGTTACAGGTTCGAACACCTACGATGTCAGCAAAGTGATTGAGGGATCAATGTCAAATGATTGAGAATATATTTTAAAATAAATATTACTGTAATCACTATTAGTTTGTTCAAAAAAAATCATGTACACTAAGGGGAACATGACTTGTATTTTGACATGTTATATATCATTTGTCTGAGATCTACTAGTTGATTGAGTGTAAAGATGGGTATTTTATTTGATTCAATCAGGTTTTGATTTGATCCATTTAATAGGATGGATTTTTTTATATAAAAAATAAGTTTGGGTTGTGTTGAATTTTTATTAATGATAAAGTCGAATTGTGTTCAGGTTTATGGTAGAAAATATTTGACTCAACCTAAGATTAATTATATAATTTTTCTTTAAATATGTTAGGAATTTATAATAATACCCCCCCTCTCTCTATATATATATTGATAATTAGATCTTTAAAAATAATTTTTTATTAATAATTTAGTCCTTAAAAGTATTATTTTTTATGATTAAGTCCCCTAAAATTAATTTTTTATAAGTCGTATTTATTGTATTTATTTTTCAGGTCGTTCAGGTTTTTAAAAGGTGTGTTTGGGTTGGGTTCAGATTTAAGATATTTATTTTTGTATTGTGTTCGTGTGGGCCACAAACTCGACCCGATCCATTTTCTTCTCCAATCGAGTAGTTAAAAATACTAATGTTGTGTATAAGTTTAGATCTCGATATAAACTTTAAGAATATAATATCTCTATTTAATAAAAAATGATTTTGTCTCTTAATAGTCTCACTCATACGCTTGCATGGGCAAAGCAACATTAAAAATTATATTTTTTATATATTTTATAAAAAATTAATATATATATATATATATATATTCCTCATTGGATTAATTTATAACTATATAATTTCAAAAGGAACTACAAAGCTAATTTTTCATTGGAGGGGAAGGTCATAATTGCTTACCTCCTCAAGCTGTCTCTGCCTTCAAGGTTGTCTACAGAATAGGGCTGTGGAAAAAATTCCACAAAACAAAATTAAATTTGAAATTAAAAAAAATAATCTGAAAATTCAGTAATTTGAATTAAATATAAAAAGATGAAATATTTTTACTTATATTTATCATAAATCAAATATAAAAACAGTTATTATCGGATAAAGATTACACGATAAAAATATAATATAATATAAAAATAAATAATAAATATTTTTAATAGTTAAAATAAAAAAAAAAACTTATGATATAATTTCTTTCGGAGAATCAATCATTTTCGCAGGTACCAATTATTAATTAATTAATATTAATTATTTAATTAATATTACCCAATTCCCCATTTTCATTTTCATTAGCTACCTCTACATATAATCCTTGGTCATATATGAAAATAAAACCGCCTTTTGAATATGGGAAACACAGACACTCCAGGCCCGGCTGCTGCACCTTCCCTGTCTTCAAACTCGAATTTGCCGATGATTTACTACGGTCTCGTAGTAGTCGGAACGGCTGCTATCGTGCTGGCTATATACAACCTTATCATCATTCGGTGGTGCACGCAGCGACACGATGACTCCAACCGGAGAGCACAGCTAGCAGAAATGGCTGCTGCAAGGAGTTTCGAAAACCAGAGCAGGCACTTGCTGTCTATCTTCAAGTACAAGAAAGGAAGCAGCAACACAGGATATGAAGACACCGGTGATGAATATGAATATGAATGCGCGGTTTGTTTATCGGTTTTCGAAGACGGGGACGAAGTGAGGCAGCTACCAAGGTGCAAGCATTCGTTCCATACCTCATGCATAGACATGTGGCTCTATTCGCACTCGGATTGCCCCTTATGTCGTGCCTCGGTGGATATCGGTCAAGCTCCGATGTGCCAACGACAAACAGTCAATTCCGGGGATGGTTTTCCGGGAATCCCAGTCCTAGTTTGAGTTGATTGATAATACGTGGGGCTAAGATGAGATGTGTGTCCCACGACCAAGTTAAAACCAACTCCTTTTATAGCTCAAACTGGGTCCATGAAATATAGTTGGTCCGTCATGTCTCTTCCATTTTGTCCCATATCCTCATAATCCGATACATGCAGTTCATACGATTGTATTCATGAGTCGGACGAGAGTGTCGATACGCGTATTTCAATCGAAATGAAGAGTCGAAACAATATAGGAGCGGACCGCCAACAATGTATAGTTACATTTAAAGTCTTTTTAATTTAAATAAGGATAAACTACTCCAGTGATCACCCAATTAAAGAACTCGTCATTCAGGTTACCCAATTTTAAAATTCTACCTATTTGAACCACCACCGTTAAAATTTAACAAAAAAATTAACGGTGATGACGTGGCTGTTAATTAAAATTTATAAAATTACACATTTAATCACTCTAATTTATTTATTATTTTAATTTAATCTTAATTTTAAATTAATAAATAAAATTAATCATCCAATCCGGTAATAACACATGTCATCATCGGATTGGATGATTACTTTTATTTATTAATTTACTTTTATTTATTATTTAATATATTTTTTCTTAAATCAGGTGGTGACACGTGTCACCACCTGATTGGTGAGAAGAAAAAGAAAAAATAAAAGACAAAATTGAGCTTAGAGGAATTTGATCTCGGGTAAATAACATAAAAAATATGCATGCTAACTATTGGGCCAAGATCTCCTTTATTGAGTATTATTGTAGCATAATATATTTAATGTAAACTACTCAGTGATCACCCAATTAATTGGGTTCGAATACAATAGACAAATATTTTTGGACGAAAACATGGACCCAAGGCTGTACACATAGATGAATACAATTTTAAAGGATTCGAGTACAATTTTAATAAAAAATAAAAATATTCATATAATAAATATACGAATAAAAATATTTGAATATTTATAAATATACGAATAAAAATATTCTTATAACAAATATACGAATAATAAATATTTATAAATATTTAAATATTTTTATTCATATATTTTTATTTAAATATTTATTATACGAATATTTTTATTTGTAACTTCCAACCTTTGATTGCATCAATCTTTGATGGATTTGCGGCTACCCCTTCACTGGAAATGTTGTGTCCCAAATAATCCACACTGCCCTGTTCAAAGAAACATTTTTTCTTCCTGGTAAACAGTTTATTAGCTAGAAGAAACTCTACAACTGTTCTCAAATGCTTGGCATGGTCGGTAATAGATTTGCTATAAATCAGTATATCATAAAAAAGACTAAGATAATTTTTTTAGAAAAGAACTAAAAATCTCATTCATTAAGGACTGAAAGATTATTGGTAAATTTGTAAGGCCGAATGGTATCACCTTAAATACAAAGTAGTCATGGTGAGTTTTGACTGCTGTCTTAAGGATGTCCTTGTCCCTAATTCTGATCTCTCAGTAACACTAAGATCAATCTTAGAAAAAAATTTAGCCCCATCAAGCTCTTCCATTACAAGAATAGGAAATATATTCTTCACAGTCATGGTGTCTAGTTGTCTGTAGTATACACAGAGTCTCCAGATTCCATCTTTTTTCTTCACCAATAAGCATGGTGAGGCAAAAGAGGTTTTACTGGTTTGTATGATGGAAGAAGCCATCATTTCTTTTATTTGTCACATTACCTCAGATTTCCGATAGTATGAAAATCTGTAAGGCCTTAAGTTCACAGGTTGAGCTTCAAGTTTGAGGGTGATTATATGATCTTGTTTTCTCTTTGGTGGTATTTCCTTAGACTCCTCGAAAACTGCCTTGTAAAGCCTCTGGAATCTGTTCCTCATTCACTTCATCACTAAGTAAATTTCTCCCATTAACCCTGAATCTTTCTATGTCAGTTTTTGCATTTTCTTCTCTGAAATCAGGTTGACATGAACATTTCTTTGACCTCCTTCTAAAATCATCTCCTGGTTCTCTTTTTTAAAAGTCAAGTCCATCACAATTGGACTATATTTCTTCATCCAGTCAAATCCCAAAACTCTATCATTTTCTTCCATTCTCAATACCCTGAAATCATGTGCAAACGAGTGATCTTGTATTTTCCAGCTCAACTGGTTACTTTTTGCAGTGCTCTGTAGTTGTTCTCCATTAGCCACTCTCCATCAGCTCAACTGATTATAAATGGTTTCAAAAAGGATATTTACAGGTCGGAAACCAAGGAGTAATAAGCAATACCATTGACTAATAAAATTTGTCAGATATTTTGATATACAAATAGTATAAAATAGATTTATATATTTTTATATTTAATTATAAAATTTAAAAATTAAATGTTTAATCGTATCCTTTTGAATCTTAAAAGTTAAACTTTAATTATAAACTCTAGATTCTATAATTTATAACCTAAACCTATAAATCTTAAACTCTAACCTAAATATATACACTCTAAAATTGAAAAAATTATATAAACTTTAATTTATATAAATTTGTATATCAAAATATTTTTTTAAACCTATAATTAACGCATTAGCCGATTAATGTGAGACAAATTTTATAAAGACTTGAGATAGAATGATCTTCTAAAACTTAATTTTCTTCGCTCATAATGTTAAGATTTAAAATTCTAATATTATTAGAATTATTAGTATAATAGTCTATAAAGATTGATTTTATCGATTATCTCTTTTACGTTACCACTTAAGCATTTTTCATTACGTGAAATATGAACATATTCAAACATGAGAAATTATATTACGAACATTTTTCATTTCGTTATTCGTGGTATTAACCGACCAGATTCATTCATCTCAAAATTTTCAAAATGAATCATTACCTCTTTCCTACATACAATAAATGAGCGGTAGTTATCAAACGAATACCTAAAGATGAACGAACTTGATTGCATGAACCACGGATGATGTGGTAAAAAGAATTCATGATAAAATACCCCGGAGATTTTAATTTGTTCTTTTAACACCCTTTCCCATGTTTTTATTATTTTGAGAAAAGATAATTAAAAATACTCAAAAGTATAAATTTTAATATGAATTTTTAAAAATTTTAAGGGGTCAAATTAAAAATTTTAAAAGTTTTAAAGGTAAATTTTAAATTTCTCAAAATTTTGGGGCTGACCCTAGTCCCTTAAAGGCTCACCCCTGCTACAACTATTCATGCAATATTAGATTCGGCAATCAGCGTCACTTGTTGAACCGGTCGAACCATAGATTCTGGATTAATCGGTTCAATCGACTGGTTTAATCCGATTTTGATAACACTATTAAGATCTAAACCAAAATACCATCAAACCGGTTTTGTGTTATTGAGAAAAAGAGTAGTTTTATGTGAATTCCGTGGTTTAAATGTAAGGTTTAAATTTCAAACAAATCTAGAATACAAGGACCTGAGGCAGAATTATACCATTTAAAAAAGAATACCTTGCACTTGTGTATACTGACTGGTTCCCCAGGCTTCTTCATGGACCACCCAATCTTACAAACCAATTGAATCGGTTGCATTCCCATGTACTGAATTTGTCACAGAGCAAGAACATCATATAATGGTGCGAAAATTCGTAAAGCGAGAAAAATAAACAGAACAAAGTCTAAAGCCGAGTTTCATATTCATCGGATCGGCGATAAGCTAAATATGTAAAATTATCTAGTAACGAAAAACAAATCCTTACTGGTTTCAATGTCGACAAGCAGCAAACACTCAGGAATAATGGTACAGTGATATACTCTTGTCATCGGAGACGCTAGCGAGACGACCTCCTCGACCGCCCGGTCGAAACGCCACCGCCCATACCTGGTCCTTGTGATTGCTCATTGTCTGTAGAGCTGCTCTCATCTTAAAATCCCAGAGTCTTACAGTTTTGTCACTAGAGCCAGTTGCAATAGCCTCTCCATCGGGACTTACATCCACACTTAACACCCAGCCTGAATGACCAGACATGGCCCCGATTATAGCTTTCCCTTCAACATCATAGATATGCACATGACCATCATCCGAGGCCGTGTATAGCTTCCGTGAATCAAGTTCAGGAGAAAAGACAAGAGACCTTACAGGCATGTTATGGCCTTCAAGGTGATGTAGAAATTTGGCACGGTTTACATCGAAAATGGAAATCGTGCCATCCATCGAACCACAGGCAAGTCTTCTTCCATCCGGACTCCATGCGACAGATAGGACAAACTTCTTGCTGCTGCTCTTATCAGATGGCTTGGTTCCTTCAGGACGTGGAATGGATAAAGTTGCAACCAACCTCCACGTCGCGGTATCCCACAACTTGATCGACGCACTACCTCCACCGGCAACCGCGAGCGCTTTACCCTAAATTTGAAGCTAGGGTTAGAACGCTAGTCGAATTGAATTCAATAAGACAAAAATCAATACCATAGCAATTTAATCATAAGTAACCCAGCAATAGAATCCCAGAAGATTCTTTGATAAAGACGGAAAGCGAAAGAAGCATCACGCATTCTAGCCATTAGAACCAGTGTCCGACACTTGAACCAAGTCCGAACTCGGAATAACATAGGTTACCTAGAATGTTCAATCAGGCAACGAGATAACACTAATGGAGGAATTGGAGAACTAGATCATTAAACCATTCTTAATTTGAATTTCTTCCGTTTAGATGAACACATTGACATTAGCACCATTTATCAGTTGCCTTCACGAATTTGAAAAATTCAAACAGTTCATGAACTAATCGCTTTTCCGCAGCTACAAATTACAATAAGTTCTCATAAATTTCGTTGTCGAAAGAGTCCAGCAAGAATTACTACCTTGGGATCAAATTGAAGTTGCCAGACCTCGGATGGAGGAGCTTCGAGAGTGGCGATTGTAACATTGGTGTCCACGTCAAACACGCGAACGAAGCTGTCGAGTGCGGCCGAGGCGGCGATCACGCCGGAAGGATGCGCGGCCACCGAGACGACGCCGAGGCAGTGGCCGGTGTTGGTGCGGACGGGGTCGAGCTCGTCGGGTCTCCACAGCTTGACAGTCTCGTCGAGGGACCCTGTTAACAGGAGCGACGGACGGCTGTCGGTGGCGGGAACCCACGTTGCAGTCCAAACCGACTCGTCGTGGGCGTTTTCGACGGATTTTAAGCTCGCCAATTTCATCGATTTTGCCATCTTTGTAACAATTAAGAACCCTACCTGATTTATAAATCTGGGTTTTGTTGGGGGTTTGATTTTTTTTCTTCAAACAGGGTATTGAATTGAAATCGTACACCGTTATCAATTTTGGGCCTTATTAGTTACAAATCCATTACTATTTTCAACTTTTTCTCGGACCTAATAATTTTATTTAGGGTAAATTTCAACGCATGTCCTTTATATTTAGGTTTTATTCTATTTTAATCGTCTATTTTTAAAAAATTAATATTCTTATTATTTATGATTTCGATGTTATTGTTTTGATGACTCGATCGTTAATATTTGTTAAAATTTGTTAATACAATAAGATGACATGTTATTAAAGAATTAATTGTTAATTTATCCCGTATTTATTTTAAATTTTATTTTTTATCGTCTCCCACTTTCTCTTCCTCAGTTTGTTTAAGGATGATAATTAACCCGAACCTGTTGAGTTTCGATCCAACACGATAGGAGCGAGTTTTTTTATTAAAAGAATCGGGTTTAGTTCGGGTCGATTTATTGAAAAATAGAGTCAAGTTGGTTGGAGTCGTGTTTAAGGTAAAAATTCCTTGACCTGGTATATTTATATTATATTTATTATTTATTATTTTTTGATCGAGTTAAGTTTAATCAGATTTTTATTAATATATCGGGTTTAGAGCCGGATTATAGGTTTTATTATTTCAGGTTGAGTTGAGTCAAGTAAATATATATTTTGCTCGGGTTAAGATCGGATGGATATTTACTTTCGAGTCAGGTATAAAGGGTTACAAAAAATTATAATTACAAGCCATATTACCTATACAAGTAAACCCTATTGAAATTATGTTTAAAATCCAAAATATTTTTTATTTTTTAAACTCAACTTTATACTATGATTTTCTTCATAAATATAATATTTATAAAAAAATATTTAAAAATATAAATTCTTAATATTGATAATATTAAAATTATGTTAAATGAAATATTTCTTATGAATTTTTATTTTAATACTTTTTATTTACCGATAAAAGTTTAACTGGTTAGAAATAAAATATATCATAGGGACATTTGATAAAAATTACTTTCAAGTAATCTTATATTCCCCCAACCAAACACTGTCAACTTACATTCCTGTCAAATAAACCAACCAAACAAAGTAATATAATATTCTTATATTTCAGTAATCTTATTCCTAAAGGTAATCATCTTTTCCGAGAACCAAACATACCCTAAAAGTTTGATTAAAATTAATTTTTAAAAAATATATATTTTAGAAAAATAAAATTAAATAAATATTTTTTAGTCATATTGACGAAAAAACTATTTTAATTACGAAATAAATGTAATGCACTAATTTGAATCGGAAACAGAACTTAGGCATCTAACTGAAAATTTTATAGGTTGAGCATCTTTATGATGTTACCGTTCATAAAACGGCAGAAACCCTAATTCCAGCCGCAACTGTGACTTAAAAACCCAATTTTGATCTAGTTTGATGAAAGAGCAGAAGAGGGAAATACAAAAACTTCAATTTTCTGGAAAAAACACATGCCGTCCATCTTAGCATTGGCACTGGTTACAGTTTTTTCTGCTTCTTCAGCCATCTCCTGTATCATTTCTTCTTCTTCTTCTTCTTTTATATGTTTGATTTATAGCTATGGTGATTATTGATCTTCTTTCTTTTCAGTTTATATATGGAAGAAAAGGCTGATAGATTATGATTCAAAAGTGAAAGAGCTTCAAAAATCCCTCAATTCCGCTTTGGAAAAATGTGCTGCGGAAAGACAAGGTCGGATTAGGGCTCAACAGGTTCTTCCCTTTTTCGTGTTCTCTCATTCTTTGATTGTTTTTTTCCTTTAAGTTTTGTTATTTACTTGTATGAAGAAACAAATCAATTACCTGTAGGCATTGAGGAAAGCAGTAGTAGCTCAAGCACAAACCAAGTCTGAGAATTTGGATATGACATCGTATCCAATGACTCCGATCGGTATCGTTCAATCTTGCTTTTCTACGAGGTGATTTCCCGACTGTTCTTTGTTGAAATAGTTAATAATTTCATTATAGGAAATGAAAATGCTAGTCCGAGTGAACTAAAGTTTTACATCAATGTGCATATGTGTGAGTTTTGTATGTGTTTCTGTGTGTGTATAAAACATGCAGTTCTTTTATAGCATTAGGCATGCACCCGAACAAATTGGCCTTGCTAGAAAGTGTTTGAAGCACTTGCATTTTCTAGCACCGATGCAGCTGTGCCTAGGCACATGCCTCGATAACACGAAGCTTACTATTCATTCTATCTTTGCTAGGCAATGGTAGTTTCCGATTACTGCTAAACAATTACTTGTATAATTTATGCAGGAACGGGACACCTAGGCAGCCTCTACTAGTCCCTCTTGCAAGGGCCTGTGTGATTTTCGATTCATCTAGAGTTCCACCAGCATCACTTGAGGGCCTTGAAGAGTATTCTCATTGTTGGATTATATATGTATTTCATTTGAATACAGATCTAGAAAAGTTATGGAAGCATCCATCTCAATCGAAGTTTAAGGCCAAGGTTTGTGGAATGTAGTAAGGATACATATATGTATATGTATGTTTATCATTTCTGAAAATTTTCTTATCATCTTGAAACTTCTATGGAAGGTTGGTCACTTTTAATAGGTCAGAGTTCCGAGATTGAAAGGAGGAAGGAAGGGAGTTTTCGCTACACGATCTCCGCATCGACCCTGTCCTATAGGACTCACTGTAGCAAAGGTATATAGTCATTTACAGATGTGTTATTGTAGATACAACTTGTTTACCTACGATCGTCTTTTGGCTGATATTCGGGCTAACGGGATCTTGCAATTTTCTTCATAAATGGATATGTATGTGAGAGAGCAAGCCACAAATCACTTTCAAACTGATATACTCTATATTTCAGGTGGAGGCAGTACAAGGAAATATGCTTCTACTCTCTGGCGTAGATCTAGTTGATGGAACGGTAAGCTCATTTCCTGAACTTCACCGAGAGATATCATTGGCTTTATCTGTTTCTTTCCTTTTATGACATGCGTTTTCTTGAACGCTATGAATATATATCCAGCTTCTTGTGTGATTTTGTTTACAGCCGGTGCTGGACATCAAACCATATCTTCCATACTCTGACAGCATTGAAGGAGCAGTTGTACCTGACTGGGTCACGGTATTCACTCTTTTATTGTTCTTTAGTTTCCGGGTGTATTTATGTATATTGTTTGGAAATATAGTTTTATTTATTTTATTGTTCTGAAGCATGCCTAAATTTTATGCAGGCGGATAGCTTGTTGTCAGTTGCTTCCGTCTGCTTCTCTGATGATTTCTCATCCTCACTTGTAGACTGCTGGAAATTAGCGGTAAGTACGCGAATGTTTTTCTCTAATTTTAAATAAAGCAGGATGATGTAGGAACCATGCGACAGCTAATACTAAAGACATGATTTGTCTGTTTATTGTTTGATAACAAAGCTTCTTTGTCTTTCGGTACGAAATTATTTGGTTGATCCGAAGAATTTTTTGTTCCAGGGGAAGAAGTCCCTCTATTCTTCACCGGATGAACTTAAAACCTTGGTTGAACAAGTTCTTTCCTGGGATATTCGTTCGGTATCTCAACGAAATCGACCTCATAATCTCCTAAAAATAGAAACCATCGACGCCTCCGATAATACTTCAGATTTGGACGATTCCCAAGACGGAGAAGTGGCTGTTTCGGGAGAGTTAACATATCACCTGGTTTTGGATGGAATGGATTTCTCTTACGAAATCGACGGCAATGGTAATGTCATCGTAAAGGAAGTCCGTCATTCATCTTCGATATCGCTTCGTAATGAAAAACGATGCAATTACTTGATGTGGAAAGACAAACCCGAGTAAGTGTTTGCTTTCTAAAAGCCTGACGTTGATTTTGTCTGAACATTGTATCTTTGCTGCACCAAACTAAGATGATGGAAAAACCTCATGCCTTTGTTTAGAGGGAGATGCTGAGACAATGGTAAAATTGCTCTTTGTCCTCCAAAAATATATTAATTCATTGTTTGACCCCCTAAATTTAGACATTTTCAAAAAATTGACTTCTAAAAAAACAAAAATCGTTCCTTTAACCACTTAAGCTAGAAGGCTCGTGTGGTTACTATTTATTTATTAAGTTCATTAAATATGATTTATGTTCATACTTTATAAATTAATTTCCCCTGTCGACAAATAATTAATTTTTAAGTTAATTGCAACTATAACTTTTATTCTAATTTAGTATTTAAATTTAAGAATCTTCAATTTCATATTGAACTGTAACTCATTTCTAAATTGATCTTTATAATTTTGAAAATCTAATTTCACTTTAAAATTATAAACCTAATTCTAAAAATTTAATCAAGTTTTAACCAAGTATGTCTTAGTCAATCACTAATCTTGTGCTTCTATCAATTATTATACAATATTTATACAATTTAGGTTCCTTGCCCATACATGGGAAGATACATAATGTTACATGATGTATAAGTACGTTTGATTTTACGAATTCAACAAATGATTCTAATAAAAAATATTCTAATAAAAAAATCGAAAGATGTTCGTCTTAAGAAATTAGAATTCAAATATTTTATTTGTAAGGAGCATGTATTATTTAAGGATTGAAAATATGTAACATTATAAAGTCAGATGTTACATTTGAGCCTTAAAATCATATTTGTTATCATAAAATATCTCAATCTGGGTTTAGACTAATAACGTATTTTTCAAAAATATTTAAAATCATTTAAAAATATAGATAAGAAATCAAAATATTACAAATGAGGTCTAAATTATTTAAAATGTTTGAACATCTGATTTGATTAATAAAATTTCAAAAATAAAAAAATTACAAACTCCACCACAAAAGATTCTATAAATACACAATTCACTAAACACAAGTATGATATACCGAAAATCACTGTATGTTGAAATTATGTGCTAATAATGCTCATCAATTCCATGATTCAATAATCATCCTAAACACAAAAATAACAATTTTAAGCGTTAAACATACAAAACTCAGTGATACAAATTTCACCATAGTTTAAGTTAATCATAAAAATAAGTATGTAAACTAATACGAGTAATAAGGAAAAATAAAAATAAAAAAAAAACTTAACCTACCATTAATTGTCTAAACATATTCTAACCTCATAACAATCATCATACTTGACACACAAGGCCTAACTATACTTGAAATCCCATCAAATCATCAAGACAAAAACATATAAAGTATAAATAAAAAATTAGAGTGAGACTCAAGATCATACAACATAGGGAACACACTTTAAACTTTATAATACTTGAGTGAGACCCGATGTCACACAACATCAAAAACATACATTCTATACTAAAAATTCCTCTGTGAGTATCTTTAAATGAGACTCAGTGTCACACAACGTTATGAACGTACATTCAATATTTCTAACTATAGTGTTGTAACATATAATTGAGAATATATATTCCATCAATCAAAATACATCAACTAACCAAATACCTACTTAAGATGATAAAAAAAAAAAAACGTGATCCCAAAATTTTTTTATAGTTGTTACTTGTCATCACATCATTTATCTTACGTTATCGAATTGTTAATATATTGCGATAAGCATATAATTTATCTAATTTATTGTCTTCATTAATCAATGTCATCTTATTTATTAAAGCATAAATCAATTATTAATTATACATATTGATTTTACTCTTTAATTGTATTTATAAATTATCTAGCGCATTGAGTATCGATATTCAAATATGAGTATTGATACGTTATTCTTGAATAATAGTATTCACACGCATACTGATACTGAAATTCTTTGCTTAAAATCTTAGATTTCCATAAGTCTGGTATGGGTGGATTCAATCAATGTGACCCCTAATCTTGTATCGATATGATCAAAACTCGTACCGATATCCTACTCATTGGTTTATATCATTTTCTCAAATTATGGTATTACAACATTTTATTTAATCCCTAAAGCTGATCATAGTCATTAGAGTTTGTTTACTAACATATTTAATTAATTATTATTAATTATCAAATTTATGATCATTTAATAAAGTATTTATCCCTTAAGCATAATTCTCATCAAATCACATCAATATATTCGAACAAACATACAAGATATCATAATTATCAACTAATCTAATAATTATACAAGTACCTCAAACCATCCTATACGGTCTCTAAAATTTCTGAGTTTTATCATATACATAATATCATTATACATCAGACATATATCAAGTCTTATGATACTGATTTCTAATCGTGCTTATTTATCGTCTATTTATTTTATAAACAATAATATATAAAACAATTACATTTATGATGCTCATGAAGCGATAGAAATTTGAGGCGTATTTACCTCAAATCAAAGCAATAAATCCCCAACCAAGTTCCTCCAATCATATCTTTAATTTTAATATTAGAGTTTACAAATTCCTCAGATAAAACAAATATAATTGGATAAGCTTTTTTACATTATCAAACTATTGAATGACCCTTTAAAATAAAATAATAGATATAGATATAAGGTTATAAAATAAAATGATGATGATGAAAAAAAATATGTAGGTCATTAAAAAGATATGTTTTGTTGTTGTGATAATTGGGGAATATTTGAAGAACAAGGGATTTAGGTTTAAAATCGAGGAATTAAGGATTTTAAAATATTGAAGATTTTATTTAAAAGTTAGGGTTTCAGACAAAAAAATCGAGAATTATTGTAAAAGTTTTGGAGAGATATATGTTCTTAAAATTTTAGAGGGAATTAAAAATAAGTTTTAATTATTATATAAAAAAACGAAAAATAAAATTTTGGAGGGAACTAATAGTAAATTTTGGAAGATTATTATCATTATTACAATATATAATTAAATAAAAAACTATGATTAAATATAATCAATTAAAAATATAAAAAAAAGATTAGATTAAGATATTCATTTCACACTATTCTAGGTCGGGTAAAAAATTATGCATATTTTTATATAGGTAGCGCCTAAAAAATTGAATCTCGCGCCGCTCTGCACCTTATTTACAATTATTTCAATTTAGTTATGATCACTCAAAAATTAATTTTTAAAACTTATTTTTTATTCGATTTAGTTCTTATTTAATTAAAATCAGATTATATATTTTAAATCTGTTTTAATTTGATCATAGGGAATTAATTTAGTGATTGGAAAATTGATCTTAGAAAACTAATTTAGTGATTTGGACTTAAAGAACTAATGTTAGGCTTAAAGAATTAATAATACATATACATTAATTCATAAATAAATTAAATACATATATTAATATACATTTAAGTATATATATTATATAATAAAGTATATTATATATGCACATTAAATTATATTATATATATTAATATATACATCTAGTATATATGCATATTTATATATATATATAAAAATAATAAGTATACATACTAATGTATACATCTAATATATATACATATATATAAATATATATATATATTATATATATAATTTAATTTATATATCTAACATATATGCATATACATATAATAATGTATATTATATAGTATATAAGTATACACCTACTTACATACATACTTATATATATACATACATATTATATATTTTTATACATAATATTATACATTTTATATTTTCATATATAGTATCATTCCATATACGATATAAATTCTATATATAAAATATATTCCATATATAGCATAAATTTTATATATAAAATATATACTATATATATTATAAATTTTATATTTTTATTTTTAAAATGTATTAAACTATATTGTATAGGTATAAATTATAATGTATTGGAGTACATTAAAATTAAAATTTTCACCGAATTTTATTATTAATTTATAATTTTTACAATTTAATCTTTATATTTTTATTTTAAATTGACTACTATTTATTTTTTAACATTAAACTATATATAGTATAAATTTTATATTTTTATTTTTAAAATATATTAAATTATATTGTATAAGTATAAATTATAATGTATTATAGTACATTAAAATTAAAATTTTTACCGAATTTTATTATTAATTTATAATTTTTACAATTTAATCCTTATATTTTTATTTCAAATCGACTACTATAATGTTTAGTGTTTTTACAGTACACTGGGCTCACTTTTCTAAAAAGGAATATAACAAAATCCGTGAAATCAAACAACAAAAACCCAAATCACTTCTACTTTTTTCGGATAACTAAGCGCCAGCAGCAAACTTGGGCAAAGGCAGACACCTATCCTGTTATAGCAAAACTTAGCTGTTTTTTCATGCACAGACTGTGTTCGAAGAAATTCCCGTAAGAGATCAAATAACTAAAAGGGTTTAAAAAATGATCCCAAAGCAATTTCGTGTATTGGGAAAAGGCGCTGCTATAATTTGTGGAGGATTTCTGACTATCAATCTTGCTGCTACTGTTGCCATTGGTGCATTTCGATCTGTAGCCGAAAAGAAACGGGTAAAAACAATTCACCAATCCCCACTTTCTTTTTCTCTCTTATCTGATGTTTTGCCAGTTTGAAAATTTTTCAATTTTGTCTCTGGGTTTTGTAGAAAAAATTTTCCTTGCCTTGTGGGATTTGTAAAGGGAAAGGATTTTACTTATGCAAGCTGTGCAATGGAAATGCTACAATAAAGTGGTCACCTTTGTATGATCCAATTCATATTAATCCTTGTGTTTGCCCTACTTGTGATGGTAACAGGTTAGTCTTCTTCTTCTTTTTACTCGTTTACCATTCAATATTTTCTTCTTGGATAGGCTTTTCTCTTGGTTTTGATGGGTTCTCTGGGATTATTACAGGGTTCAGCGCTGCTTAAACTGTCTTGGTAAAGGTTACAGTTGACTACAACTAGACCTGAAAGAGTTTTGATTGCGAATTTGTGTATATTTTTTTTGTTTCTGTATCCCATTTTGTAAGTGAACTATTTTTCTGCCATGTATTGGAGAGTATGTATTCTATTGCACTACATTCATGACTTGGTTGCATACAATCTACTTTTTCAATGAATTGCTAAATAATTATCTTCAGGAAGCTGTTTCGATTTGGTGCACTTGAATGTTTATCACACTGAAGAATTATAATTCAGGATGTTGATGATGTGGTTAGATTTTTGTTTAAGTTGAAAGTTGAAACCACTTTGTTAATGAAGTACGATTGATGTAGTAATCGTGGTCAGGGTATTGCTGATGAAACTTCTAAGATGGGGTAGATTATTTTGCTGATGAAACCTTAGGATTATTGGCACACCGGTGTCATCCCGGTGTAGAGGGTGGTTGTGTTGGAGCTCGTTTGCTGTTAGCACATGGCTAAAAGTTCCAGAAGGCATTCATGACATGGTTACATACAATCTGCTTTTTCAATGAATTGCTTGATAATAATTATCTTCATGAAGCTGTTTTGATTCGGTGCACTTGAATGTAGATCACACTGAAGAATTATAAGTCAGGAAGTTGATGATGTGGTTAGGTTTTTGTTTAAGTTGAAAGTTGAAACCACTTTGTTGATGAAGTAGTATTGGTGCAATCATGGTCGGGATCTTGCTTATGAAACTTATAAGATGGGGTAGATTATTTGCTGACGAAACCTTAGGATTGTCGGCACACTGGCGTAATCCCGGTGTAGAGTGAGTGTGGTTATGGATATGGTTGTGTTGGAGCTCGTTTGCTGTTAGCACATGGCTAAAAGTCCTAGAAGACTTCTCTGTTCCGTTCGATGTTCGTTCTTATTTGAACACCTTTAGTCCTTCCAAGAACTCTGCTATTCTTCTAGTCCAAACCTCCTACTGAGTGATTTCACTGGATTTTCTTGACCACCAATCAACTTTCCTTCATTATATAACCTTATCATTTGAACACCTTTAGTCCTTCCAAGAACTCTGCTATTCTTCTAGTCCAAACCTCCTACTGAGTGATTTCACTGGATTTTCTTGACCACCAATCAACTTTCCTTCATTATATAACCTTATCGTTCTCACCACTTCGAATCAGATTCTATGGAAACATGAAGGTAGATACTATAGATTTGCCTTTGTTAGAGGGTTCTTTTGCTTCATTCATCTCTGCACGTTTTTCTTTCTACCGCAGATTACTTTGAGCAGCAGATATTCGGTTGACGGCAAATCGTCGTCTAGTGGCTGAAGACTAAAAATCAAGCTTTAATTAAGCTGTGTATTGATTTTGGAGGATGACAGGTAGCAGGTAATTGGTTTCCCATGGCAGTTTTACAGTCATTCATTCATTTTTGTCAATTTATCATATCAAATTCTTGTAGCTATTCGTTCCGAGACTCGAGGTTCGAATTTGGCATCACCATTGAACAATAAAACAAGTTTTATTTCATTAAGGAAACTCATCAAATAACTTACAAATATAGCCTCAGATATATCAATGGCAGAAGTATAGTTTCTATGAATGGAACATTTCTCAAACCTGTTCATCTTTACAAGGATGTTCGGCAGACGGGATGATTTTGATTCTTGTTTCTCCATTGTAGCCAAAGCATGCAATTCCTTTTAACTCAAACATACATGGATAAGCTTGTTACGAAGAACACATCGATTCCGGGTATTTAGGTTTAAAATAGAAGAAAAACTATTATGATCAGCAGTGCAACAGAGCATGCCATTGCCTGCAACAACAAAGTCGGGTCACGTATATTATTATTATACATGGATATGAATGAAGGTGGAGAAGGGCGGAGATTGTTTGATTGATTCAAAAGTTATTTACAAGAGAAGAGAAGGGAAGAGACCAGGAGCACTCACAGCAATTGCAGAGGCAGCAAGGCCAGCTCTCTCTCTCGGATCTTTACGATAGTGATTTCCAAAATAGAGAAACGTACCATAGTACCACAGCAATGGACATAAAAATCCTACGAGGAAGCTGTAAGAAATAAGACAGCATGAGAAATGGAAAAACTGCTGGAAGGAACATGGTAGTGAAGAGCAAAAAGTACTCACGAGAACCATCCGATCCCGCAGCCAAAGCATGGGAGAGGTTTGTCAAAAATCCCTGTTTGGAAGTCCTCCTCGTCTTTGATAAGTGTATACTTTCCTTTACCCGCTGCATCTGGCGCTTGCCCTACCATCACAGCTTTACATCTCAATTCACATATATACTCGAATAAATAGAATGATGCTTTATCGATGGCCGATCACTCGCAGAAAGCTATGGAAAAATAAATGCTTAATAGAGTCCATACCCTTAAATAGTGAATAGTATCGAGCAGACGGCCTCAAAAGATCAAGATGTTTATCAGAGACTGATTTTGATGACTCAAGACTGATTCTCAAATTCCCGGACTCCTCGACGGTAGCACCTGCGACATTGTTAATCATGTTGCAGTTCAGAAACTAATTATCAGTTATCAGATTTATCCCAAACAAAAGAAATTCCCGATAAACAATCACTTGCTTCGTTTCCTCTTTAAAGTCCATGTGAACTACTCGATGTCAAGTTCGTGCAAACAATATACCAATATTCAACATGTCGAACACGAATCCATTTGTGTTATAACAATATACCAATCTGTAAGAATTTGTCAAATAAACAATCCACAACAAGTGACTAAAACAGAGAGCGAGATGGCAGTTGGAATTAAGCACTATATGATCACTGCATTCATTTCTAAAATGCAAGCTTTACGACAATCGATACATAGCATCCGACACTGAGGAACTTTTAAAACCAGCTATATAAGACAATGCAATGTTTCAAAAAAGGGATAAACACCGAGCTGTTAGGAGCGTATATAATCGAACAGCATCACAAAAATACATGTTCCTGAGGGCATATGTAGAAGTTAAACAAGTGGAGATGAAGAAAGACCTGATTACTTTGATCCATGTGTGTCGGAACTTTAAACCGGTTATATAAGAAATACAACGTTTCCGAAATAGGAAAAAACACCGAGCTTTTAGAAGCGTATATAATCGAATAACATCACACAAATACAAGTTCCTGAGTGCATATTTAGATGTTCAATAAATGAAGATGAATAAAGCTTCATTACTTTGATCCATGTGAACCAGAGACCTGTTCGAAGCCTCGGC
This sequence comes from Abelmoschus esculentus, assembly GCA_035048815.1. Taxonomy (NCBI): domain Eukaryota; kingdom Viridiplantae; phylum Streptophyta; class Magnoliopsida; order Malvales; family Malvaceae; genus Abelmoschus; species Abelmoschus esculentus. Next base: position 18,060,736 of record JAUCBN010000029.1, read on the forward strand.
GTATACTCGACAGCAAAATCCCTGCTTCAAATGATAGTGAGAAACCTCAGATTCAGTTCAGACATGTTAATTTGTTATCCATTTACAAATACAACTAGTAATAGTAATGCCAATAAATAATTCAGTAAAAACTTTGATCTATGATATCAGCACTCAGACCAGCAGGTATATAATCTGGCATAGAAGCACATTAAGAACTAAAAAAAACATGTTTTTCCCATCAGAGTCAACGTGTTCCTATGATTCCCAGACAATAAAATATTAAAAATCCATGCTTTGGGGGAACTTTTCCATGATCAATCTTAACATAGAGTTCATGAATTCAGACAAAACTGGAAATTAGGCATCGATACCTGCTAACATCTAGGTTTATATTTATCTATTAACCATTTCTAGAAAAGAAAGAAAGAAAATTGGCAAAAAGGGGAAATAAATACTAAAATTGATTACAAAATCCAAGAAAAAAGGGTTTAGAACACATATTCTAAAACAAACAGATGAGAAATTGAAAGAACAAGGGAGAAACTTTGCCTGTGAACAACTCTGAACTGGAAGACTGAAACTTTGGGTTGATTGTTCTTTATGTAAATTCAAGGAAAGAAAAGAAGAATTTTTTAATGAAAAAAATTGCAAATTGAAGTGTGATTTAGATGACAAGCAAAGCCCAAAAATTATACTTTTTTTGTTTGAAATTTTGACTTCTGGTTTGTGTTGTGTCAACCTACTATGTTTTTTATTCTAAAAAGAAAGGTTAAAAAAACTAAAATGAAATCGTATAAAATTATTATAAAATTTAAATTTTAATATTAAATTTTTAGTACTGTTATATGTTTTATAAAAAAATTGATATATTAAAATTTTTATATATTTTTTAAAAATTTTGGTATATATCAAAAAATTGATATCAAAATTCTTATAATACGATAGTTTTGGTACAATTTTATTTTAAGTCTGTCTCTTTCTAAAATTTCGTCTATTAATGCAAAAAATTACGAGACAAATATTTTATTCTTGAATAAAGTACACAGATAATTATTAAATTACGCTAAAATAATTTTTATTATTAAAATTAGATTATTATCTTGTACATATAGGATAAGTTATTATATAAGTGCCTTAATTTTAAGGTTTAAAGTTTCAGTTTACGATTTTGTGTTTAAAATTTTAATGTAGGATTTAAAATATTGGGTTCATGGTTAAAATTCAGGATTTAAGATTTAGAGTAATATAGTTAGTGATTTATGCCTTAATCTATAAAGCCTCAGTTTTAAACCTAAAATTTTATCGATAATCCCTAAATTTAAAATTATTATGCTTAAAATCTTAAATCTTAAAACTAAAATATTTATATAAATAAATTTTTACGAATGCTTATGTATAAAATCATTACTCTAAAATTTTGAAGGTCATAAAAATATCAATAAATATTATCATTTTGTTATAAAATATGAATAAAAATTATGAAATTGGTTATTAAATTCATCAAGTTTTATCATTATTTTATAAAAAATATCTCATACATTAACGATATAATTTTTTTTATAATTATTCTAATTTTATGGATTAAAAACTTAGTTTAAAGTTTAAGAATTTAGAAATTAAGGTTTATGTTTAGGATTTAGGTTTTGTGATTATAATTTATAGTTTAGAGGTTAGAATTTAGGTTTTAAAATAATATGTTACGAATTTAGGTTCTTGTTTATAAACCCTAAATTCTCTAAATTCAAATTACAATCTCTAAATTTTATGCATATAAATTTAAACTTTTAAATTAGATCTCTAATCCCTAAAATTAAAACGTCGGTAGAAATAAAAAGTTTTCAACACAAGTGTATGATATATTTACCCTATTTTAAAATATATAATGTTATTTTACGATGATTTAATAAATTTATAGTTAAACCACTCAAAATGACCACTAAATTATTTTGGGCTTATTTATTTTGACCACTGAATTAGATAATTCGTCAATCAGACTATCAAAATTTTATATTTATCTTATTTTGACTCGTTAAAAAACTAACAAAAGGGAGACGTAGAGTTGGCACGATAGTTAACGAAAACTTATAAAATTATAGACTTGGTCCATGTTATTTACCTATTATATAAATTTAATCTTAATTTTAATTTAAATAAATAAAATTAATCAATCAATCAGATGATGATATGAGTCATCAACCAATTTATCCATCTTATAATGCAACAAAATAAATTAAAATTTGAGTAAAATTATCTAATTGGGTGATACATGTGTTATCATCTGATTGGTTGATTGATTTTATTTAATTAAATTAATATAATAGATAAATAACATGATCAAATATATAATTTTATAAATTTCTATTAACTGTCATGTCATCTTTTTATAAGTTTTTTAACGACAATAGTTAAAATATGACCAATTTAAAATTTTTGTGATTTGATTAACGGATTACTTAATTTAACGATAAAAATAAAAACATCTAAATAGTTTGATAATCACTTAAATAATTTATCTTAAATTTAATAATCATTGCTTGTAATAAACTAAACATATTTTTTATTGTTTACTTCCTTATCGGATTGCTACTGCAAAGATTATTGTAATGAAATACTTTTCATAAATGGACCGCGCATGAAAATGACAACTTAACGCTTAAATACATGAATATCTATAATTATATATATTTAATTTAAATAATTTATTAATTTAAATTATGTATTTTTATTACAGGACGTTTTTTTAAATTTAATTTATTTCATTTGAAAATTAGGATTTAAAATTTCGTTTAATCATTGTGCTGACAGTACCGGTGATCAAATCCGTGATCTTCAGGAATAACAATTGTTTCTTCAATTGATAAAGGTAGATGATACGTACTAATTGTCTGTAATGTTTTATATTACGCTTATTAGTAAAAAAAAATACTAAAATCATACAATTTTTTAGATAGGTGTTTATATTTTTCGGTTCAAGTGGTAACTAAAATTTTTGTCCTTATCAATTTAGGTGTCTGGCTGTTGACGATCGATTAATAACTCCTTCAGCCAATCAATACGAAACACATGGATTTTTATTTTATTTTTTATTTTTAACTTAATTTAAAAAATATCTATTTTTTTTAATATCCCGAAAACAAGCTTAGAAGTTTCTATGGTATATTGGGTTCGATTTAATTCGGTTAAATATTTAATTTAATTTTTTACTATTAAGCATTTATATTACACAGATAGTAAATGACCGGTCTGTTCTTTTAAAAGTCGCAAACAATGTAATTTAGCCGTAATTTAAGGACTTCTTGGTTAGACTTTACGATTGCATAGGTTTCAAATGTCAAAAAACAAAATTTCTTTGGTCAAATGGTGATTTTAGCATTATCTATCAATCCTGTTATTTGAATGGGTAAACTACACGAAAATAACCTACCTATAAGTAAATTTATAATTTAGTCACCATACTTTAAAATGTTGAAATTTAACCACTTTTAATATCCATTTACAACAAATGTCACAAATTTGAACGTAATTGAGTGATTAAAACAATGATATGAACGAGCACGAGCCCTCTAGCTCAAGTGATTAAAAGAAAGGTTATTGTTTCTAGAGATCACGAGTTTGAACATTAGTAATGCCAACAGAGTGATTGAACAATCAATGTCAAATGTTAGAGATTATATTATATAATAAATATCACTGTAATTACTATTAGCAGATTATATTATATAACAGATACTACCGTAATTACTATTAGCTAATTAAAAAAACAATGATATAAACAGTACAAATAATTGTATCGGTATATATATTTTTAATCTTAATTTTTTAAATTTTTAAAATTTAAAAATTAATTGAAGTAAAATTCAACCCCTTGGTAGTGATTGGTCCCCCTTTCCAACTCCTCCTAGGGATGAGAATGTGACCCCTCAAACATGTGAATGGCCATAAATGTGAGCTTTTAGGCTTTACCTACCATTCACCATTCATCTTTATCATATCCAAAACACAGCTAAAAAGACTAAACCTTTGTTTTTCTTTTGACTTCTCTCTCATTATCAATAATTGAATGATCAAAGATTAACGTATTTTCTTAAATCAGCTACAGTGGTTACAATAGAGTATCTGTTTTAAAGTATATTTTTAATCGTTGAATATTAATCGTTGAATCATTGTATTAATGTTACTAATACTCGAACATGTGACCTCTAGGAACAAAATAATTCGTACTCAAAGATTAATGTATAATTTTATGTTACTGAGCTAAAAATTTTGGGAAGCTATATTATTTTTAAAATTTTGTGTTATAAATTTAAATAACGTGAAATTATATCATTAATAGAAAATACAAAGAAAATGTTTGAACTATAGAGAAAAAATTCATGGATCCAAGCATCCTCTCATTCTTGATGCCGATAAAAATTCAATATAATTTGATTGAGTAATCTAAAAATACTTATAAAATAGTGTGGATTGAACTTAAGTCTCTTAAGATGAATATTATTCTTTTTTCATTGAGATCTATTGTCAGGTTCAAGTGTTGAATATAATTTAAAATTATCAAATCGAAGAATACGAACTAGATCTATAACTAACGTATAATATAAAGGTTACTAATAAAATTTAAGATAAATTACTTAAATAATCTCAGTTTTTTTTAAGCAATTAAGTTCTATTGAATTAGATTCGGTATGATCACCAATTATATATTTAAAAATTTAAAAATAAAATAATTTAAATACTTGTTTTAATATTAAACGAAGATAATTTAAAGAAAATAAAATAAGGGAAAAAGCGCGGCTAAATCAAAGAAAAGTAAAGGAGGAAAGCGAAGTTAAGTCATCTTCCTCGTGGCCGCTATGTTCTGGTGGAGACTGGTCTCCTTCGTCGAAGCATCAGCCATGGAAATACTCGCCAATCCTTTTTAATAACTTCATTAACAGTTAAAACCAAACTTTTCTTACTTTTCTTTCTCCCGATCTGTATAAACCTAAGATACTTATCAGTAAGGAAAACGGATTGTCTCCCACTCTGCTAACAAAGAACTAGAAATGATGAAGAAAGTAAAGGGAATTTTAAACCCTAATTTGAAACTCTCTCTTTCTCTTCCACCTGGGATATCCTTCGAAAAATTCCTGTAATCTTAATTCTTCACATCAGTCCTTTATTTTTTTTTAAATTTTGGTTTTGGTAATTAAATTGTTCTTTGCAGGACTCAAAGCGGTACGTTCAAAGATGGTGATCTCCTCGTCAACAAGAACGGTGTTCGAATCATCTCTCAATCCGAACCTGAACTCGTATGATTTTTCATTCCCCCCTGAAATTAACTGCTTAGATTCATTTTTTTTTTTATAATTTATAAGCTTGATTTGTTAGATTTTCTTGGTTTTAGCCTCAGCTTATCAAGCCATCTGAAAATGGCAATCAGTTGAATTTAGAAGATTTCGATGTGATTAAAGTTATTGGAAAAGGTAATGGTGGAATTGTGCAACTTGTCCAACACAAATGGACTCAACAGTTTTTTGCATTGAAGGTATGTGTCCAAATGTCTAGTTTAACACTTCATATATTATTCCGGTTGAATCTTAACTCGATTGTCACTCGATTGGTTATGCGACGAGTTAATGAAGCATTTACAGCCTTTCTTGCTTTGCAAGAAACCCATTCTTCTAAAGCACATGTAGTTGTTGTCCAACATCGTTACCAGGTTATCCAAATGAATATTGAGGAGTCGGCACGCAAGCAGATCGCAAAGGAACTGAAAATAAACCAATCGTCTCAGTGTCCATATGTTGTCGTTTGTTACAAGTCTTTTTTTGTCAATGGTGCCATTTCGATCATCTTGGAGTATATGGATGGTGGATCCCTAGCCGATTTCTTGAAAAAGGTTAAATCCATTCCCGAACCGTATCTTGCTGCAATTTGTAAGCAGGTTGGTGCATTCGAATCTTCGAACTCGTTATACTGCCTACCGGATGTTTATGGTATATGCCTTTTGTACTTGCTCTTGTTAATGCAGGTGGTCAAGGGTTTGATATATCTTCATCACAAAAAACACATTATCCACCGGGACTTAAAGCCATCTAATTTGTTAGTAAATCACAGAGGAGAAGTTAAGATTACTGACTTTGGTGTTAGTGCAATAATGACGAACACCTCAGGACTGGCTAGCACTTTTGTTGGAACGTACAATTATATGTCGGTAAGTAAGTTACCGTGCCAGGATAATGATTTTCCGGTCGATAAGGTGAGTTTTGTTATAGATTGTTAATTTCAATTTACTTCTTTTTTAGCCTGAGAGGATTGTTGGTAGCAACTACGGCAGTAAAAGTGACATTTGGAGCTTGGGGCTAGTGTTGCTTGAATGTGCAACTGGTCAATTCCCGTATTCCCCACCGGACCAGGCGGAAGGATGGAGCAGTTTTTTCGAGCTCATGGAACAAATTGTTCAACAACAACCACCTTGTGCACCTTCGGATCAATATTCTTCTGAGTTTTGCTCGTTCGTTTCTGCATGGTAAGATTATTTTTAACTACTTGATACACTTGCCTGGTAATGAGTTGTTTGCAGTGATCACATGAGCTAACATAGCCCAGCCTTGGGTTCTTTTATCCATTGCAGTGTACAAAAGGACCCAAAGGAAAGAAAGTCGGCACATGAATTGCTGGTATCGAAACAAAACATCTGGATTCAGCTGTCTCACTCTCACCATTGCTTCAAGCAGTAAGAATTTGATTAAATATCTGTTAAACAATGTTTATCGTGTTTCGATGTGAATGCAGGCGCATCCTTTCTTGAACAAGTACGACGACTTGGACATCGACCTCTCATCTTACTTCTACAATGCCGGATCGCCTCTTACACCGCTTTAGAACCTGTGGTAAGTTGCTTGGGTTTTGGTGGTTATATGGGATCGATCTCCACTACCTTGGAACAGCCCCAAAATTGCAGATAATCTAAAGAAAACCCAAAGCTTTACAACCATGGAAGATCTGTATTGTCATTGTCACTAAATTACAGGACTCATTCGAGCAGCAAACCCCAAAATTAAGCATCAAAGAATACCAGAAAAGTTTCCTTGTCGGGGAACTCAAGTGTCAGATCACAGTGGTGGTGAGGTACAACCAATTGTTGTGTATTAATATTCCATAATTTAAAGACAATGCTGTGTGTTAGCCACTTTATGGTGGATTCTTGGATGAATAATATGATTTGACAATCTTATTCTGATCATTGTATTATATTCCGATCATAATCCGATAGATTCAGCTCATGAATGTTCTCTCTGATCAATCTACAGTTTGGTTCCTTTATTTGCCTTCTCCTCTATGCATTTCATTTGAATGGATAATTTCTCAACACTTATTATGTTATCTGTTGCAGCATCTTGCTGCTACTGGGATAATAGAAAACATTTTGTCCAAAAAAAAAACTTAGAAAACGAGAGCGAAATATGAACGGGAACTCGGTTATTTTGACCGAACTGGTTGTGGAAACCTAGCTATTAATGCTGGTAGTAAAATCAACAAGTTAATTGAGTATATTGCATGATTCCGGTGTACAAAGGTACTTTGAACAATACAATAAGCCAGGTAAAAAAAGGTTAATAGGGTCTTTGAGCTTTTAAGGTACCCTTGCTGTCAGGTTTTTTTCCTGAATTTTCTTTGTGCTTTTAGGTCCAGGACAATGACTGTAATGTTGTCTTTGCTTCCTTTACTAAGAGCAAGCTTCGAGAGGTAATCCGCTGCAGATTGAGCAGCCGGGTCAACTCCGTCGCCCCTTTCCGTGGATAATTTATCCCCATGTTTTTTATGCCAGAGGAGGATTCGTTTTCGAGCAACTTCACATGCTTCCTCATTGCTCATGACGTCCCATAATCCATCACTGGCTAGGATAAGACACTCGTCCTCTTTTGCTCGAGGTATGAACATCACTTCCGGATCTGGAATTATCCATGGTTTCAAGTATCTGTCACCTGATCAATGGATTCGGGATTACAAATACGTTCGTCTCAGCAAAAGGCTAATATATCTGCTAAGAAAGGATTAGAAACACATACCGATGGACCTCGACATTGCTAGAACACCAAAAACACGGGATCCGTTCCATTGTATGACCTTCCCTCCCGCAGCTTCTATCCTCGCGTGTTCATCTTCTCTATCAGGCTGTAAAAGGCTCAATATAAACAACAATGTCTTTGAAATTTGTATGTCCGGTGGAAAGATAACTCGAAATAGGCTAGTCTTACTTTGTGGTCTACGGACAATGGCACGGGATGCTTTCCACGGTAGAGAACTGCCCTCGAATCGCCGCAATTGGCAACGGTTATATGTGTTGGACTAACAACTGCAACTACAGCAGTAGAGCCAGAAGTTTCGGGGGCAATAGGTTCGTTATCCGTATTGTTCACACCTTTACGTATCCCTCCAATCTCAGCATCAACTTTGATGAAACAATTGAACAATGCTTTCTTCCATTGTTCCTGCCAATCGTGCTCAACACTTCCCTCTTGAATACATGATTTTGCCATTTCTATCTCCTCGGCTAAAGCCAAATGCATACGTTCACGACAATAGTTTGCAACCTATGCATCGAAGCAACCTCGTTTAGAGCAACCAAATTGGCAAAAACACACACATAGTAAGAATAGAAGGCCATGAAGCATACCTGACACCCTCCATGTCCATCATACACACCATAGAAATGAGCCGTTAGGTCGCTTAGGTCATGATCTGTTCCATTCGCTATGCTCTTGGCTTTCAGCATTCGACTAGGAACTTGCAGAAATCGTGGTACGGCAACAACAGCATCTTCCATTTCCGATCTCCTACCACAAATGGATGTAAATCCCCAAAGGGGTATGTTTCCTACTTCAAGCAGACACTTGATTTCAGTTTTCCTTATCTTCTTTTGTTGTGGCACCTCAAGAATCGAGTGCGACAACGACGTTCCATCGGACTCATCAGACTTGTTGCCGTCATCCCCCGCAAAACCAACTGCAATTCTCTTCACATCTTGAACATCACTAGTTGATGAAATTCTCTCAGAATTAACCTCTAAAGCTGAAATTCCCTCAACAGATGTGTTACGGATATTACTAGCTACATATCCATCTTCATATTCTCTAGAAACACAACTATCATCGGACGAAACAACTCCGATATCTCCTTGGTTACCAGAGGACAACAACAAACTAGCCTTCTCCGCAACAAGCTTACAGCCATTAACGCCGCCGGCGGCATGCGACACCGTTCTCGAACCATTCCGAATCACATCACCTAAGGAAACAGCACAAGGACCAGCAATCGCTGCAGATACCTTCTCCATGACCCTCTTCACCTGCAACAAAATCCTTACAAAGCTATCTACTGATTCTAGTCCTAACTTTGAAAAGTAACGATAAATCAGAGAAATGGGTGCTGATATAAGGCTAAGATGCCTCTAGATCCTAAACACAGCTTTCATAAATCTGGATTCTTCTTTTCATCGAACAGGTGGTGGGCGAGATAAGAGGGAAAGGCAAAACCTTCACTTTCAATGGAAACAGAAGCAAAAAGCACATGTGGTCATGAAAAAGTTGAACTCAGAGCATAATAGCAGAAGACAAGACAGACCCAGAATCCATTTCCCTGGATCCAAGGCAATTCATATCAACCCCATGAAAGCAGTTCGGATTTTCTTGGGATTTCCATGCAAATTATATGGAAAGTGGGTCTTTATGGGGAGTTTGCTTGAGGGTTTGAAACACTGAAATATAAGAGAAATCGGAGCCGAAAGGAAGAAGAGAAAGTGAAAATGATGGATGCCAGAACATGATGGAAGTGCACACCTGTCCTTAGGACTCGACAATCAAACATTAGATAATGTTGGAGAAACGAATTAAACTAACACAAAGAATCTGCACGTAAGCTCAGGACAAAACTAGAAAAATTCAAGGGAAAAAAAGGTGATATATCACAAGACGAGAAGTATTTATTGGGTTAATTGCAGAAGACGTCCCCAAGCTATAGGTAAATTTTAAATTGATCTTGAAATTTTGGGATCATTTGGGTTGAATCCTCAAACTAAAATGTTTTCTAATCAAGCCCTTTTAGGGCCCTTCTAGGGGGGTTATAGAATGTACATTGCGGTGGAACGATTGATTGTAAAGAAGTTAGATTTTCCGACCGTGGTGAAACGTCTGTTTAGATACTAAATTAAGGTCGAAAATATTTATTTAGAATGTTCATTGCGGTGAAACAGTCGATTGTAGAGAAGTTAGATTTGTCAACCGTGGTGAAACGTCTGTTTGGATACTAAATTAAGGTCGAAAATATTTATTTAGCATGTATGTGGTTGTTTGACATTGTCTTTTTGTTTACGCATCAGAGAAGTATTATTGAACAAAATTTGACTCTGAGATAAAATCGAGTCGAATCAAACTGAAGTTGAATAGTAAAAAGCTCAAGTTTGATTAGAAATTTGTTACTCGAAGCGCAGACTGGACTTAAATGATAGTAACTAATATTAAGATGCGAGCTTGCTTAAGTCGAGAACTAACAGATTTAGTATTAAGTTATTAAAATTCAATTTGCTTGATAACTCGATTAAAAATAACTGAGATTTTTAATAGATAAACTCAAATAACTTACGAACATACTTGTCATATTTACATCTCTAATCTAAGTATCATATTTAACACTAATTGTTAAGATTAGATGTTACATATTTTAACGCGTTTAGATCTAAGCTAATATTTAACGTTAAATTTGACTAATGAACTAGTGAAATACCTATCTAATGATCCGATTAGAATATTTTGAAATTCAAGGATTAGTTTAAAATTTAATCCAATTTTGGGACTTATATGAAATTAACCCAAATTAAATTATTAAATAAACCCCCCCTATCATTTATGTTTGGAATGGAGAAGGAGCAAAGCATCCATCCCTTGTCTGGTAGCAATTAAATAAATAGAAAACTACATGTGAAAGTGAGTAAGTCCAATGCAAGATTTGCCACGTAAAAAGATCTGGAAAATCAGGTTGGTGACCAAAGACAAAGAGAGGGAGTGACGTGCAAAGGTTAGGTTTAATTTTTATAGATATAATTATTTGTATCAGTAACGGATCTAAAAATATACATAACAATGAATAGAAATTAAAATATCATAAAAAATTTAAAAATTTAAGGTAAACATAAATTTTAAAATTTTAAAAAAAATTAAAGACTAATTTATAAATATTTAAAAATTTAAAGTAATGTGTGAACTTTAAAAAGTTCAGGGAAGGTTATGCCGAACAAAAATCTTCTGCCTCTTTTTTGTGTCCCTTTTATGGCTCCTTTGAAAATTTATTAAAAAATTAAATTTTAAATCATAATCCTTATTTTTTATATCCTAAACCCTATATCCAAAAATACACCATATCCCTAATTCCTAAAATCCCTAACCCTAAACCCTAAACCTTATACCAAAAAATACATCTTACCCCTAATTCCCAAAACCCTAATCAAAATCCTAAACCCTCTAATTTGAAGTGAGGGCATAAATGGAGGCATAGGGAAGGAGTAGACGATTTTCACCCGCTTATACCTACTCATCCTTTATTGTGAATACGTCACCGATTTATATTCGATTTATTATCCAATTAATTAAAATTTATTCAACTAATACCCGTTATAATATTGAATATGTCAACCCACACTGCTCTATCTGAATTAATGTTTACTTAAAATGATATAACATTTCATCCCGTTTGATCAATTTACTATCATCAATTTTAAAATTATCTACCGTCGGTCCAAAACTTGAAATCAATAGTAATTATGTTGAAATGCATTTAAATAATTAAATATTTTATTTTTTAATCTTAATCTATCTAAAGAAAAATAGAAAAAAAGACCTTAAAAAGAAAAATATTTTTAATAGATCTAAAATTTATAACCTAAAAAATTATGAAAAAAATAAAAATAAACAATTTAATCAAATAATTATATATACTTATTTTAAATCGGAACTTATTTATATCTATATTTTTTAAAATATCATTAAATTTATATTCGATCGATATAATATTATTTTATTTACATGTAGATCCAAGGTTGATTTGTTCGTTGGATTGTTGTTAGTAATCAATGGATTCATGAACTGACAACTCAACGGATTTCTTTATTCACTGTGAAGGGGTTGGGGATGTTTCCTATTGATTTTTGCCAACCTCTTATCTTACAACACGTGGATTCATACTTTTCTATTTTTTATTTAATAATTCACGATTTATTATAATATATAAACTATTCTATCCAAGACAGGACACGACCTGCAATGTTATTGGAGGAAGCTTACACGAATTAAATAGGTAAGAAAATGTTTATATGTTTAAAAATCTCTTGAATATTAATGTCGAAAAAATTTATCTCAAAGTATTGTTTTTTTATTTTTTATTTTTTGAAATAATGATGATTTTACAGTGATTTAAAGTTGATATTAGAAGGCTCCGACTTTGAATAGTGCAATGGTGAAAACGGAGCCAAAATGCTTCGACTTTGAATAGTACAAAGGGTGAAGATGGAGCCAAAAGACTCCGATTTTAGCATCTTTATGTGAATATTGCATGTTTCGTCTTTCTAATAGTGTTTAGATGCTAAAGTCGGAGTCTTTATGTTTTGTCTTTACCTTTGCACTATTTAAAGTCGGAGCTTTTTGGCTTCATCTTTACTCTTATACTATTTAAAGTCGGAGCCTTTTGATATTAACATCAAATCACTGTAAAATCATTAATATTTCATGAAATAAAATAGAAAAAACCATACTTTGAGAATTATTTTTTTAACGTCAATATTCAAGAGATTTTCCCTATTTGAACAGACAGAGGGTGAGCATTTTAATGATTCTAGATAATTTTTTTAGTAAATCTGATATTTTATATTATATTATATTATTTTTTTATTCAATTTAAATTAAATTATTTGAGTTTTGTTTTAAATTGTTTTATATTAATTAAATGATATATTTTTCGCATATAATATATAATATAAAAATTAAATTATTTAATTTGAACTTAAAAACCTATACATTAAGTATTATTCCTTCTACCTTTTAAAATTGTCTCTTATTAATTTTTTTTTATTTATTTTACTTTAACCTTTTATTACTTAAAATTCGTTATCAATAAAATATATATTTAAAAAATTTCAATCAAATAATGTATAAATATATTTTATGAAATTTATTTTTAAAATAATTATGATAAAAATAAAATTTTATTTTTAAAAAATTAATAACAGAAAACTTTAATAAATAAGTGAAAGTAGAATTTTTAAATCAGTCAAATCTTAATTTATAACATAAATTTTATTTAAAAAATTAATCAATTTTACAAAATTACAGTCAAACCAGATTGAGATTTTTTTCAAATAAAAAATAATATTTTTAAAACGAGTTTTCTTGACCTTATTTGTACATCTATCAACTTTTTGAAATGATAAAAAAAATTGTATATGTATTCAAATCTTACGCATTGATTTTTTTAGTCATTTTATTTAAATATTATACAGAAAGATAAAAAGAGAAAAATATTTTCAGTAAGAAAAATTCTACAATGAATATCGAACATTGTTGAACACTATTAATATAAAAAATATATATTTACAATAAGAAAATTTTATAACGGGCGTTGAACACTATTTAACACTACTAATGTTGAAAAATATATTTATAATGAGTTAGATATTGTTCGATTCGTGCTCGTTAAAAAATTTTACTGCTCAACTCGACTCATTACTAGTTAAACTCAATCTGTTGCTCGTTAAGCTCATTAAAAGACTTATCTTATTTTTAACTAAAAGTAAAATTTAATAATACCATACAAGGCTTAATATTAACTCAAATTAACAAATTTAACCAAAAATATTTAAAAGAGTGTATAAAACATTTTTAAAGTCTAAATTCAAAAATATTTTATAAATACAACAAACTAGCATATTAAAAATTAAAGTAACAATTCACACATTGATAATTATTATTAAAATTTGTTTTTTTGAATAAAGTAATTATTAAAAAATATTTGAAAAAAATAACGAGCTGTTCGCAAACTTATTGAATCGAGTTAGACTTTACTCGATTCAACTTGTTAAGGTATAAGTCAAGCTAATCCGAATCAAGTCTTTATCGAATTTTAACTAAGTCGAATTCAAACAACTCACGAGCTATTCAACTCATTAATCACGCCTAGTCGTAAGTTTAATCTGCTCCCCCTTTGCGATTGATCCAATCGTGATAATATAAAAGCACACACGTTGGCTGGCCAAGAATGCAGAAAAAGAACCAGAATACCATATTCCCCACCTGCCAGTACCATATAAATTAAATGAATATATTCGAATTCTAGATCAGTCCACAAACTTCGAAATATTTGAATTGAATCTTAAAGAATGAAATATCATATCAGCTTAGGTATTAAAAGTATGCTTCAATTTTACGTGTAAAATGGAATTTGTTTAATTTTCTTATATTTTGATAACGTACACACATTATGCACACATGATACTTAAATCCGGGTCACCTGGATGAATTAAATCATCCTTTACCACTGGGACCATTTTTACGGGATCATCAAATACAAGTTGTTCATCACATGTTTTAGATATGTTCCAGGTCAAATCCAAACTAACATTTAAAGACTTGACTAATATGATGCTAATACTCTGAGGACTCGATTAGAATATTTTGAAGCTCGGGATCAGTTTAAAACTTAGACCATAATTTAAGGATATCAGAAGCAATTAACCCTTAAAAAAAGGAAACATACCATTGAGCTCTTAAACTTGTTTTGTAGGTAACTTGTGAGCGAAATTAAGGGAACCTGATAAAATATTTGAAAAAGAAAGGGTTTCATAAATATATCTGATATTCATTGTTGTCAGGGTAAAGTACACAAATAGTCACCAAACTATCTCAAAAAATACAAGAAGATACCAAACTTTTAAAAGTTACATAATAGACATTAAACTTTAGTTTTTGTTACAAAATGATTAAGGAGCCGTTAATGTCATTAAATGAATGACATGACAGTTACAAAAATTTAAATAATCACATTTAATTTTTTATATTTACATATTCAATCAATTTAGTCTTAATTTAACCCTCGTTAATGTCTAAATGATTAAATTTATAAATATTGATGACTAAATGTGTTGTTATTTAAATTTTCATAACTGTCATGTCACCTAATTAACGATCCAGTAACCATTTTATAACAAAAATTATAGTTTAATACACATGCTGTAACTTTCAAAAGTTCGATAACCATTTTGCCCTAGTTAGTGATAATCGGTCTTCATTTTGCCGTATAATGTACAAGAAACAAGAATATGTAAGGTACCTGAATCATGATGCCAATGAAAGCCCAGAACTCGAACAAGTGACAAGGAACAGCAATGCAGAGCTGTAATGGAGTAAACACAATTATGATATTGAATCACAGAAACCTCAATACTAGCTTTAGTAAACAACTGCACTTAAGCTATTTTGAAAGGGTTGCAATATTGACAACTAGCAAAGCCGGGTGGGCTAATTAGAAAAAGACCTGGTTTTAACGATATGGAATAAGGTATTGTATGGTTTATCGGAACGAGTAACGTTCAAACTTTAGCATTAACAGACAAGGACGGAGTCAAAAATTTATTTAAGGGGTGTCATTTTTTTGAACAATATTTAAAGAGTGTCAAATTATTTATAAAGGGGTGTCAAATTATATATATATTTAAAATTTTTATATAAAAATTGTATAAAAAAATAATTTTTAAAAATTTTGGGTGTCTCCTTACATGCGGCTCCGCCCATGTTAACAGATATTAAGATATTATATATACTAATTACAACAAGGTAGTTTATCCACTCTGCAAAAAAAACTGTTTCTAAATAAACTAACACGTAAACCATACTCTTTTCTCCACATTGTTTGTCCTATGCTTTAGTTTCGTTGTGTGTAAAAGAAACGTAGGAAATAACATGGCCTCAACTCTCTTTTCTTTTCTTTTTTCCCTCTGAGTTGCCAAGTATCCACAATAAGATAAAATTAAACAAAATACTTTCAGAAGTGCTCGTTCGGGTTGGTTGGGAAAAATTGGTATCATTTACGAATAACATTAGTCAAGTTTTCATGGTGAAATGATAGGCAATCAAGTGTAAAAAAGAAAAGGTAATGGTTGATGCATACCTAGAGGCTAGGGAAGTAATACTTGAGCGTGTTTGACAACCAATAATGCAAGTTAAAAAGAATAAAGACTTGGGTGAAAATTCATACCTCATGAAATACTGCAGAAACCAAGAAGGAAATAATAATGGCTACTCCCTGAATAAATACAACAAAACAATATACATTATATTTAAAAAAATGAAGTTAAAAACATGACCATTGAGAATAAATAACAGGATAACAGCATGCTTGACGGGAGGTAGTCGTATTTCACTCAGTAGAAAACTAGAGGGCTACATAAATCATAACTAAAGCACTGAAGTGTCTAGAAGCAGGAATTCACCTTGGGTATACCGTTCCTTAAGCATGGTAAATAGATATGGTGGACCATCCATTTATGAACCGGCTGTAATCATTTAAAATTCAATCAGCAATGGGAATTGTAGATCTAATTTGTATCTTTCAAATATAACAAATTGAGTTTTAGCTAATTTGTTTATTTCCGCTCAAATTCATATAGTAAATAAAATCTAAATCCGCTCAAATTCATAGAATACATTTTTTGTCAATCTCAATTCTCAAACCACTATAATGTAACAGCTAGCAGACCAAAAACTCTGGCAATAATTTTGTATTTATAATGCATCAAGAGAAATAAAGCGTACCATATTCCACATTCTCCAATACTGATGAAAGCCATAAATAGAACCCATGCAAGAAGAAGAAGACGTTCAAAGTGAATTTCACCACTGCATTGTGTACAATATAGCTGAAGAAACATTTAAGGTGCTCTAGATTCTAGAACTTACCTCCTCAACAGTTTTTGCATTCCACCAATCTTTATAGAACTCTCGGTCCCCAAAACGAAGGAGCTCAGCTAGTATATTTAACCTGTATTTGTACATACAAATGAGAGTAAAATAAAGCATGCAATATAAATATATTATGCTGACAAAAAAATGTCAGAAAAGGATGATCTCTGTCAATTGTGCATGTGCATGCGCATGCCTAAGAGTTTTGCATGACAGAGTGAGCAATGTTACGCATTAACACTCCATCTTAAGTAGCATATTCTAGTAAAATTGCTGAAGAAAGAATTTAGATGCACTGTGGTTAAGATAACATCAATGCTATTTCCTAACCTCTTACAATTGTGAAGGAAAGAATGTGGTGCTTGAAATGTGGGTCCACTGTTAGGTGTCATATGGAGGTATTTAGCATTAAAGATACCTTGTTCTTGTTAGTCATTTGTATGATCATGCAAAAAGCTCATACACATGTACAGATTTAAAAGCAGAGATCAACAACTTGCAGCAATTGAATGGAGTTAGGCAAATGTACCAGAGATGAAAAAAGCTGTAGAACATGCAGAGCCAGACATATAAATTCGGAACTGAAAGCTTCAAAATTCTTTCTATGGCATATAAAAAGCTTGCCTTCAACGGATGCTGAGAGTTCTGAACAATTGGATTGATATACTGTAGAATGAACACAAACACAAAAAATTAGTATCTGATGAAAATAACATTTGGGGAAAACAAAAGACGGAGTAATAGAAATTGAATAAGTGATACTTACCTGTTCAATTATGAAACCCATGAGCCCAGTAAATATTATTAACTTGATAAATTGACGAACAACCCAACTTTTTCTAATTGCTTGAGTACGAGGATAGCTTAACTGAATGGAATTCATCAACATTCAAAACAAGAGATTGTCAATTCAACCATGCATTAAAGGTATTAATACAAATATAAATCAGAACTTCAAAAGTTAACACAAAAACTGAAAAAAAAAAATCTATTTTGATAAACGAAGACCATGGAAAAATAGATTTTACATTGGTAATGAAACATGCTATAATGCAGCAAAAGGTGTATGGTTGTTACCTGGTAACATAAAGTGGGAGCTACCATGAAGTACACCAAACTCTTGAAGTTAACATCGTACATGCAGCCCTCATTTCCCTAACATCAACAAAATCATTTGAATAAACCAATAATAATTAAATAGAAAATGTAATATTGATTGAATTGAAAATAAGGGAGGAGATAGAAATGGAAAGAAGTGGGGAGGCTTGGGGGGGGGGGGGGGGGGGGGGGTCCTTCAGTTTAAATGATGCAGACAAGTTCCAGCTAGTGAAAGGGAAGCCCTGCCCCCACATTAAACCAGGTTTGTATCCCATCTGAAGATCAGGCGGCTGTTTAATTCCCTATATGGTTTGGCCATCCAGTTTCTGTCTTGGTTGAAATATGAAATTGGCATGGAGCTGTTAGGGGGAACTCCTTGCATTTCTATTCTTGCTCAAACGAGAATTAAATGCACCTAACATTTGACAAACTAGTGATGCAATCCAAGAAGCATTTTATGATCAACAATTTTTTCCAGGTCACATTCTCAATTCCCAAACAAACCCCCAAAATTTATATATATATATATATATATATAATATTAATAAATCATTAATTTCACATATGATTCAACAGTGAAAAGAGAAACAGAAACGGCAGGGAATGATGAAAACTGCTACATACTCTCTGTCTGATTAAACATGCAGATTTTCCGTTTTATATCAATGAATGCAAACATGCTACTACAAGAAAACAGTCTACCTTTTCGGCCGATTTAGCAACTGATCTCAAATCACTATTAGTATGAGCATAGGATACCAATTTCATCCAGACAATGCAAGCAAATAGCATCAATGCAACGCCTGATAAAAATGCAGACTCACACCTGCACAATTCAGAGTAAGTCTAATCAATATAGGATTTTCAACAACTACCCTTTTATTTATGAATTAATTAATAACATGACCACTGAATGAGGCACAAGAAAAGTACATAAAGCCCCTCAAAAAACAATGACTTAAACAGAAAAAGAACAAGGAAAGACCCAGTTAAGTTTTTTTATCATGGGTATATATTTGTGAAAATTTTGACAACCGTAAATCGTGATATCTATCAACGTTAAGTACACTATCAATAGATAACTAGACACATGGAATAAAAAGAAAAACAACTGAAAACTAAGGGTAAAAATATGTTCACCTGAGAATGACAATAACTGGATATAAAAGTGAAATTGTGCTAATTAGTACATGAATCCAAATAACAGCCTGCAATATAAAAATTAACAGTCAACCTTTTTGCAACACCAATAACACATCTATTAGCCTTGTTCTCTATGAAGGATAAGTACATTTCTGCAATGCCTGAACCAAACATTAAAAAGCAAAGAAAACTCTTAATTGCTTGTTCTTTTCCGTTGAAGTTTTAAGTAAAGAAAAAAGTGGAGCAGTAACGTGCAGCATACGGTTGAAAAACTTACATGTTCTGATATATGATTTCGTTGCGACAACTTTTCAACTACAAAGGCAGCAAGGGGAAATATTGGGAGAGTAAGACTGCAATGTGAACAGGTAAGCATAGGGAATGAGTTAAATGACAATCGAGCCCAAATAACCAAAATGAAAATAGTAATCCAAAAAGACAAGCCTCATCCACAAACATTCTTAACAAATCTAAAATTATGATTAGATTAAGAAGCATTACCAGCACATAAAAAGAGGCCAATCCCTCAACGATCTGGAACTAAACCAAAAGTCAGATCTGATCAACCATCCATACTGCAGCATTTATCAACAACAACATAGTAGCAAACCTTTTATCCGAGAATCATAAACACATTATCCTACCAGTAAGTGAGCTAAAATTTGAGCACAAACCTTCATTAGGTTTTCAATAATAAGCCGGCTGTTTACAGCAACAAGCACTACAACACACAGGTTAAACAAGCCTGCATGACTCTGCTATCATTTAAAAAAACATTAATCAGAGTAGAAATACTAAAATCCACTCAAGACAAGAATTTAACTATCAAGTATCAGCTATCAAGCTTGTAATAAACTGTTACAAATGTAAGCTAACTACCAAAAACAACATAAAAACCTTTGTATAATTAAACATGACGAATACTAATTTTAGAAGTTCCATAACAGAGAGAGAGAGGGATGAACATCTCAAATGAAAACAGACGCAAACAGAACCTGTTTGAAGATATTTTCAGAGCTGAGAGGGCTTTCTTTGATCCTCCGATGAGCTGGAGCAGAAGGCCGATACATGAACCTTGTATCTGAATTAGTTGGATTCTCGTTCACGTTTTCCCCGGGGTAGCTCGTGAAATTTGCCGATTCCATTCGGTCTCTATCGTCCACGACCTCTCCAGGATTCGTGCAATCATTACTCTCCGGAATTCCTGTACCGGCATCGCCGACGATGGTCGCGGTTCGCCGGCGAAGTGAAAGGTGGCTACTGTCTGAGTCGCTATGAGAGGTGCCGATCACCTTCTCCGTACTCGATGAAGTCTCCGGTGACTTGGATACCGCCATCAAAAAAATCTATCAAAAAACCGGAAACAGAAGCGGATAAAGTGGGACAAAAGGAAGCGGAAGACGAAGTGGCGATAAATGAGTGCAGACAAACAGTTTTTGGAGCTTTAAAAATTATATGATAATCGAATATTTTTATATAATATTCGAATAGAATGACATTAAATTAAATTACATAAAATTTAAATAATTTTACATTAATTTATGATCGGTAAAATAAATAAATAAATGATATTAATAGCAAAGTTATTATTTAAAAAATAAAAAAATAATATTAGTTATATTTATTATCATTATTAAATACTACATGATAATTGAAATATATCTAAATACGATTTATATAAAATAAATTGAATCGTATATTATAAAAAAATTACACTTATTTTATGTTAAGAGTAAAATTATTAAAAAATATTAAAATTTTAAAGATAAATTTATAGAATTTTATAATTATAAATTTTAATTATTAATATAAATTATAAAAAAATATTGTATGAGAATTTAAAATTTTAAAAAATACAATTTAAAAGACATGAATATTGAAAAAAATAAAAATATTTGTATTTAAATTTTTCTCCAAAATATGATAAAACTAATTTATTTCCTAAAATGTTATAATTTTTACTGATTTTAAAGATGATATCATTTCTCATTAATTTTTACGGATTATTTTTTTTACCCTAATTATCAATTCATTTAAGATTTGTCTTTCTTTTTTATAATCAATTATATTTTACTTCCTAATCTTCTATATTACTAAAATAAATATATTATTTAAAAAGTGAATTTATGGTTATAAATTAATTATAATAATATTAACAAAAATTTTAAATTATATTTTTTAATAATATTTTTTAATAATATTTGTCTTTCAAAGGTATCATAAAAATTCTATACCACACCACCCAATCACATGATCATTTAATAATATTTTTTAAGTTAAGAGTTAATTGCATTATGTGTCCCCACACTTTGAGTTATATTTTAAATTAATTTCTAAAATTTTAAATATTTTAATTTTAATTTAAAATTTATTTTTATTTAAAATCAATCCCTAATTTTAAATATTTCAAATTCATCTCCAGCTGTGACAGTAATTTTAAATTGATTTTAAATTTTTATATATTCTAATTTTATCACTAAATTATCATTACATGTTAATTATATTCGTGTATCATATTAATAAAATTGTTATAAAAATTATTAATATTCATATAAACACTCGGGGGAACTAACAAGAACTAGGGGTCCCTACCCCCGAATGGAAGATTAGATTTTGACCTTTAAATTTTAAAAAATTTTAATTTAACCCCTTAATATTTTAAAACTTATACCAAGCTTTAAAATTTTAATTTTTTTTATTAAGTATCATCTTATTTTTTTAATAATTTTTGTTAAAACTCTCGAAATTATTTAAAAAAATAATTAAACCTTCAAAATTTTAAAAATTTAGTTTAAGTATTTAAATTTTTTAAAATTAACTCATCAAACTCTTATCTGAAGTTCCTTCCCTTGTAAACAATAATATGTATTATATAATAATATGATACAATACAAATGACAATTCGAAGATGAAATTAAAATATATAAAAATTTTAAAATTAATTTAAAATAAAAAACATATTTTTAGATAAAATGATAACATTTAAAAATTTAAAAATTAATTTAAGATGAAAATAATAATTTAAAACATATGATGTAATTATATTTGAATTTAATAAAATACGTCAAATATTAATTTGATAATTTTTTAAACTGTATTAATTTCATAATTTAATATTTTGATCCATCTAATCTTAGTCGGTGCCATAAATTAATTTAATGCAGGAAAATGTGAAATTCACCAAAAATATTATGGTACGACTTTACAACTATATGACGCGTAAAATTCAGTCTTGATTCATGTACATCTCCATTTTTTTAAATAATCATTATTATTAAAAAAATTATATTACCACATTATTTATAAGATCAATTAATTAAAATTATTTAATTATTAATTTTATTTTATTTTTTATTAAATAAATCTTTATTTAATATAAATTATTTTTAAATTTAATTTATAGTACATATTAACGAAGATTAACTTAGTAAAAAATAAGATAAAAAATAATTAAATAAATATATTTGATTGGTTGATCTTATAAATAAAATCATAAAAATAACCCATAATATAATTTTTAGTTAGATAAACATAATTTATTATAAAGGTTAAAATTTATATTAGGATTACGAATTTCTGTTTATAAAGCTTAGAATATAAGATTATAATTATTATCTTATATGTTAGTGGTAAAAAAAAATAGTTTAGGATTTAGGGTTTAAATTATATTATATAAAATTTAGTATTTGTGATTAAATTTTTAGATTTAAAATTTAAAATTTAGGGGTTAAGGCTAAATATTTTAATTTTAAATTTTAATCTTGAATTAGGCACATTTGTGTAAAAAATACATTATTAATATTTGAATATTTATTTTTTTAAGTTAAGATTTAAGGTTTTAAACTTTAGAAGTATAGTTTTATTTTTTAAAAAAAATCTTTATGAAAGGATGTTCCTGTTGATGGGTGAAGTCTGTGATCTTCCTGTCACTTCACACTTGTCGAGGATGATGATAACATTAGACATGATGTGAATGGAGAGACAGACACATTGGATCCACCCATCGGCTTGGTCTCAGACTCCTTCATTAATATCCATAAGAAGCGTAGTTTAACAAATATTTAAATAATAATAATTTTATAAAAGGTAAAATATATAGATGATCACTTAACTATCTTCACATTCTTATTTTGATCATTTAACTTTTTTGAACAGAAAAGGCTGTTTTTTTATTATCAATAAATAAAAAAAAATAAGATAAAAAAATAAAAATAATTTTAAAAGAGAATATAAAACTAAACAAACGAACAATCAAATCTTAAACGACTTCTCCACTAACAACCACAGAAAAGAAAACGACAACAATAAAGAATGAAGTAAGAAGTCAGTCCTAAAAAAATATTAGAGAAAAGGATATATAGTGCTCCGACTCAAAGGATTTCAAAATCATATCCGAGAGATAAACCACTAACGATCCTTATAAGTTAAGTCTTCAATTTTCGGTAGAACTTCTTCGATCCAAACTTTTGAATGCAAGAAATCTTGTCCCATTATATATTAACTTAACTTTTGGTCATTCAACTCTTAATTTTTTTATTTATTAACTTAACTTTCAGATTGCTCTTATTTTCATCACTTTTTATTATTTTTATTTTATTTTTGGTATTTTTATTATTATAAAAATAATCTAAAATATAAAAGTAAAATACAACTGTTCGTTGGTCACCATTCGTCATCGTTAGAGGCATTATCGACGATCGTAGTCAATAACTATTCAGTCTCAAATTTCATTAATCGCTTTGTTTTAGTTCTCTAAGTCGAAATTCAAAATTTTTTTATTAGAAATTACTCTAAAGTTAAAAAAATAGATGAAAAGTGAGAAACCGAAAAGTTTTAAACAAATTTTGCGTGTTTTGATAAAACAAATAACATATTTGGGCTCAACATGTCAAAACAAGTCCATCAATACAATTTGTGATAAAACAATCATCGATTTTAAGATCAATCATAGTGGTATTTATATATATATATTTTTAAACTTAATAATAATAAATTGTGATTATACTTCTATTTAAATTATTTTATATTTAATAATATAATATTTTCATAATGACCGAAATAAGAGCAATCAGAAAATTCGGTTAATAAATTAAATAATTTAAAAGTTAAGTGACCAAAGTAAGAGTGTGAAGATAGCCAAGTGAATAATGATATATTTTACTCTTTTATAATATTCAATTCATATTGATTATTTAAATAATAACACTCACAAAATATAATTTTTCGATTATGTAGAGAGATTATATTTTTTCTTATATTGGAATACAAATTTATATAAAATAAGTTAATATAAATATTTTTGACCATTTAATCATTTAGTAGATCGGATAATAATTTTTTTATTCTCACCTATTTATAAAGTTGCAACGAATTATCATTATTTTTAGTTGAAATAATGTCATAGGTGTGTGTTAAGAGTCTAGAAAAAGATATTCCATACTTTTTTATAAAAATAATTTATATTTATTGAATTGTTGCTTATAATTATGTTATGTTATATAAACTGGATCGTATGACAAGCGTTACTTATAATTATGAGTCTTTTTATTAAATATATAATTATTGGATATATTAATAGTGAAAATTTTACTCTCTAAACGAAATTAAAAAGACATTAATGTTGTTAATTAATGATAAAAAATAACGAAATTAGGGTTGAACATGATTAATCGTAAAATCGAATCGAGGTATTATAGTTAATAAATTTACGAATTATAGTTATCCGTAGTTAATCGAATTAAATCAAATTTGATTTTTTAATTATTTTTATAAAATAAAAATATATATTTTATACTTAAAAACTATAAATATATTTTTTATCTTTTATTTAAAAAATAAAATTTTAATAAATATTTATAAAAAATATTTTAAATATTTATCTTTAAGCGTTTAAAAATCATAAAATAAAATTATTTTATTAATATAAAAATATTTTTTTTAAAATTAACATTAATACGAAAAAACCAAAAATTAAACAGTATTTCAGAAAACCCAAACCCCACCAAAAGATAATCAACTCAGTTTATGAGCAATTATAACGATAATTTATGAACAATAAATTTTAAGCAAGGGACTAATTTATTATATACGTTAAATTTTTAACGATAATAAATTAATTTGTTATTTTTTAAATCAAAAAAAATTTATAACGCTTAATAATTAAAAGATTCAACAAAAGAATTAATTTATAATAAATGAAAATTTAGCTTAGTTTACCCTAAATTATATTTGTAAGATACATATAGGTACGTAAATAAACCAACTAAGCACAAACAAGTGTATGATCATGTTTATTCGCCCAATTTTGACTAAATAAACATGAACTAAACCAATAGACTTATACAAATAAATTACCGAATACTCATAAATAAATAAACCCTTTGTTTGTATTCATTTATTTGATTAAACAAAAATAAAATTGCAAGTTTTACATCAGATGGTTCAAGAACAATTCGCTAAACATTCAATTGTTTACAAACCTAGATTCATCTGACATCATCAATTAGGAGTGAGAAAGATCGGGTACCCAATCAATTTAAATAGAATTGGTTCTTGTCCCGGTAACCATCAGTTTTTGAAAATTGGAACCAGTTCCAATCTTGATCACATCGGGTCCTAAATTTTAAAAATTGATCCCGTTACTGGTGAGAATCGATATCAATACTAGGTACCCGTTCAATTGGTTTATTCTTAAAAAATTTGAGTAAACGGAGAATTTTTTTTTAACCACCAATAATAATATTAAATAATAAAATTCGAATAGTGTAGACTTGAAAATTAAAGTTTAAAAACTAGTTATACTCATAATATTCATACATAAAGAAAAAATTAGATAAAAAATAACCAAAATAAAACCAATTCCGAATATTTGATATTAATCCTGGTTCTATTGGATACCCGTTGGGTACCGGGTCCAAAAAATCAAGATTCAGTCTCGATCCCAATTATGATCGAGACCTAAATTTTAGATCCAGTCTCGGTCTCACTGGAACCAATACCAAATAAAAATCTATCAAGTCTTACCGGGTCCGAGATTGATAATCGAATATTTTGCCCACGCCTACCATCAATCACCATACGACTATTATCTTATGACCATCACAAATCACCATATATATAATAAATTTTAACTTGTTAAAAACTTATACTTAATGAATATTCTAAAATAATATCAAGTTAATAAACATTCAAGCTCGAGTTAAGAGTCATACAAATTAGTCAGTCAAATTCGGAAAGAAACAAGCGAATACAATATTTACATGTTCTAATTGAAGGGGTCATTTCTATGCTATCAGCACGATTTCTCCATGGGAACCTAAAAAAATGAAAGATGCAAAATTCATAAGAATGGGAACAAAAGTATGACCCTATCATGACATAGACACATGCATCAGTTTCGAATACGAATATGAATTCAACATGGACTTGATTCTTTTTCCTATTGCGGATATGTATGCAACATGTGTATGAAACGAGTACTTGAAAAATAAAATGAAGAGTTGTAGAAATATTACATGTTTCAAAAATCTCTTTGGCCAACTGTAGCATCGACTCTGTATCTTCAGCCATTTTCGAGACTCTTTCTGCCTCTTTAACTGCTCCAGCTGCAAGAAATGACTTATTTTCTGCTTCGACAATGAGATAGGCCGCAGTCACTGAAGCTTCTTCAACTGCGTCACAAGTTATATGACCGGGGTTCTGCAACTGCTTCGTCCGCTTGTCTTTCCGTTTCGGGCTAGGTGTTTTCATCCCGAATGTTTCATCTTTTCGTATCTTGTACCGATTGTGCACCTGCATTATTTCAATAGATGAAGCAAAAATGATTCAATGTTTCAGATACACTATAAGGTTAACCTGATATGGAACAAACTGCAAACACGAATTACTTCCTTAACTTCAACAAATTCACGGCTCACCCACAAGTTCTTTTGCAGTAGTTACACAACTTCCATAGTTTCTTCTTGGTTCAAAGAATGAAAATTGGTTGAATTAACTTTTGACTAAAGTATGCTTATGGCTTGCCAAACAAAAACAATAGATATTTTACATTGACCCCCAAGCAGGGACGGAGCTAGGATCAAACATTGGGAGGGGCAAGGGTCTATTAAGCTTTAAAATCTAAAAAATGAGAGGGGTAAAAAACTTATTTGACTACTATTTAAACTAATAGGGACCCCAAATGCTATTATACCAAAACAAATTGGGAGGGGCCATTACATACATACATACCTACTTCCCTTCCCCAAGCTCTCGGCTTTAGTTCCTTGAAATGGGATTTTTTTTAATAAGCATGTTATAAGCATTGTATATATTCCTATGTTCCTTTCTATTTCTCCCGGTGATAATATGTCAAATAACAATGTTAGTAGCGATACAACTATCCAAATGGCTGGGCTAATTCTCGAAAATAAAAGTTAGCTATTCCTAGACAAGAAAGGGATTCAATAAAAGCTCTAAGCAGGCTTATCATATTGAACGAATCATCTATCAATCTTGTAGGTACAAGTAGGAAATTGTTGTTCATATGGTCTTTTAGCTGACTGTTGCTGAAATAAAGATATTTTGGTTCGACTCCCATGACCAGTTGTTCTTACTTCTTAAGTTCCTTGAAGTGGGGAAAATCTTGAACAATAATCATAATATATAACCTTTGTACATATTCCTTTTTTTTTCCCTTTCTGTTTATCTTGGGAGGCTATAACAAGGCCACAAAGAAATTCAAGGAAAGGTTAACGAGTTCTACTCGGAGAATGAATCATCTATCTACCAGAAGCAGTTTCTATTAATGAAAAATCACATTGACAGAGGAAGTGGATAAGTATTTTTTCCATCTTTTAAAAACGAGTTATATTAGCAATTCGAGTCTAGTTATATCTTCCATCTACTTGAAAGAATACAAATGAAAACATATCAAAGGTCGTTCGGGCTCTCTTCCCCAGATCCTGTAACAACTATCTTACCTGTAGTGATTCAAATAACTTGAAATTGGGTATTTCAAAAGCAAAAAACAACTTTTTTTCCTTTTTAGCCAAGCAAAAGCTAGTAAATGACAATTGATAAAAAGAAGGATAGAACCATTTATGATTTACCTTTTCTAGTTTTTCTAAAGCAACCAGCCTTTTCAACCTTGAACATAACTGCTTCTTAAAATTTTGAGGTACCTCTTGCCTTTGCTGCGTAATATATTAAGAAAATATCATACTCATGATTTTGATAATGTAAGCTCATAAACAGTGAGAAACTAAGTTACAATGCATTGAGAGACCTCAAAAACTTCAAACATAAGTAATTTTGAATGCAATGTCTAGGTCTTCAAGATTAACCATCATTTGGTATTATATTAAGGAAATAATATACACATGGCTTCGAAAATGTAAGCTCATGACCAAAATGAAGTTACAATGCCAAGAGAGAGGCCTCAAAAGCATCAAGCACAAGCAATTTCCAAGACTACATCTAAATTAACCATCATTTTTATGTCTATAAGTCTTAAAAAATATCATAAAAGGCTAGTAGCTTAATGGAGGCTGTTGTTAGCCTGAGAAAATTTCAGGTTTGAAATGCCTTTGGCGGCAAAGCATAGCACAACATAATCAACATTAGGCTCCTCCAACACACACAACTTCAAACCAATATGGATGGTTTCTCAAGTCCAGTTTTGTCATCAATGATGAGATGTATGGTTTATTCAACCTTGATGATGGTTAATTCTTACATTTTCACAAGTATTGTAGACTTGAGACATAAATGAAATTATCAGAATCTTAATGAAACAGTCTCCATGTAAAATAAATATTCCCCAACCGACGAATAAAAACGAAAATAGAACCCAACCTCAATGTAGCCGACTATTGCTCTGCTATCTGATCCATTTGGCTCTTTTAAAGCTGATACCGCTTCGATGATCAATTCATTGTACCGGCTACAATCAAACATCACAATACATCAAATGCTTATCACAAAGAAATTGGACTACGGGAGAGCAATAAAGCAGTAAACCATCAAAAATCTTTAAAAGAAACTGCAGCTAGACCTCCTTTATTTTTGTACTAGAGGAAAAAGACAACCTTGACACCCTTCCTCCTTGATAAATTAAACTAAATGAGTAAATCCCATGAAATTCACTAAAAGTTCTCAAATATATAGCATCAACAAATTATTTGTTCCCAAACATTGTGAACATTACTAATTATTTAGGGGAATCAAGGGAGAAAAGTTGCATACTTAGGAATAGGAGCAAAGCTTTTCGAAGAATCATCAATAAGTGGTTTAGGCAATGCAGTGTGCTTAATAACAGCAGAGGCCTGCGGACCGTCGGAGGTCGGCTTGGCCTTTGACGGCCTTGATTTTTCCCGGGAACCATTGCCGCCAGGTCCACCACTCAAATTCCGCCACTTATCCTAATTTTCCAAACAGATTAAACAAACAGTGAAAGAAAATTAAAAAGGAAAAAAGAAAAATCGAAGGGGAACCTTGAGATCAATGTTGGAGCGAGCAAAGAGGAAAGAGCTTAACTCAGGGTCTCTTTGTATTAATTTCCAATTCCCTTTGCCGTATTTGGCTACTCCCGCTCTCAACGCTTCTTCTTCCTCCGCCGTCCACTTCTGCTTCGGATTCCCCATCTCTCTCAACGATGCGTTACACAATGTTGGCTTCCGGAAGCCGCTGCTACTGCCGCTGACAACCGCCACTCCGCTGCGGCAAAGTTTTAATTTTTTTTCTTTACCGACGGCGACGTTTCAGCTTTTGAAATAGTTTGAATGCTCGAGTCACGTGGCGGTTTACAGAGACGAAATTTGCTGTTACTTGTACGACGCCGTATGTATTGAAGGCTTCTCAGAGAAAATTTCCTTCTTTGCAGAGCGCACACACCGAGTTAACGTTTCCGCTCTCGATATTCGTGGGTGTAGATTATTTAGTTTTAATCAAATTAATTTATTTAAATAATTTATATTATTTGATTTAATTAAATTAATTTTAAATAAATTTATTAAACGAATAATTTTTCTTAAACAAAATTTGATTAATGGTTAATTTAATTTAAATTATGTTAATTAATTGAATTAATTAAAATTATTATATACTATATATATAATTATTTTAATTATTCAATTTTTAAAAATTATAAATAATTATTAAAATTTTTAATATATTATAAAATAATATTAATTTTTTTATCAAATTAGTATAAAAATAATAATTTAATGATTAAAAAATTATTTTAGCATAATATATGATTAATTCAAAAATTATCAAATTAATCAAAATAATTTTCTTTGGTTAATCCAGTTTGATTACGATTAATATTTTAAAAATTGATTAATTCGATTATAGCTAATTCGGTTTGATCACTTACTAAACTAATAGAATGCACACCTTGCGCACTATGCGCGTCTAAAACAATTGGGTAAACTTAAGCCTTGGTCACCTAGCTATCGTTAAGTTCCCGTTTTGACCACTCAACTGTGAAAATTTACGATCAAATCAAAACTTAAGGTTAGAAAATTAAGACATAAAGATAAATTTAACCCTTAATGTTTATATTTTTTATAATTTTGACCTTCATTCTTTATTTGAGATAAATTTAGTCTTTAACCTAAGTTTTTTTTAACAAATATCTCTTTTTTTAACTATTATGATGACCGTACCGTTAAAAATTTAATGATAATGATATATAATAAACGTGTGATAATATATTTTAAATGATATGATATTTAACCTATCAAATATATACATATAGAATATAATTTTATTCTAATATAAAATATAAAATAATTAAAATTTAATTAATCCTAAAATATTTTGATAAATAAACCTTAAATAAATTTACTACTCTATTTTTTTTATAATTTTTGTTTTTTATATTTAATTAAAACTCAAAACCTAAAACCTTAAATTTACTACATTTAAATTTAAATCATAAACTATAAATCAAAACCAATTTTCAATTTAGATTAAACACTAAAATACCTAAATTCTAAACTAAAATAACTAAAACTCAATTGATTAGTATCAAAATCTCTTATCTTTGATTTATCGATAGCAATCTTTACAAAATTTTTCATTTTCAGATTGTGTTCATATTTTTTTAGATAGGATTTTGATTATATTATAGTTAGGATTGAGACTTTTTATTATACTTTTATTTTATATTTAATTATTTTTTAATATTTTATTTGAATTTTAATTGTTATGTCTTATATTATAATAAAATTATATTTTACTTGTATGTATTGATAACTTAGATTCCATATCATTTAAAATAGATTATCATACCATCGTTCAATTTTTAACGGCCTAGTCATTATGTTAGCTAAAAAAATATTTATCAAAAAGACATAGGTTAAGGGCTAAATTTATCTAAAAAAAGGGGCCAAAATAATAAAAAATTATAAACATTGAGGGTTAAAATTATATCTATGACAAAAATTAATGATATAATTTATAAAATTAAAATTATTATTTAAAATTTAACTTTAATGTTTAAATTTAAAATTAAATATTAAAAAGGTAAATGATTTTTGTACGTTTAGTAATCAATGAAAGGACATCAATTCAAATCCTGAATTTTATTATATAAAATTATGATTAAATTATAAAAATATATGAATAACATGGATTAAATGTGTAATTATTTTATTTTATATTTAACTGTCACGTCAGCAGTCCGTTACTCCTTTAACGACAGATGGCTATTTTAATACTAAATTAATAGTTTATCGGCGTATTTGATTCTTTTTAAAGAATTTTAGTCAGATCGATACTAATCTCATAATATGACGACTATCCGTGTAGTTTACCCAAATTATAAACGTCAAGGGTTAAAATTATTTTTGTACCTTAAATTTAAACATAATCTTGAATAACTCGAATAAAAAGTAAACTAAAATTTATTTTATAAAATAAGATATATAATCTCGATTAATTTAAATTATTTTGACTCGATTCGATGTAATACACTCCCTAAACTAAACTCAAACTCAGTCTACCCGAAAAGTTAAACCCCGTATTCAACAGACCCGCCAATTGAGTCTATATAAATGCCAACCTTCAAAACTCTCGTATCCTCTTTTCGCTCCAATTCCTCAAAAATCCCTAAAATGGGCGACGAAGAGATTGACTCCACCAGCATCTCAGATCTCTTCGAAGGTAAAATCACTGTGCTCCTCTTAAGCCCTACCCCTTTTTGCTTCACTATGATGCATTCTTGTTCATTTCCCCTCTTAATTTGGTTGCAGGTCTTGACGATGAAGCTCAATCCGCTCTCATAGCCGCTCTCATGGTCAATGCCTATTCTTTCTTTTCTTTCTTTTCTTTTCTTTCTTTCTTTCTTTCTTTCTTTCTTTCTTTCTTTCTTTCTTTCTTTCTTTTACTGTTTTCTTTTTGGTTTGCAGAATGAAATTCGGGTTCTTTCCTTTGATCTCCCTGATGTGCTAGAGAGCCTCTCTCCGAATGCCAGGAAGCGCGTGGAGGTTCTCCGAGAGATCCAGGTACCTTCTTTTTTACGACATTGCTTGTTTTTATTTTCGTTAAAATTGATTGAATTTAGGGTTCCATTCGAGTCTCCTTGGATGTTTAAGATTACTGAGTCTTGATTAAGTTTACTTTGAGTTCTTGTTGTCATTTACTTTCCTGTTATCTTCTAGATGCGGAGTAGATTGTTGTAATATACTTTTAGTTCATTTGAGACACAATATGGATGGAAAAGAGAGAGCTCATATTTTACAAGGGTTCTTTTTATTTCTTGAATAGGGCCAACATTATATATAAATTCGAGGCTAAGTTTCTTGAGGAGAGGATGGCACTTGAAGATAAACATCTGAAATTATATCAACCCTTTTATTTGAGTCTCCTTGGATGTTTAAGACTACTGAATTTTGATTCAGTTTACTTTGAGTTCTTGCTGTAAAGTTACTCTCCTGCTCTCTTCTAGATGCATAGTAGATTGTTGTAATCTAAATTTAGCTCTCATTCGAGACACAATATGATTGGAAAAGTTAGAGAACTCAATTTTCTTTTACAAGGGGTTCTTTTTTTATTTCGTGAATAGGGTCAACATGATGAATTAGAGGCTAAGTTTTACGAGGAGAGGGTGGCACTTGAAGATAAATATCAGAAATTATATCAACCTTTATATGCCAAGGTTTGCCTTATGAATTTTTCTTTTTCTCTTTTTTTTTTTTCTTTTAATCACTTACTGTTGTATTTCATTTGATTAATCATCGTGAATCTTCAGCGATATGATATTGTGAATGGCATTGCTGAAGCTGAGGGAACTAAAAATGAAGAAGACATGGACCAAAAAGATGATAAGGATGCTGAAGGTGTGATCTTGTTGGTTCTCTAGTCCCTTTTTTTACCCTATCTGTAGAAATGGACTGCTATTCATGCAATTATGCATCACGCAGAGAAAGGAGTGCCAGAATTTTGGCTTACCGCCATGAGAAACAATGAAGTGCTTTCTAATGGGGTCAGTTATCCGGTTATAATTGTTCTTTGACTACTTTTTTATTTTCTTGTTGCAAATATTAATGTTCAAATGTACTTGTTTTGAGATTGGAATCAGATCACTGAGCTTGATGGAGGAGCTTTCAAATATCTCAAGGATATTAAGTGGAATAGGATTGATCAACCAAAAGGATTCAAGCTTGAGTTTTACTTTGACACCAATCCTTATTTCAAGAATACTTTGTTGACAAAGATATATCACGTGATTGATGAAGGCATAACTGTCCTTGAGAAAGTTATTGGGTAATTTCCTTTTCCTTTTTAAAATGTCTTACTGGATTATTAGATTACAGGGCATCTTACATTTTAACTGAAATCATTTTCCTCATAATTTATAGGACGGAGATTGAATGGTATCCAGGAAAATGCTTGACACATAAGGTCCTTGAAAAGAAACCTATGGAGGGATCCAAGAATGCTGAACCAATCACTAAAGCAGAAGATTCTGAAAGTTTCTTCCACTTCTTCAAATCTATTGAAGTTCCTGATGACGTTGAAGATATTGTATGGGCAACCTTAAAATAGCCATATAAATTTTGACGATTTATTAATTGCTTCTGGTTTTCAAATCGTTCTCTTTTTATTGCACAGGCTGAAGAGCTGCAAAATCTAATGGAAGAGGACTATGACGTAGCGTGTGTTCTCTTTCAAGCTTATTCTAGTTATAGGTTCTAATGAGCCATATATATATTTATCAAAACTGAAGTTTTGAATCTTATTTTATCTATTTTTTTTGTGCAGGTCAACAATTCGACACAAGATTATTCCACATGCAGTGTCATGGTTTACAGGAGAAGCTATCCAGCGAGATGAGCTAGAGATGGATAAGGTTGAAGATGGTGGCAGTGAAGGCGAGTATGGGGACAATGATATGGAGGAGGGTGAAGAAGAAACTAAGCACAAAAAGAAGGTATGTGATACTTGATTCGTCTTATCACCCTTCCAAAATTTTAATTGATACTAATTTTTCATTCCTTGTTAAATCCCATGAAAATGTTGCCTGCACTCCTCATCTTCCCAAAAGTTACATGAATTCCATATTTCTTCCCAAAAGAAATGCAATCTCAATAGTATTGAAAATACAAGTTTCAATGAACTTTACATTACTCTCATCCATGCAATTCAAAAACATATCCTACTGCATTGAATCATGATTTCATATCAACATATCTAGAAAGAAAGCTAGACTTAGACGATATAACATCATGATTGCATATCATTTACTGTATGAAAATCGAACCCCAAAAGTACTGCCTCAATATATCATTGTGAACACATGCAATTCAAAAACATGTTCTAGTGCACTGAATATAAGTTCCAAGTCTTTTTCACCCTGGGACTTTACCTTCAAGACACTAATAATTGATAGCACCAAAACAGGAAGCAGCAAAGCATCATCAAACCATCCTATCAATACACACAAAAATGACCGTCCATGTCATTACCATCTGTAAATCATATTGAGCATATCCATCTCCACTTGTGATTGTCCACCACGTATGCAGAGAAACCTTTACTTATATATTGCATGTCAGTTAACTAGTTCATGAATGATTGATGCAGACTCGTAACAACTTTCAATCATGACATATCAAACACATTTCCTATATAATTGGAGAAATAAATTCTTCTGTTATATATTCTAGATACATTATCATAGTTCATGTAGCGGCATCTTTGCAACAATCAAACCTAAATTTGACTGCAAAGTCTTCAAATAGTGCCAAATCATTTTTATATGTGTCCTAAACTACTCTTAATCTCCTCCTGCCCCAAAAAACTAATTATGCTCATATGTGTAGGAACTAGGACGTTACGTGCCTAAGCCTACTCAAGCCCACAATCTCGAGGACTCTGCAATAGCATTGGTGCCAACTAAGTATAATACAGAGTGGTAGGAAACTATCTGGAAATCATTTTGGTTTACATAGAACTATTATAATACACAAAAGAAACTGATATACATCATAGAAGGCCAAAAGCAAGAGCTGAATGAACTGTGGAAAAACAAGCTCATCAGAACAAAATAAATAGCATCTTGGTAAGGAAATTCTACATTAAATGCAAATAGTGTAAACCATTTATAGCTGCCACTACATGTTCAGTGCAACTGCAAAATTAATACCATTTCAGCAAAAGAGTAGAATGTGTCCCATTCACAGTGAAAAGGCATACATTACTGCGATCCCTATCATGTCTCAGCTTTCCTTTCAAAGTCAAGCAGCAGGAACCTTTTTTCCATCCTCAATAAAGAAAATTGAAGTTTCTGGGACCTAAGGATGCGGGGAAATATTGGTTAATTAATGTAATTTGGTTACTGTCCAATCATCTTGTAGAATAAAATTGTATGCATGTAGATAACCCTATCCTGAAAAACAATTACAAGAACTATTTTTATTTTATCTTAGAACATAATTAATAACCATGTATAAACTACATCAAAAATGTATGCCTTTAATCCCCCACCAAGTCAGCTGCATATTCTAGGTTCTACTATTGCTCAACAAGTCGTTATATCAAGGTTTCAGATACTTCAAAACATCGTTTCCTCTTTCCATGCGTTTAGGTCTTTTTAAAAAGAAGAAATAGCATGTATAATAACAAAAGAAGTACATTTTATTTTGTTACATTAAAACAAAGTCAAAAAAACTTTATACAAATAAATTCAAAGAGAGTTTTAACAGTGATACAGGTGTCAGCGAGTTTACATGTAGATATCCATTAAGAATAGAGGCAATGTGAACAAAGCATGGCACATTAATTAATGCAAAGTTTCAGCACCATTTTTCTATAGTTTTCCTCTTCCTCTTGGAGGCATGATTACTTTGTGAGAAAATGGAAAATAAAGTAAAGGGTCTATCATTTAGTTTACATTGACTAATGTAGATGCAATACTAGATGATTTTGCCTCAGGGTTCCGATATAAGGTAGGATAGCCTGCATTATAATTTATAGGATATAAATTTCATTTGGCATAAATCAAGATAAGATTGCATTATTTATTTATTTTGTTCTATAAGGTTGGACGCATGCTTATTCTAGTATGGCTGAACTTCGTAATAGAATAGTAGTCTGCCTATAGGAAGTTCACCATTGGACTTAAACAAAGAAATGGAGATGGATGCAACTTGGCATAGCACATTAAAAAGGAAAGAGAACGATGATAGTATTACATCAGGCCAGGTGTCTGTAATGAATTCCACAATGTCATAAGATATGTCTCCTTGAACATCAATCTGTTCCTTGTCAGTTGGCCCCTGAAATCAATCAGTTGAAAAATAAGGCATGAAATGAGGAGATATTACAACCAAAAAGGAGTTAAACAAGCTCTTTTCTGCAAAGTAATGCACCTTTACAACAGACGCTCCAGTAGCAAACTTCTTTCCAAGTTTCTTTGAAGCATCACTTAATTTTACACCTGAACCAAGTTAAGCATGAACATGAGATTCGAGTATCGACACCAAACTACGCTTCAGAAAGCAAGAAAACTAGCATGTGGCTTACCGAAAAGTTCCAGGCCTTTTACGGTAGTTATACATTTGCGCTTGTTACGCACAACCTTTTCGATGATAACTTCCTTCTTCTCCTACACAAGAAAAAAACAAATTATCAATTCGATTAAACTAACATGATATATCCACTGAATGTTCTAAAAATCCATCTCATGTGAGTAATGTTTTTCTGCATAGAAGTGTTATAGAATGTACTTTCTTCTTAATCTTCCCGCCAGGAAGACGCTTAACTTCCTCTTGCTTAGATTGTGAACTACCACCTGCAACCAAGTGAGAAAAAAACAGTGAAAATGACATCGTACTGCAAATTTAAGCAAAATCACCAAAAAAACATTTAATCAAGTATAGTTTCCTTTATTTATTTTTCAACAATTATTGGAACGTGATATTCAAAAAACAAGTTT
Source organism: Abelmoschus esculentus (assembly GCA_035048815.1). NCBI lineage: Eukaryota > Viridiplantae > Streptophyta > Magnoliopsida > Malvales > Malvaceae > Abelmoschus > Abelmoschus esculentus. Next base: position 18,098,365 of record JAUCBN010000029.1, read on the forward strand.
AACCAGCAAAAAAACAGAAACAAAAATCAAATCAGATCTGACATTCAAAACCAAAATAGAATTCACAAATAAAATTTACCTGCATCAGTAGAAGAGATGCCAGTGGATTGCAACTGATCAGCAACTTTATCAGCTTCATTAGCATTCTCTGCTGAAAAATATGAATCGAATCGAAGAAAATATTTAAGAAAATCAAAAGATCGGTTTCGATTTTCAAGTTTTAATTCAACGGCGGTGTTTAAAGGGCGTTTACCTTTGAGGAGATCCGGGTAAAGATCTGGTGCGTTTTGTATCAACCAGGGCTTGCATTTGTCGAATTCCGGTCCGAATTCGCAGTATTCGGGTGGCAATCCGCAAACCAGACAATACAGTACGACCACCGGTTGAGGTTTCTCCGCCATTGAACCGCCGCCTCAATGATTCGATTCTCTTTTCACTTGATTCTTCACTCGAGGGACTTGGTTGTATTATGGCGCTAAACGCAGCGTTCCGTAAACACATTTTCTCTAATAACAAGGAAATTTTTCATAATTTTTCTAATCGAATCTATTTTTTATTATATTTATAATTATTTTTTATTTTTATAATAAAAATAAATATTATGTATAAATTAGTGAAAATAAATTAAAAGCATTGTATAATTCTTTAAAATTATATACAGCAAATTAATTAGAATTCAAAAGGTAAATTCCGACTTGAATAGATTAGTATTAAAAAAATAATTTTCTAATAAGAAATATTAAAAAAATTAAATTAAGTATATGCCTATTAAAAATGTTACAAAAAATAGGCCTCTTATGTAAGTATTAGGGAAAATTGGACCCTAATAACAAATATATTGAAAAAATAATTTTCGTGCATAGGTTAGGAGAAACTTTGGACCGGAGGAGCACCGTCGTGGTTGATTTCAGCATCGACGAGTAGTCCGAGTAATTTTACTATATGTAATGACTCATGTACTTGTAGACCTATATGTGTAATTGTAACTTTTATTTTAATTTGTTTTGAGTCGAATGCTTTTAAAGATTCTAATTTTGGTGCTTCTTAATTTTAAATTTATCAACTTATTATAGTTTAAACTATGATGGACTATTCATGGATTTGGACTTGAACTTGCTTTTAGGCTTTTGATTTAAAATTTTTTAGAATATTGGTTTTGGGTCGGCAACCCAATGTGACATCCAGTCGAGGGTGTTACATTTAGTGGTATCAGAGTCTAGGTTTAATCGGTTATAGGATGTACCCGAGAGAGTCTAGTGTAGTATATAGATATCAAATAAGTATATGTCTATGAGTTGAAATCGTACTTCTTTAATGCTGAAAATTCGATAGTGTAACCTCATTTTTTTGTTCTGTAGTAAGGAAAATGCCGAGGAGTGATCGAGACAAGGCGGAGAGTTGGGTTTTCCAAGAAGGGGACTATGGTGATGATAAGTACGTGCTTGAGATGGAGACACCGTCGGATGATACAGTTGGTCAAAGGGCCAATTACTTCTTGCAGTTGAACCGGACGTTACACCGGATCGTGGGAGTTATACCGTAGTCGTCTGTTATGTCTCGAGAAGCACCGATGAAGAGGGTACGAAGGCAAAGAGCTGTTGACTTTCACAGGACGGGATAAGACAATTTCGAGCAAAAAGACCAATGATTACATTACACGTTGGATAATGAGATAAATGAGGTTGAGGTCAATGGATAAATTATCGTGTGTTATGTTACTCTTAAAGGGTAATGCATGAGAGTGGTGGTAAACGGTATAACTCAAATGGTATCCTAACTGTTCAACTTGGGATGACTTCCTCGACGAGTTCGAGAAGAAGTATGTGAATGAGACCCATATTGACACCTTAAGTGAACGGTTTACCCATCTTGTACAAGGGAATCGTTCGGTGTTTGCTTATGAGCAATAGTTCCTACATGTGAGTAGGTATGCTCTGGAGTTAGTGGTCACAAAGAAGATGAGATGTAAGAGGTTCAGGAAGTTTCTGAATTTTTATATGGGTAACGATAATTTTTACATGACAGTTTGGATCGTCTACAACTCATTCTTCCTCTTTATACGTCAAGTTTGGTCAGAGACAAAGAGATCAAGAAGCTTCTGAATTTTATTGGTACACTTAATTTCATAAAGATTTTATTTTCTTGCTTTTTGGGTTACAAAATATTTGGATTCTAATTTAATTTTTTATTTCCTGAAGGCGATGTAATTGTAATTTTTATGAATCTAATAAAAATTCAATAGCATTTGTCAAAAAAAGTTAATTTATTATTATTATATATAAATAATTTAATGATGACTAACCTATAAATTAACTATTAGTCAAAATTTATAACATTAACCTTAACCTTAACTATTAACAATCATTTTTAACGATTTAATTAACCTAAACCGTTTAATTTTAATAATTCGATTAATTAACTTATAAAATCATTAACGGTTACCGTTAATTATGTACACCCTTAACTGACAGAATTGACCCTGAGGTAAATAAGGAAATGTACGTAAATAATGAGACAAAATAAGGACAAACATGTCATTCTATACCTGTTCTGTGAATTCCAAAACTGGTCTATATAAGTACTAAAGGTGCTGACAAATCTGAATATAAATCCATCCCAAATGGGCCCCACTCCACCCACATTTTCCCCGCCTTTTCTAAACGAATTCAACCCTACCACGTCACTATAATTATCCCACGTGACACTCGCTTTTACACACGTGTATATAGAGATCCAATTCCACGTCATCTGAATCATTTGTTATCCTCAAATCGGACGGCTGGTATTCAATACATCACCCGTCCAACCAAAATCAAATATCCAGATGCTTCCTCTCTACGTTTTTCCAGTTTATATATAAACTGTTTTTCCCATTCCGAGAAAAACCAAATGGAGGGAGAAGAGGGAAAGAAGAGAGCGGGTGAAGGCGCCGAGGCTCCGGAGATGAAGCGGCGGAGGGAGGCGGAGGCGGATAATGTTGAGTTAAATGACGACGTTTTGTTGTGGTTATCGATGGATGAAGACTGCAACACGGACGCGATGAGTGAGCTTTTGAATCTCGTGGACGGTTCAGCGGAGCGTACGACGTCGTTTTCGACATGTTCCACGGCGTTGTACGGGATGAAGGTCAGGTTCTGCGAAAATCCGTACTCGTCAGCGTTGGTTTTCCAGTCGTCGTCCTCGTACATCACCATAAACGGCAACGAAGAGAGCTGCGGCTCATCGTTCTCTGACTCGGAGTCGAGCGTGATGGCGAGTGTGGACATGGGAGGGATTGGGAACTGGAATGTGAACGTGGTGAAGAGTTTGGAAGAGATCAGAGGGTGGTTGGAAGATGAGGATGGAGGCGCGTGGTGTCCAAGCAAGGGGGTAACGCGTTTGGAATGGGACGAGGAGCAGCTTGGCAGGTTTTTGGGCGAGGAAAGGGTGTTTACTTTTTAGGGTTTATGTTTATACTAACTAATTCCTTAGTCGGTAGAAACTTTTGGAAATAGAAATTGGGAAGAAATGGAAAGCTTTTGCATTGAAATGGAAATGGAGATCTCTTTGAGTCACCCAAATTTAGGATCAAAATCAATTCAAATGGATAAAATTTAATTCGAAAAATTAAATCGTAAAAATTATTTTATTTTAAAAATTCAACTAATTCTAAAATATCAAACTAAATTTGAAATTATAAAGTGAGATTTTAGTAATCCGATATTTTTAATAATTAATAAAATAAATTTAGGTTTATGTTTTGTTTATAGAATATAAGGTTATGTTTAATATATGACTATCGATATAACATTATTAAACATATTAAAAATATTTTATTTCGTTTGGTTTATTTGATGAGAATATAAGATTGTAGAGTTTAGTTGGAAGAAAAAAATTAATTAAAAATAAAATTTATCAACTTATTCTTATTATATATTGGATAAACTACATAAATACTCACTGAACTTTTAGGTTAGATTTATTTTGATCATTGAACTTTTAAAATATTTGATTAAGTCATTGAATTTTTAGTTCACATTTAATTAGGTCACTCAATTTTTAAATCACATTCGATATGGTCCCTATTGTTAAAATATCTGTTAAAATTAATTCTTTCTTATAAAAAATGGGCAAATTATAATAATAATAACTTATTTCTTACTCCTATTTTGGTCACTAATTTTTTTAATGTAATAACTTAACTTTTAAATTATTCATATTTTGGTCACTATCAAATGACATGATTACAAATTATACAAATTGAAAAATTTGATCAATCTTTAAAAAATTTAGGAATTTTTTTTATTTTCTTACTAAATTTATCTTATTATCACATTTTATATTTCAATAAAAAATATTATTTGAATAAAAATATTTTAATTATTCGATTTAACTGATACAATATAAGTTAAAGAATTGAATAATCTAAAATTAATAATTAACTAAAATAATTTATAAAGATTAGTCGATTATTTAATATCCATAAATTCAATATTTGAATATTTTTATTAAAAGATTTTTTTCAAATATTTAATATACGAATATTTTTATTCAAATATTTAATATTTGAATATTTTTATTTGAGTATTTAATATCCGAATAAAAGTAGTTTGATATTTAATATTCGAATAAAAATATTTGAATATGAAATATTTGGATAAAAATATTCGGATATTAAATATTTCTATATTAAAATTTATAAATTTTATAGAATTAAAATTAAAAAATTTACTCGTATCTTTTTTTTATAAAAAAAAAAACGATTATTATGATATGTATCATTAAAAACAAATCATATATTAAAATATGAAATGTGATAATATGATAAATTTAATAAGAAAATAAAAATATTTCCCAAATTTACTCCTATTTTGTTGTAGTGACTGTCAACAATTTATTAATTTTGGTGTTTCCTTTTACGAATTTATTTTTATATATGAGATATTGGAACATGATATCGCATATGATGTTTTGTAGCTTGATATTAAGCATGTTGATGAAAATTAAAAAAAATATTTCACATAAAATAAATTATCTTCTTACGTCTAAAATAAATACAAGGAAGATTAACTGTCAAAAATAGATATATGATGACAATAATAAAAAATGCTCTACATCTTGAGATGAATGGTGAGATAAGAAGATGACATTATATGATTTCTGATGCATTATATAAAGTTGAAACCAAAGAATTGATTTTGGATGATAGTAGTGGTGCATGCTTAAAAGGATTATCGAATAAGATTATAGAGAATTATACTAATCTCAAGTTTTGAATTCTGAACTTATGGAAACCAAACTAGGTGATGCAATCCTTAATAATCTCGAAGCTCAAACACACTAAAATAAAAGAAAAAGATATTTCTTTAAAGAAAGAGCTAGAAGCAATTTTGCATGATTTGATGTAAGTGAAGGAGAAAAAAGATAAAATTTTTACAAAGTATTAATCTTTGATCCATGAAAATAAATATATGTCGGAGAAAAAAAGACACGTTTTGAACAAAATATTAAATGTAATAACTAATGATATTGGTAAAAAATTAATATCTTTGATTTAGTGGAAAAGTTAAAATAAATTAAAAAAAATGTTATGACTTATGTCCATTTGTAACCTATTCAAAACAAGAGTCATGGAAGTTTGACAATAGTTATTAAGTTTTTGCTCATAGAATTGAATGAAATATTGTTAGTGTCTTTATTGTTTGATCTTTGGGGATAATGATCGTTTGAAGCAAGGAGGAATATCATGGTAAGAAGGATAGTTAATAACGAAGACATACTTACCGAGATGTTGTTAGGGATACTTGATTGCATAGAGAAATTAGTTTGTAATGAAGTAGTTCAAGACGATATCAACAAAGAGATAAACTCATACAAGAATGTTCCACGTTTAGAAGAAAGGTGATGAAAGTTTTTATTGACCATACTATATTTTTTTTGAAAGATGATACATATATACGTGTAAAATTTAACTCCAAAACAACTTGAAAGTGTGCTTGTAGCATATCAAGCAAAAGAGTGATGTTTGTTCATGTGACAATGTTAATCAAGGTATTGAGAGCTTCAGGAAATATTCAGTCAAACCATTTAAAGATTCATACAACCATTTAAAGATTCATACAACGATTGTTGTTGTTTCTGCCTTGCTTACTGTTGGTCTTGCCTCACAATTATCTTCAGCGAGAGAATTGTCATGAATCATATTTTAGACGCATAAAAAACGACGTAGTTTTAATATTTTTATCTTTTTTAATACGGTACGTTTTGTGTAAGATGTTAAAAGATGTTAAAACCCCAATTATATTAGGTTTGTGGATATCGATTATTTTAAATGAAAAAATACATCTTCTTTCTCTCAATGCTCTTTGAAATCCCTAATATTCTTCTTCTTCATCTGCAATTTGTTGTTCTATAATCTACTATTTTCTAATTTTAAATCTTCTTTTTTCAAATCCGACACCCGACTCCGTATTAATAAACAATGTCTACGACCAAACAAGATTCTAAATTCATACAAAAACATGTTCTCTAAATGTAACCAAAATCTCACCAGGAGGAAGGCTCCAAACCCGTGGCCAAGTACAAATAGAATCACACCATTAGCAGCCGAAACTAATTGTTTAACTTCAATATCAGATAAATCAACATGGAGTTGCAAACATATTTTTAAAATTTTCATATATTCTCTTGAAACTTTAACACGTATTATAGGTGGTTCGAGTAAAAAAAACAGATTCAATCGCTTTGTCCGCAAGATGTGACTTGCACTTTACAGCATAACTTGATTCCAGAAAAAGCTAGAGTCATCCTACTGAATTTAAGTATGCTTTATAAATCTGTATCAGACAAATAATAGCTTCTCTATGTACATTAAAGTGTTCTTTTTTGACCATTTCATTACCAGTGTTTATTGTTGTCGGAACAGACTGTGTTCTGTTTCATTCTGTCCGAACTTTATTGTTGTTTTAGCAGACTCAAATCCGTATCTTCTTTGCAGTAAGTGCATGTGACTGTAAGTATATATGTACTACCTGAACTTCATCACCATAAATCTCTCTCTTCAGCTTTCGGTTGCAGGCAGGTTCAAATGAAGACTTCTTCATGCAGATGCAAGTTTTCTTTTAACCAAAGCAATTCTAGATGGATCACCACCCCATTCTTCAAACACAATCAACAGGTTTCCACTTGGCTTCAACCACGAACGCGGAACATGGTACCTGAAAGTACAAACTCTTACCAAATATCTTGAATTCGATAAACGGATAATAACATGAACCGAATAGAGTCTCACCATCTTTGGGAAGGCTGTCCACAACCAGTTCTACATTTCTTGTCAGTGTAAGTTCCCCCATAATCACAAGCATCACAACTTCCACTCGCTATGTATCCGGGCCAATGACGTCCGATGCTCTGATCATTTATCCATATTTGCCCCTTTCCCATGCTACCCATATCTAGAGCTAGTGGTTCATTTCCTCCAGGTGCGTTGAAAGTTGTCTGGAAAACAACAGATGATCAATATTTATATCTGATTCAATCTGTTTTTCAGACATGGTATCTGTTAAATCAAACATGGAAACACCCTAACCTTGTACCAAGTCATAGGTTGTTTCGCCACCAATTGTGTTCCTTGAACCCATTCAACCAAGGAGCTTCCGGTCATGGTGTGAAGGTTTAAGGCTTCCCCCTTTAGACCAATCTGAAAACATCATCTAACATTGTCTATTAGTAAATCAATAAGCTTATAAGTTCAAACACTCTAAATTCATTATGAACAAACCTTGTAAGACCATGTCTGATTAGATATGTCTCTTGTCCCCTCGCTGAGACCATTCAATGTAACCGGGCCTAGAACCCCAGTGTTCCATGTCTCAAAATGAGTTCCAACATTCTGAAACGTGAAATTAGACACTATGTCATCGAAAGTTAAGAAAAGTCGAAGCTGACATCAGAAAACTGATTGAACTAACCGGTAGTCCAACTGCGGCACTTAATACAGAAATCCTGTTAATCCCAGCTCTTAGCTTGACATTTTGGCTGAATGTTAGTTTTGGATTGTCTATTCCACCATACGTGATACCTGAAACGAGAATAGAGTCGATAATGAGGTTCATTGGAAAGTTTTGCTCATCTATGAGCGCCGGGAGTTTTAGGCTTTACCTGATAGTTGACCATTGATGAAAACATGCAAAGCATGGCCTGCTGACCAAATTGTCAGAAGAGGATCTTGTCCATTCTTCAAGTCTTCACTAGGGTCGAGTTTTACACTGGTTGAACAAGAGAATGTTAGGAGATCGAATTCGATATCTAAGGTACAATAATGCGTACCTGGTACGATACTCACTCAGTCATGTACCACAGATAATCTGATGCATCTCTGGTGAGATATATTTGTTCCCAAAGCCCATTATGTACAAATGCTTCTTGATCATCAGCACTGGGGCTTTGCTCATTGTATGATTGCCATGAAAGTGCACTGTTTACCGGCACCATTGCCGGTTGAGTTCTCGGGGCTCCAACCTGTACAGCATTGGCATTCAAATGTTACAATTTTTATTAAATAGCTATTAATAAAACTGAATAAAAGCTTGACTTTCAAGTAACAAAAGTCTTTTCCTTACCCTGGCAGTGTTGAAAACAGCAGTTTCACAGTCAGGAAGGATGCTGATGGACCAACGCGGTAAGTCGTATTGACCATTTCCAAACTTTACTTTTGCAGAGTGTTTTGTGTCGTAGTTTGCAAGGAATGCAGCACATGCAGACCTCGACCGAAATACACGAGCCTGGGAATGATAATAGCAATAATCAATTATAAGAACTGTCTAATCCCGGAACCAAAACGACGAGTTGAGTTCTAATCCAAAAAGAAAAACTAACCTCTTGATTTCTTCCAAGAGATGTCACTGTAGGATTTGCAGAAACTAAAGCTGGTTCGCTCGATTTGATTGCTTTATGCAAGTCTCTTAGATGTCCCCATTTCGGTTCCCTTTTAATCCCTGGTTCAATACGAAAACAGCCATTCACAAAAGCTGAACAGTATTAAGTAGTCAGACTCTTTAATGCTCGTATATACATACCGTATTCATCAAGAGGAGCATCATAGTCATAGCTAGTAGCAATGAAGGGACCACCGGCAGTCCGACCGAAGTTGGTTCCTCCGTGGTACTGAAGCAACAAGGTTTGAAACATTAGAAAAACAAATACCAGTACACTTAAAGGAAAAGAGGAGATACCAGAACTTAATATACCATGTAATAATTAACAAACGAACCACCATTCTGTATAAACCTGGCAACCGAAAATGCTATGTCTTCTACTGGTCTAGTCGGAACCGCACTACCGAAACCCGTAAACCTAGGAATCAAACAAACCGAAATTCCTTAAGCGAAAATTAAACTACATAACAGAAATAATAGACAAGGTATAATTTTGTGACTTACCAACCAGTCCAGTTTTCTGTCCACATTTTTGGCTTATATTTTGTATTGGGAGTAAAGTTTTCACAGTAGAATCCATTGCAGGTGTTAATCTGTGACAGTACAAAGAGATAAGGTTTCCCGAATTCCTAGTACGATAACGATTCGAAACCTCAATATTACTAAGTTTGTAAATGAATAAACATGAACCAAAATTGTGACAAAAAACACTGTTGAAAACCCCACCAAGAAAGGAGGATTCATAGCACAGATTCAAAAGGCATATCAAAATGACAATGACAAAAGCAAAAGCAAAAGAAACTAATGGCATGAAATCTCACCACAGGGTCAGGAGCATTATCTTGCTTGCACATAATCCACGGGACACCAGTCTTGAGTCCGACTGCCATTTGTGCGGCCCATTTGGTGTAAGCTTTACCAGGAGCACCAATTTCCCATTCAACCGGACCGAATTCATTCTCAATCTGTCATCATAAAATTCATTAAAAAAAAGTAAAATAAAACAAAGCATAGTATTTTTGGTCCAACCTGAGCCATAATAATTGGACCTCCTTGAGTCTGAAACAGCTTCTCTGCTTTCATCATGCTGACTATCTTAGCTGTGAATTTTTGCATTGCAGCCTGAAAATTAAATGATTTGATTAATAAAATCATTAAATCAAAAAAGGGTATATAAATATAATCAAAATATTCAAATTTGTCAAACCTTGAAAGGTCCATTATCAGTCCTGAAAGCAATGCCAGGAACATATTTTAACCAAACAGGAAATCCCCTGAACCATAAGATGAACAAAACATATCAGTGAAAATCTGCAGAAATTCACCTATGGTGATTGGTAAAAAAGGAAAATTTTCACTACCCAAAGTTCCATTCAGCACAAACATAGGGACCAATCCGGAGATTAACATAAAGACCAGCTTGTTGGACCAGTTTAACAAATCTAACAAGATCATATCTGTCCTGAAAATAATACTGCAAAACAAAAAGAACCAAAATTTCAAAACTTTGAATGAATTCTCAACTCTGTGCTATAAATTTGAATGAAAAAGTTCATTATTACTTTTCCAGGAGAAGGCTCATGTCCATTCCAGAAAACATAGGTTTGGATAACATCCAACCCTCCTTCTTTAGCCTTTGCTATAAGATCAGGCCACATCTGCATATAGAAAAGTGAGCAAATTAAAGCATGCATCTTTAAAGAAATTGGGTGAGGCTTTTAAACAAATACCTCTGGGGTGCTTCTGGGATAATGAATAGAACCAGAAAGGAGAATCCTTCTCCGGCCATTAATGATGATAGCTTTGCTATCATAAGAAACAGTGGCTGAAACTGAAAAAACCCAGGAAGAGAACAATAGCCATAACATGAACATGTTGGCTGTTGATGATGAAAACATGTTTTTTTTGTGCAACATTATGACAAAACACACTTAAAGAAAATCAATGAGCTTTTTTTTTCTATGTCTTTGCATGTAAATTAAAACAAAGAGCTTTTGATTTTAGTGAAGTTCCCTACTCCCCTTCTCCCTCTGCAACTGCTTTTTATAGGTATTTTTGAAGGATGGAAGACAATGAGCCAACCAATTTGCCATTTGTGGGGAACTCCTCTCTGGCACGAAACGTCAACATCTTTTTTTTTTTTCCCTTTCAATTATCTTCGTTCTTACCTTCGAATTTTCCGAATTCAAATCATTTTAAGTTAATTTATTTCGAGTTCGAATAATGAGGGTTGATTTTTTTAAAAGGTTCATTACATGTATGGCATCATTTCATGTTCAAGAAATCATTTTGAATTATTTACTCAGGTTAGTTATATTTTGAGTTAACATTATTTCAAGTTGGAATCGAATCAAGTTAGGTTTTTGATTTAAATGATTAATTTAATGAACCTAAAATGTGGTCCATTGTAAAGGTGGTATGTTTTAATTAGATAATCCAAGTTCGAATAATTTAATTTGTTTGTGCGAGTTTATCTAGATTTGTTTTAAAATTTTTGACCAAGGTTGTGTCACAAGTTAATCGAATATATTTTTATATAATTGGTAATTGACATAATTATAAGGTCATTTTTGTCTTTTTTATACTTGTATATGGGTGTAAATTGTCTACCTCTTTCTAATGCTTCCATTTGTGCCTCCGTTTTAAATTAGAGGGTTTAAGGGTTAGAGTTTAGGGTTTAAGGTTAGAAGTTGTGGTTAGGGTTTAGGAAATTAGGAATATGTGTATTTTTTAGGGTTTAGAGTTTAGGATATAAAAAATAAGGTTAGGGTTTACGATTCAATTTTTAGAAAGTTTTCAAAGAGGCATAAAATGATGTACGATAGAGGTAGATGATTTTACTTCTTGTATATGAGGTAAAAATCTTTTACATCTTTATCATGCCTCTATCCATGCCTCTTATTGAAAATTTATAAAAAAATTAAATTTTAAATCATAACCCTTATTTTCTATATCCTAAACCCTAAAAAATACACCCTACTCCTGATTTCCTAAACCCTATCCGTAATCCCTAACCTTGAACCCTAAATCCTCTAATTTAAAACGGAAACACGAATGAAGGCATGAGAAAGAAGTAGATGATTTGTACCCTTGTATATGAACTATAAATAAAAAACACTGCTCAAATATTATATATAGATCATTTATCACTTCACTTATAATTCCATATATAAATTACTAAAGATAATTTTTATTTGGATAAAATACATAAATGATCATTAAATTAAAAAATAATAATTTTTATTATTAGAATTTTAAAATTATAAAATTATCATTAAATTTATTGAAATTTACAAAATATCATTGAATTTTGTTAAAATATTACATAATGATCATTAAAACTTAGAACCGATACAAATGATCTTCAAACTTATCAAAATACATCATAATCTTATTATATGTAGTGATCATTTTATAATAATTCAATAAATTTAATTATCATTTTATAATTTCTAAAACTTCAATGGCCTCATTTTTGTTTAGTCCGACAACTATTTATGTAATTTATATTTTTATTTTTGTTTACTTTTAAATCATTTTTCATAGATAAATTATTGTTTTTTAACCAAATAAATAAATATATTAGATGTCAAAGACTCTAGGTTTAGGACTAACTACTACGTTAAAGACCCGTACATGTTTTCCGCGAAATGAAAAGGAAAGGATTAATTCCACATTTAGTCCTCCAACTATAGCCTATATTCTAGATTGGTCCTATTCTTCCCAACTACAGCCTATATCAATAAATATTTATGTTAGTCACCAGCTTGGGAATCTAATTATCTTGAATCTGACATAAAATATATTTAAAATATGTATTAAATTTTAAATAATTTTATACCTTGACAACTTGTGTATAAGAAATAGAGTTATTATTAAAAATTAAAAGAATTAAATTGCTATCCATCAAAAGAATAAGATCTATAAAATATTTAAATCTATAAATCGAAAAGAGTAAATATATTATTTAATTTATTAAATATTTTAATTTAAAAATTAAGAGATGTGAATATCTTATTTAAATAATATTTAAACTAAAAATGACATAAATTATCATTATAAAAAAAGGTTTTTTCCAATTAACTATGAGATAGACATAAAAAACAGAAAAAAATTATATAATTTAATAGTTTGGTGACCAAAATAAAAAACTAAAATAGTGTAATGGTCAATGATGATTTTTACACATTTCATAGTAGTTTATTATGAAAAGAAAAATAATATATAGTTGTTATGGGGGTCGAAATAATTATTTTTTAATATAATTACTGATATTTTTATTCAAATATCTGAATAATTCGGATTAAATATTATAAAAATTTATTATAAATTCAACATCTTATCTTAGTCGAGCAATTAATATTTTACTCGTAGTAATTTGTTTATAAATGTGGTTAGGACAGAAATAAATGTGGTTCAGATAGGAAGTAAAAGTGGTTCACGTAGGCTAGTCAACGGTCAAATTACAAGACATAAGGTAGGTTTGGACAATAAAAAGAAGTTATTGGTCATTTGACCTAATTGGTTGAAATTGTAATTTTTTATTCAATTAATTCACTATGAATTCAATTTTTTTACCGGTTTAAGCGATAATCGTTATAACTCTATTTTTAGATTTGACTAAGATAGAATAAGCTCTAAGTTTTGTCAAAGGCTAAACTAGAACATCTCTTTTTGAAAAGGATAACAGGTGTAAACTAATAAACCTCTCAAAAGTGGGTGTTTACAGGAATTTAGCTCACAAGAAAGAGTACAAAAGATATACAAATGAGCATTCTCTAAAATATGTACAAGAAAAATAAATAAATTTACTTTAGACTCAAATTCTCTTGATCAACATACTTAGATATCTTATTTTTTTTTCAAGTGTCTTTAGCTTGTATTTATAAAGTGAAATAAAACACTAGCCATTGGAAAACTAGTTAAAAAAGAACCTTTAGAAAACTAACTGCTAAAGATTTTAATTAATTTTATAATATTTGTTCAAGTTTAAAAATATTTTTCATTGAGTTATATCAAAATAAATATCTTGTCAAAAAATATAAACCTTAACTCAAAGGTCTAAAACAAAATCGATACAAACATTACCAAAGTTCGATGATGAAAGGTAAAAATCAACAACAAATAACTTTAAAAATGAATAATACAATAATAAAGCACGTTGACAACACAATCATTGTCACAACTCTATCGCGAACAAAATTGATGATTGTGAGCTTGTATCAAAGTTTAGTTCAAGAGTCCAAAATAGAAAGATCAATAAGATAATCAAAAGAGTATCGTCTTATTAATTGTAACGATATCAAATTTAACCCTGATAAAAATAAAAAAAACGAACAAACAATATATTAAGAAAAAATGCGTTAAAAAAAGAAACGTATTCAAAAGTAGAAAAAAATGTGTCATAAAAATAAAATTATTAATTTTAAAAACTAAAATTAAATAAAAATAACTAACAATAAAAGATTATCGATGGTTAGCAATCAACAATAAGATTGATACCGTTGCCGGCCACATAAAAATTAAAAGCATAGAAAAAGTTTCAGTGGTTTTAAGAGAAAAAAGAACGATTAGGTAATTTTATTCTCTACAATACATCCGGAATTCTTGATTTAAGGATAATAATTTGATGTTAAGAATTAATAATTTTATTATGTTGAGATATTAATTTTAAATATATTTAAATAAAAAATAATTTTAGCTTTAAAATATTTTAAAAATCTATTAACTTGAAAAATATATTTAAAAAGTTTTTAAAACGTTTTTGGCATTTTAAAGGATTGTAAAAATGATTTTAAAGGATTTAAAATCATGAATAAAAAATTAATTTTAAGATCTAATTATAAAAATATAAAAAGAAAAGAGTATTATTATAACTATCCTTAAAAATTTTAAAAAAAAATTATATAATTAATCTCAGGTCGGGTTGAGTCAGGTATAAAACTTAAACTTGAATCAGATATCTTCTTAAAAAATATCCAACCTAACCTAACTCAAATTCGATTTTTCATTAAAAAGTCCGATCCAATCGAGTTGGATAAGTCGGGTAAAATATTCACCCCTATATATAATTTGTTGTTATAGCCGTTGGGAACAGCTATTTTAAATCCTGGATATCGAATTCTTTAAGCAATGAGACATGGCAACGTACACTGTCAAACTATGGAACTCGAGAATAAAGGAGGCTGTAAATCGAAACTGTGCCCAAAAAGCCCTTCTCCTTTTTCGTCAAATGAAGCTAGAAGGATTAGAGCCGAACAACTTGACCTTTCCATTCGTTGCAAAAGCTTGTGCCAGGCTTTCTGATATAAACTGTGCTCATTCTATTCACACCCAAATCTTGAAATCCCTGTTCGGAAACGATATTTTTATACAAACAGCAATGGTTGATATGTACGTAAAATGTGGTGAAGTGGGTTGTGCATATAAAATGTTTGAAAGAATGCCCGAAAGAGATGTGGCGGCTTGGAACGCAATGCTTATTGGTTTTGCTCAGTTGGGTGTTATTGACGAAGTTTTTAGTCTTTTCTATAGGATGAGGTTTGCCGGGATTTGCCCTGATTCTGTCACTGTTGTGGGACTTAGCCTGGGGGTTTTGGCTGCCAAGAGTTTGGAATTAGTCAGGGTAATTCATGCTTTCGGGATTCGAAATGGGGTAGCTGCTAATGTTACTGTATCCAACACTTGGATTTCGGTATATGCCAAATGCGGTGACTTGGCATCGTCTCGAAAGGTTTTCGATGAGATTGGTCTGAAGACTGTCATCTCTTGGAATTCCATGATTGCGGGATACGCAAACTTTGGAAACTTTTTCGATGCGTTTGATTTATATCGAAGGATGTTAGTGGATGGTATCAAGCCTGATGCTAGCTCTATTGTCAGCTTGATTTCGTCATGTGTGCAACCTGAAGCACTGTTTCGAGGAACACTCATTCATTCTCATGGAATCAAATCGGGTTGTGATTCGAACATATCTGTGACCAATACTCTTATATCCATGTATTCCAAGTGTGGAGATGTTAATTCTGCAAGACTATTGTTTGACTCCATGTCTGATAGAACACATGTTTCATGGACAGTTATGATTAGTGGATATGCTGAGAAAGGGAATATGGATGAGGCAATGTCCTTATATTTTGCAATGGAAAAAGCTGGAGAGACACCTGATTTGGTTACTATACTTTCTTTGCTTTCAGGTTGTGGACAGACAGGATCCCTTGAGCTCGGGAAATGGATCGACAATTATGCCGAGTCCAAAGGGTTTAAAGATGATGTAATGGTTTGTAATGCATTAATAGACATGTATTCTAAATGTGGTAGTGTATGCGAGGCTTGGGAGGTTTTTCATGCCATGCCTGAGAAAACTGTTGTTTCTTGGACCACCATGATCTCCGGTTGCGCGATGAATGGACAGTTTGAAGAAGCTTTGGACCTTTTCGATCAGATGAGGGGTTTAGGCTTCAAGCCAAACCACATAACATTTCTTGCTGTCCTTCACGCTTGCGCTCATGCAGGCTTTCTGGATAAAGGATGGGAATTCTTCGATATGATGATCACAGTATACGAGATCAGGCCCGGATTAGATCATTATTCATGTATGGTAGATCTTCTCGGACGTAAAGGTAAGCTAATAGAAGCGGTGAAGTTCTTTCTAAACATGCCGGTCGAACCAGATGCTGCCATATTGAGTGTATTGCTTAGTGCTTGCAAGGTTCACCAGAACATTGAGATCGGCAAGTACATAGCGAGTCGCTTGTTCGAGATGGAGCCTCGAGAGGCTGCCCCGTACGTGGAGATGGCAAACATATATGCATCAACTGGAAAGTGGGACAGAGTTGCAATGATAAGATCATTGATGAAACATAACAAAGTGAGAAAATCTCCTGGGGAAAGCCTTGTTCAAATCAATGGGAAAACACATAGATTTACCGTTGAAGAAAGAAGTAAACCTGAAGCTGTGCTTATATTTACTTTGTTGGATGGTTTAGCATTGCAATTAAAAGACGGTGGATATGCATATGCCCAGCATGTAATGACTTGGGAACAATATCGAAAGGATGGGTATTTTATTTGACCATTTCGGGTTTCAATCCAACCCGATCCGTTCAGATTTTTTTAATAAAAATCAGGTTCGGATTGGATTGGGTTTGGATATAAAATATCCGACCCGACCCCACATAGGACTAATCATATAATTTTTCATTAAATAATACTCATTTTTTTTATTTTTTATAATTAAATCCTTAAAATTAAAATTTTTATTTATAATTTAATCTTTAAAATTATATTTTTTATAATTATATCCCTAAATTTATTTTTTACAAATTTACATCAACAGTTAAGATACAACCTTATCCTATTACAAAGTATAATTCTAAGAATATTCATAGCTAACTATGAAAAGTATCTTCTATGTTCACATGATGTCTTTACATATGCCGGATGAATAAGACTTTTAGAGCCCTTTTTGGATTAGGCCAACCTTGGTGGTCTTCTTGAGTCAAAAATCTTCGTTGGAACTCCTTGATCAAGCGTTTTATGCATGATTAATTATGTTTTTTTTTAAATTTTAAGTGCTACTCTGAAAATACTCTAACTTAAAATTGTGTTACTTAATCTATAAATATTATTAATACCAAAGTTCGCATGAGATAACACTCAATTACATTCGAGCATTATCCGTATTAAACCTCAAAGTTATAGATAATATATCCTGTTAATTAATTATTTTAAATATTTAAATTTTTAATCTTATTAAGACTCTAATTAATTAGTTTAAATTATTTATTGATTTTCTTGGGTTTTAATGAAAATTAAATATTCTACTTAAGAACTCATATTAAACAACGCCGCATTATATTGGTGTTTAAAAAAATCTCACATAAAGAACGGGGATCTAAGATTCAATCCATATTTAATCATCACGAATATAGGTGTTTAAGATTTAGGTAGATTGAATTAATCGTTTGAAGTAAATTTTTTTGATTAATTAGTCAATTAATTTTAGGTTAGATCAATTAATAGTTAATGATTTGTTCAAACTTTGATTATCGGTTAATTTCATTCAAAATCAATTAATTAACTAAATTAATCCAAATTTTTATATATTATATATTATATATTTTTATATATTTATTTTTTATCATTAAACTTTTAAAAATTATAAAATAATTATTAAACTTTAGAAAATTAGCACAAAATAATTAATAAATTTATTAAATTATTTAAAATAATCATTAAAATTTTCAATATTTATCGATGATTTATAACGTGCAGTGAATCAATAGTCATTTTATAATAATTTGATAAGTTGAATAATTGTTTTATAATTTTTGAAAGTCTATTGACTAAAAAGATCGTTTTAATATAGTTTGTTGACATTTTCATAATTTACCCATTTTTTTAAATTTTGTTTAATAGAATTTTTCAGTTCAATTTAAATCTTTTGAAAAAAAACATTTAACGGCTAATAGAAAAATAAATTGATTAATAAAATTTTAAAAATTCAACTTACCGTTTAATCGAACTAAACATTTAAACAATTATAATCATATGAAGTCAATTTTCGACTGTTATAAACAATATCAGTTATCGCTAGATAGTTTTCGATCGTCGTATCATTATTATATTAAAAAACTAAATTATTTCAAAAATTTTAATTTTAAACCTTAAAAATTTATATATACCCTAAGATCTTCCCTTTCACTTAGCTTAAATTTAACCTCCAGAGTCCTTTTTAATTCTATCGATGTAACAATTGAAAAGATAAACTTCGATTTTATTTCCTATTTTTTTTCATTAATTTACTCAAATCTAATATTTCTTTATTTTTCGTAAAAAAATAAAAATTTAAAAGAGTATATCTTTTAACAATAAAATATCGATTTTGATGTTCGATCCTCTTCTTTGATAAATATTTTAAATTTCCGATGATCTTTTACCTTTGAAATGAAATGCGAGATGTGTATTATGAAAATGAGCATATATCTATATAAATGAACATTTATTTTTAAATTTTAACATTTATTTATTTATTTAAAAATATCGTGTATATATATATTCGAATTTTATTCGGATATTACAACATTAAATTGGATAAAAAAAATTAATTTTTGTTCTTGTCTTTTAACGGTGAATAAATCAACATATATGGCATTTAACGTGATTAAAGTCGAAGACTCATAATCAATTCTTGAATCATGACATTTAATCTAAATTGCTCCTTAAATTTTTAAATACTTAAATTTTATCTTTAAATAATGATTTTTATTTTAAAATTGTTTTTAATTTTTTGATTATTTTAATTTTTTTAAATCATAATTCTTATTTTAAATTGATTCTTAAACTTTTAAATTTTATTTTTAAATTACTGATATTATTTTAAATTAATAAAATTGTTTATTGTCATGAAAACTGAAAAAAAAAAAAAAGATAAACTACGTTCACCATATTATCTGTAGTCCTATAAAATAAAATTCGACTATTTTAATTTTTACAAGACAAACATCACCTCTTTCTTACAAATAATTAATTAGTGAAAATATTAAATAATTTTTAAAGATAAACGAACCTGATTATTTAGATCATAGATAATATTATAAAAAAAAATTCATCTAATATTTTTTTTTGAAAATTAATATATATTATATAATAATGTAATATGGTATAAGCGAAGATTTAAAAATAAATTAACATATTTAAAATTTTTCACATTAATTTAAAATGAGGGTTATAATTTGGGATGAACGCCCCTACCAACGTTAAACATCAACGTTTACTTTCCCAGGCATAGGAGCCAAAGAAATCTAGAGTTTGGATTTAATTGAAAAGTATATTCTAGGGTTTATAAGAAACTCCAACCTCAAGAACAATAGGAGCAGAAGAAGAAAAACCCTGCATTTCTTCCTGGAAAGGGGAAATGGAACCATCTTATTCTCAAAACGAAACCCCTCCTCTCTCTTCAAAGGAATCCCGCATTAACCGCTTCAAGCCCGTTTGGCGTTTTTTCTTGATTTCCAATCTCGCTCTTGGAGGTACTTCATTCGGATTCTGTATTATTTGATCCGATGTTAGTTTCTAAATAATGGGTTGATGCACTTTTTCAAAATCTATTTTTTTTACATTGGGTTTAGAATGTGTTTGATAAATTGCTTGACTGAAAGATACTATGTCTAATAGCATATGTTTTGGAAGATTTAGACTAATGGGTTGAGGAAATTAGGTACCAAGCTACCAAGTTTGCGGTTTCATGAATTTTATTTCCGGTCCTCTATCGATGTTGTTCAAGTATCAGGTCGATGAATATTAGTTTTTAGAATAGGTAATTGATTTGGAGAAGCATTGATATTGAGTCATTGATTCGGACATTTAGTGTTGTTGTTAGTTAAGTTATTATTGCTGATTATTGTTTCTTAGTTGTGTTGTTACTTATTCATGAGGATTAGAGTTCTGGGATGGATTTTGCTTTACATTTGTTTGCAGTGATGGTAAGTGATAATTGATGTACCATTCATACATTTGAATTATATGATCTAGCATGATTTTGAAGTCTACGGTGAGTTACGAGTTCTCTTCCGGAATCAGCTGATATTCTCTCTCCCATTGCAGCATATATATTTGCTATGGCAAGAAAGAAAAACATGAGCATCGCCCATGACAAATCTGCTAAAACAGAGGAGGAGCACAGCAAGAGTGAAACTGAGGCTGATGTTTCATCCGATGCAGTGACAGATGCCTTAGTTCACGAGGAACCACCGATCCTTCCAATTGTTCCGAAACCCCCAAAGGTTTTGGATCCCATTCCCGAAGACCAGCAGCGTGAACTTTTCAAGTGGATATTGGAAGAGAAAAGAAAAGCCAAGCCTAATGACCGTGAAGAAAAGAAAAGAATTGATAAAGAGAAGGCCGTTCTCAAGCATTTTATTCGTGCAGAATCTCTTCCAAGAATTTGATTCACACTTCTTTTTGTTCTCGAAAAAAGTTCTTGCTTTAGCAAAGAACGAGTTTCTATTAAGGATGGTTTGGAAAAACACATCCCATAGATGGGGTTCTGGTTTTTGGTACCCATTTATGAGATTAAATATGAAGCACTTGTATGACATTTTAACAGCAGTACTCATTAGACTAAGCATTTTTCACATCTGATTCCTCAAAGTCAAAACTAAATGCATGTTTTCAATTGGTCAGTGTAGCCGATGTAATTTACCAGTGAAATGTTTGTTTCTGCTTTGAATAGCTACAAGCTCAGCTCACACACCTATCACGAAATGGGAACTGAACCTATTGGCTCTTAAGTGAGACAAAAGATAGAGATTGCTACCCCAATTCCCAGCCTTTGAAATGTGTAATGAACATTTTTGGATTTTGGGGGTCCAATTTGTAACATTTCCCTCAAAACTGGCGACATGTTTTTTTCATCCCTTATGCTTCTTAACTCTACCAGGTGGAATGCAATCGAGTTGTTCTTAGAAGCTAGCCTTCCAAATTATCAGATTGAAACGATGATGCTAGTTTTAGACTTTTTGGTCCTGGCAAATCTCTTATCATCATCTCTACATTTTTTTTTTTAATTTCTGCATAGCTTTCTTGAAATGCCAAGAATTGTCCAAGTTTCAGGTATCAAATGCTATCCTAACTGTAATTCGAAACGACACTTAATTTCTTATATTTCTTTCTAGACTTTCTCATTTGGTTCATCTCAGTTCTGAATTTTGAGGGTCTCAGATTGTCAGGCATTTAATTTTGTTAGCCATTTATTTAGCCGTTATGGTCTCTGTCTTTTGCTTTTAATCTTCTGTTTCAGGTTTGTTGCCAGCTAGTAGGTTGTTGTAAATGAAATACAGCGTTTCATGATTGTTCCTAAAGGGGTTAAAAGGAAGTTATATGTGGCTAAAGAAAACTATCAATACTCTTGAATGAAATCTGATTCCTTCCTCTACTTCCTTTTCCTTTTCCCACTCAATTTTTTGTCTGCTTCCTAATCTCTTTTTAATTTTGTTTCCGACTCTTACAAAGCCATCAGAGCCTTACGATTCTCAGTTGTGGTGTGCATCATGGTGATAGATCCTGAGGATCTTTGGATTACATTGCTCAAAGGAGTTGAATCAATAGTGGACTCTGCATTTGAGAGGTTAAAAATCAGTGTTAGAAATGATATTAAAGAATTTTGTGCCAAAGTAAATGTTGTGTTGGATCAAATGCAAGCATGAGTGACAGCGTTGGCTGCGACATACGAAGAACCATTGTTGACGGTATCTGATGAAGACAAAGTGTTCGATGAAAATTCTATGAAAACAGAAGAGAAACCTATTGATGTTGATGACTCGATTGAGGGTTCGCTGGAACTGTCATAGAATAAGGTCCCAATTTTTAAGGGGTGTGGGGACTTGGCCACGGGACTCCAAAGACGGTTATCGGTTAAGGGTATGTTGGTGTCGTTGCAGACCATAGGTGCAGTTACTTTGTTGCAGCATATGAATGATGAGAATTTTCCTCGAAAGACAATTGTGGTACTCGAACAAAGACATGAAGAATCAAACGAGGTAATAAGTGATACGAAGATTATGAAAATGAAGAAATATACGAATCTGATTTTGTGATGAATGACCCATATAGTTTTAGATTAATGCTCATGTCAAAAGAGGATTTAGAACTAGAAATGATGAAGGAAAGATTTGTAGAACTTTTATTTGGAGAAGACATCTCAGGGAGGGGAAAAGGAGTATGCATAGCTGTTTTACTTGGAGAAGACATCTCAGGAGGGGAAAAGGAGTCTGCACAGCTGTTACCATCTCAAATGCTATAACCAATCTTTACGCTACTGTATTTGGGTAAAATTTGAGGTTGGAACCTTTAAACCCTGAGAAGAAGGCACTTTGGAAAAGAGAAATGAACTATCTTTTATCTATTTGTGATTACACTGTGGAATATGCTCTCAGTAAGTCACTGAATTTGAGTAATGGAACATTGTTGAGATAATGAAAAGCAGGCCGAGATCGAATGTTTACATCAATCTTCCAGCACCGAAAAAAATGGGTTAGTAAGTCAAGCTATTACGATATTAAAAATGTTGAGGGAAAACAAGAACAAGTTTGATTTGGTTATCAGCGATGTTCATATTCCCAACATGGATGGTTTTAAGTTACTTGAGCTTGTGGGGATTGAAATGGACCTGCCTGTCATTATGTTGTCTACGAATTGTGATACTAAGCTTGTGATGGAAGGGATCACTCATGGAACTTGTGATTATTTGCTGAAACCTGTTCGAATCGAGGAGCTAAAAAATATATGGCAACATGTGGTTAAGAGAAAGAAATTTGATAGGAAAGACCGGAATAACTCTGACAGCCAAGACAAAGCCTCATGCTGATATTAGTGAGACTGCAGGGATAGGAAATGGTGATAACAATGTGAAGGTAAACAAAAGGCGTAAGGACCAGAATGAGGATCCGTATGAGTTTAGATTATTATTAATGGATGAATGCAACAAAGCAAGAGATGTCCCCTATGTAGTATCTTTATCCAAGGGATTAATTGAGGGGGGCAGACTCTCTATTTACTCATGAGAATTGGTGGCTGAACAACTGGAGATATTTATCTCGTATTGATGATTTGAACAACGATGCATGAAACTTGCTTCCATTTACAGTAAAGCAGTTGAAGGATCTCTCTAGAAGTGGAGAATCAGATATCTCCATTGAAGGTGTTAAGGTTAATGATATTATGTTAGTCGGAATGGTATCCAAGGTCAATCATGTTGTTTTAGAATGTACTTTTAGGATTGATGATGGCACAGGATGGGTTGAATGCACCAAATGGGTTCACAAGCATGTAGAATCAGTTGAAATAGATGTTATCTCGGTTGAAATGTACGTTCGTGCCTATGGTCAGTTAAAAAACATTCAGAGTAGAAGGATTGTACATACCTATTCAATTCGGCCTGTTATTGGTTACGGTGACACTACAACTCAAGAGACTTTGAAAGGATTGATTTATGGAACTAGTATCTACTTGTCACCAATGCATGCTTCAAAAGAGATTGCACACATAATATTCTCTTTATTAAGTCTATACAAGTTAAATGTTCTAGAAGCATCAAAGGATAGGTGCTTGGGTACTGCTGTTAAGGTTGTTATGGCAATTATTCAAGGACCCACCGCTGATATGTCTCGAGGTTTAATTAAAAGGTTAGAATGCAATAGCAGGATCATTGTTTGTGCTGATGGACCAAATATTTATGGTCCTAGGATTCATTACAATTCACCGACACGGTGGCTACATAAGTTGGAGGATCATACCTCAAATATCAAAGCCCTTGCTTGGTGCCTTTTCAGAGCAATTTGCTGGTCACTGGTGGAGGTGATGGTGTGACTATATCTAGGGTGCTTCATGGTAAAATTTTAATTGATACGATGGGATCAAATAGAAGCATCACCATCAGTTTGTTCATTGTTTTAATTGGGTTGAAAAGAGTAATAGGAAACATCTGGTCAAACCACTTAAAGAAAAATTTAAGACGATTCTAGATTGCTCAAGGATTATCACTTCAAAGACATGGTTGGATATTCATCTTTTAATCCTTGAGGACAAGGATAATTTCAAGAAGGGGTTTTTGTCATGCATTTAATTTTGTTAGCCATATATTTAGCCATTGTGGTCTATGTCTTTACCTTTTAATCTTCTGTTTCAGGTTTGTTGCCCGCAGGTAAGTTGTTGTAAATGAAATGCAGGGTTTCATGGTTGTTCCTAAAGGGGTTAAAAGGAAGTTATATGTGGCTAAAGAAAACTATCGAAAATCTTGAATGAAATCTGATTTCCTTCCTCTACTTCCTTCTCCTTCTCCCGCTCAATTTTCTGTCTGCTTCCTTATCTCCTTTTAATTCTGTTTCCGACTCTTACACAGATCATCATCACCAATATCAATAAAAGGTACCATTTATTCTACTTCTCTTTTCTTGAATGGCAATATCTCTATATAAACAATATTTCATGTCTTTGTTGTTGAATCTCATTCTATTGATTAGCTCAGAAACCTTGGCTTGGTGCAATCTCTGCAAATTTTTATGGAAATATTCTCTCCATTATCGTTTCCTCTTTCCGACCCGAAGGCAAGTTCTTTTCCCTGTATGATCTTGCAGATGAAGTCGGCTACAGAGAGATCTATGTTATAATGCTGCAGTTTGGAGTCACTTGGACCCTTTAGGCACTTTTTTCCTTTCATTGTTTTAGTTGAGTCAGTTCAATCCTTTTCTAGCAAATCAAAATGGGGTTTACGAAAAAATATTTGTATAAAAATTGATGTAAATTTTATGCTAATCTTTCGTTACCTAAACTAATGTGTAAGGGAACAAAGTATGGAGATAGAATCTTAACGGAGAAAATTAAGACCGGATGTTCGGTCGAGTCGAGTTAAAAAATTTAAGTTATTTGAGTTTATAAGTTATATTTTATGGTTTAAATTTATTTGATTTTTTTCCTAATTAAGTCGACTTCATAAAATTTGAGTTGAATTTTTAAGGTTTTTTTTATAAATTTAATTGTAATTATCAATAATATTATATTACATATTGATTCTAATTTTAATGCTTTTTTATATCAAACATGATATATATTTATATTTTTATATATGATATACAAAATATATCATGCAAAATTGACAGTTAATCAATTAAGTACTAAAAGTTTTGAATAATTTAAATCTCTATTTCATAACTTAAACTTTATATAAAAAAATTAAGTTAATTTGAGTATTTTTTTTGTTAAATAATTTATGTTTTTAGTTGAATTCTTGCATTATTCTATCTAAATTAGCTTAACTAATAATTAACTATTGATGGGTGTACTAAAAATAAATTCCAATCCTTAGTTCATATGTGAAGGTTACTTTTGTCCACAACCTCCTCACAAATGCACTCATTTTTTTTTTGCATTAAAATAAATTCTATTTGTATAAACAAATATTATTATTAATTATTTCTTATTTGGTATGAACATTTTTTTTTTCAAACCAAGTAGTGTTAAAATTTTACTCACTTCATCCTTGATATAAGTTCAAGAGTTCGATTTGTATCGATGAGAATGAAATACATTAAATGATCGAATTGTTTATTTCTTAGTGAGAAATTATATTATAGGTCATTCTCGTTACGTCATTTATAAGACTAACCAATTAAATGTATCAATTTTATTAATTTTTATCAAGTGAATCTTCACTTGATAAAAATTATTTTTAAATTTAATTTACAATAAAAATTAATAAAGATTAACTTAATAAAAATAAAAAATAAAAAATTAATAAATTAATACATTTGATTGATCCTATAAAAAAATGTAACAAAAATAACTTATAATACAATTTCTCTTTGAAGTGTTAACTAGAAAAATTGAAGATGCAAAAAATTCGACTTTATTTGTAGTTGTTTTATAATCTGGACTCCTGATTTTTAGTATTTATAGGATAAATTTTTAAGTTTGATTAGAGTTAATTAATTTTTGCTTGATATATGTTATAAAAATATGATGATATATCAATATTATATATAGATTATAAAACGTTATTTAAATTGAAATTAATAAGTATCTTAATATTATAAATATTTATAATTAAATTTAAATAAAAATTTAAATAACTTAATTCAAAAAAAATTAAATAAAAATTAAGATAAATAACTCAATCAAGTCAAAATTTATTTAGAGATATTCACCCAAATATAAACTAATTATAATCTTATAAACCTATAAATAGAGATCAATACATGCTTAAGTGTGTTTTAATATTTTTAAAATATTACAACATGAGAGATTATATATTATGATCTCTTTCACCACGTAACACGTTATCTGTGGTCTATGCAATCAGGTTTGTTTATTTTTAGTCTAAAAATATAAGATAAATGAATCTGGTTGATTGAAACTACAGATGACATAATAAAAAAGGTTAATGATATAATTTCTCGTTACAACACTAATAATATTAGTTGAGTTCATATTTAACCGGTTTTAATTCTATTTTATTTCAGATTTTTTGATTTAATTAAGTTTTTCATTATTTTTCTTAATTTGCAAAGATGATAAATTCAATATAATTTTACAAAGAAAATGGCAATATTTCAAAACTAACAAAACCTTTTGTCCCAAAAAGCAAAATAACCATTTAAAGTCTATAAATGCATAAACCCTAGCGGCCACGGAAAGAACCCTCCTTTGTTGTCCACCAAAAAGATGGCTCGCACTATCAAAAACCCTAAAAAAGCTAAGAGAAAGAACAAGGGTTCAAAGAAAGGTAATGGAGAATCATCGTCTTCGTCGGTCCCGACGATTCAACCAAGGGTTTGGCAACCAGGTGTGGATGAATTGGAGGAAGGAGAAGAGCTTCAGTGTGACCCTTCAGCTTACAATTCTCTTCACGCTTTTCATATCGGGTGGCCTTGCTTGAGGTAGTTTTTAATTACCCGCCCTTATTCCGTGTTTGTTTGCTGAGAAAATAAAGGGAAAGATGTAGGATTTAAGACGATTATATAAAATTTTTCAAAGGGTGTTTGAAAAGTTCTTGCTTTTTTATTTTCTATGTTTGTTAATTTAGAAATTGGGCCATTCTTTTGACAGCTTTGATATTGTTCGTGATTCTTTGGGTTCCGACCGGAATGATTTTCCGCATACAGTTTATTTTGTTGCAGGGACTCAGGTTTGCTTCATAATTTTATTACATTTGTGTTATGTTCATGGATCTCTTAGTGTATATTGATGATCTTGTATTGTTCGATTTTCGCAGGCCGAGAAACCTTCTTGGAATTCTATTGGAGTGTTTAAAGTAAGTAATGTTTCGGGGAAAAGGCGCAATCTAGTTCCTACAAAATCTTCCGAGGATGATGCTGATATGGATGCTGAAAGTAGTGATAGTGAGGATAGTGAAGACGAAGAAGAAGGTGGACCCAGTGCTCCGGTTTTGCAGGCAATTTCTAGTTTCTTTCGGTTTCTAGTATTATATCATCTCCGGGGTTTATTATTAAACTCATGTATCATGCCCCTTTTTTTTTTTCTTGTTTGGATTTAAATTGTGCAGTTGCGAAAGGTAGCTCATCATGGTTGTGTTAACCGTATTCGAGCCATGACACAAAATCCTCACATTTGTGCATCATGGGCAGATAGTGGTCATGTTCAGGTAGGACTCTCCTAATCCAACAATATTTCATATTGCTGCCTTGAATGATTCGGAATACTTATATCCATGTGTCAAAATGGAGACTTAGTCTTTGTTTTCCGTTGAAGTTTCAAAATGGGGTTTGGGGGTTCAAACAGGCGATCGTAGAAGCCAGATTTTCTGGTTGTTCCTAAACTACCGTTTAGGGGAAAAAGCAGCAGATGAACCGACGTTTAGTGCCAAACATAGTTTGTTTAGAGTTGTTGCTGGTGAATGGATGTTTACCATCGCAACAAAAAAAAAAATGCAGCCTTAATCTATTTTTTATTTACTTTTTGATACTGTTTGTGTGCAGGTGTGGGACTTCAGTTCTCATCTGAATGCATTAGCGGAATCAGAAACAGATGGTGTCCTAGGAAATTCTTCCGTGTTTAACCAGGCTCCATTAGTTAATTTCCGTGGCCACAAAGATGAAGGCTATGCAGTTGATTGGAGTCCCGTTGTTGCCGGAAGGCTCGTAACAGGTATTGTTAGAGTAATGATGGTGATAGAACTGCTTTTACATCCGATACTCTTAAGCTGCCATTTACTTTGTATTGAAGACAGTCTACTGTGAAGTTAATGTTCTTCGTATTTTCTAGGGGACTGCAAGAACTGTATTCATTTGTGGGAGCCTGCATCTGATTCGACATGGAATGTTGAACCTACTCCATTTGTTGGGCATTCTGCAAGTGTTGAAGATCTACAAGTGGGTAATCGTGTTTTGACGTAATTAATTCGTACTTATTGTCAAACACGGTTTGCAGTATTTTGAACTGATCGCACCATTTCTTTCATCATTTCTTTGTATGCAGTGGAGTCCAACAGAGCCTCACGCATTCGTCTCCTGTTCTGTTGATGGCACTATTGCAATTTGGGATATCCGTTTAGGGATGAAACCGGCAGCTTCTTTTAAGGCACATGACGCAGACGTCAATGTCATCTCATGGAACAGGTATTTCAGTCTTACCATGTTTACTTACTCTTTGTCAACTTTCCATTTTTCTTTCTATTGTCAATTCTTTTTTACGTATATGCGTTCTTGGATCTTTATTCAGGCAGGCTAGTTGTATGTTGGCATCAGGAAGCGATGATGGAACATTTTCGATTCATGATTTTAGGTTGCTCAAGGTACACCTATTTTACCTTTGAGTTTACACTTATGTTATCTGAAATGCATACTTCTAGATTCGATAGCATTTGGCATCCGAATCTGATTCCTTTCTTTCTAGTCCTGAACTGATTACTTTTTCATTCTACCGAACTATTGTCTGGTTTACTATTGCCAATTACTGATAGTACTGATCTCTACCATGGGCAGGATGGAAATACAGTGGTTGCTCATTTCAAGTACCATAAATACCCAGTGACATCCATTGAGTGGAGTCCTCATGAAGCCTCCACTTTGGCTGTTTCATCATCTGATAATCAATTAACGTACGTACCCGTAATGCTCCAGCATGTCAAGTCCTCTCTCTTGAACTGCTATATATTTGCTTCTCTTTTGCCTTGATTTTCAGAATATGGGACCTTTCTCTGGAAAAAGACGAGGAAGAAGAAGCGGAGTTCAAAGCTCAAACAAAGGAGCTAGTCAACGCCCCACAAGATTTACCTCCACAGCTTCTTTTTGTTCATCAGGTTCGTACTAAGAACTATTGAAGACTGAAGATTTTGTCATGTGTATCTTTCTTTTTAACACGATTTCCACCCTGAACAGGGGCAAAAGGACTTGAAAGAGCTTCATTGGCATTCTCAGATCCCTGGGATGATCGTGTCAACGGCTGCGGATGGTTTCAACATCTTAATGCCTTCAAATATCCAGAGCACTCTCCCCTCCAATGGTGATACCAAATGACTCGGCAGCCGATGATGCAAAGTAACATATGGAGTGATTATTTATCTGTTTCGATAACTGCTGGGTGCTCCCAATGGTCAATGCGATTTATTTGCTATGAAAGACAACGACATCTTCATGTAATGTTCGGTTTTCCTTCTATTGATCTGTGTTTCTCTTTTGTTCCATTTAATGGAGACTTCGCATCATATTCACTGCCAGATGAAGCACAAGCATAAAACATATTAATATAAGTAGGTGAGACACTAGGAAAGTAAGTACACATCTTGCATGTGGGTGGAAATCGTCTACCTCTTTCCCATATTCTTATTTATGCTTCCATTTTAAATTAGAGGGATTAGGGTTTTGGTTAGAGTTTAGGGTTCAAGGTTTATAAAATTAAAGTAAACTCTGTTATTATACAGGAAGATATTATAAAAAGTTATTTAAATTAAAATTCATTAATAAATATGATAAACATTTAAAATATTTACAAATTAAATTGAGTAAGATTTTAATCAATTTAATTCGAAAAGGTTTAAAAGATTTAATCTTTTAATCATTTGATCTGAACTTTTGATTTAATTTAATTTGACTTGATAAATATTTATTTTTAATCATTATAGAGAGTATAC
This sequence comes from Abelmoschus esculentus, assembly GCA_035048815.1. NCBI lineage: Eukaryota > Viridiplantae > Streptophyta > Magnoliopsida > Malvales > Malvaceae > Abelmoschus > Abelmoschus esculentus. Next base: position 18,128,926 of record JAUCBN010000029.1, read on the forward strand.
TTTAAAAAGATTACCACTTTACTTTTACTTTTAATCATTATAGAGACTATACTTTAAAAATACTATCACTTATATATATTAAGATAAACTACATAAATGATCACTTAATTATGATATTGATATGATCATTATATTTTTAATTTTAATAAAAATATAATATACAACTATTAAGATAGTTCTAATATAACTACATGACTTTAAAAAATAATAAAGGGTGAAATGATAGTTAAAATAAAATGATACTATAATTACATATTTAATCTTTATTATTTATAATTTTTTTAATTTAATCTTAATTTTATTTTAATAAAATAATTTAATTAACATGTATTTAGAGTAAGGGTGAACAAAGTTCGATTCAAAAAATTGATTTTTATTAAATAAAAATAAAAGTGCATCATCTAAAAAATAAGATTTTAAATAAAAGTGCATCATCTAATTTTATTAAATATTCCTACACTATTTTTTTATTTCATGGTCATTTTAAATATTCTTTGAATTTGGCACGTAACTTTTAATTGGTTTTAATTTATTCATTAACTTTGTTTTAATTATTAAAGTCATTTTTATCATATTTCTAAAAAAATAAGGTTTTAATTAATTTTTATAAAAAAATAACTTAAATATTATATGTTGACTCAACTTGTAATAAAATACACATTTTAAATTCTATTGAATTTATTTTTTTTGTTATTTTATTTAATCTTGTAAATTCACTTATTGTAATTATTTTTTTTATATCTCGTTAATTAATGTGTTTTTGTAAATCTTTAATTGTTTGTCTTTAATTGAAATATTAGTTTTAAGTAAAATCCGATTTAGTTTTTCTAATGTTAGAGCCTAAACAATTGAAATGAAATTCTCTTCCCATTGAATCAACAAAATACACAATTATATTGTAACCCCGATATATAAAATTTTATTAGATAATTTTTAAGGTTAATAACTACCGATATAAAAAATAAAAGATTTCAAAGACTAAATGCTTTTGTGTTTGTTTGTTAAAAAGTGAAACCTAATAAATGTGATATCTCACTGAAAGAAGGTAACGAGTTAAAGCAAAAAAATGTTGGTGGTGATTGAAATTCAATCTTTAGATGGCGGGACTGTTAAAATAGAATGATATTCATAAATATATAATTTAAATTTTACGTGAACTTATGAATTTCGACATTAAAATTTTTTATAATCAGTTAGGAATCAATTTTTGACGTTGTGGGGTGTTAACCTTTTTCATGCATAATCAATTTTCAAACTTTTTTTTGTATTTTTATATATCAAAATTATTGTTTTAATAAAACACATTGATGACAACTCCACTATTTTTCTTCATTGAAAACCTACTCCACCAGTCCAACAGCCCAAACTCTAATCCAAAAACCATGTTTCATGATGGATAGCTTGTCACATGCATGATGCATGGGGTTTATGCATATCTATTGGCAGGGGCAGATCTGGGCCTAGGCCTACCTGGCCTTGGTCCAGTCTATGCACCCAAAAATATTATTTGTTTTATATTAGAATATTAATGTAAATTGAGTTTTGAACATGTAAGAATAAAAAAAATATCTAATATAAAGTTTAATTTAATTTTTAATATTTAAATTAATTAAAAAAATTAAATTAAAATAAAATAAAAGATAAAAATAGAAATAATAAGATTTTTTATATTTTCATTACATTTTACAAACATTATATAATTATTTTTTTTAAAAATTAATTTAAATATATTTTAATTACTAATTGATTAAATAATTTTTTTAAATGATTTTTTCAAGTATTGTTGGGGTTTTACCCAAATATATAGTTAAAAAATTAAAAATAACAAAACATAATTAAAATTAAGATCAAAATTAAATTTTTAAAGATATATATTTTTAGCAAAAGCCTATAACTCATATATAATATTTAAAAAAAACTTTAAAAAAATAAAAATATAATATATTTCTCTCTTACTTTTATTGAAATTTGAAACTAGCTAATTTTAAATAAATAAAGCTAAATTTATACTTTTATAATTTGTATGTTTGAAAAAACCAATTAAGTTATGCATAAAAATATTTTTAAGAAAATATTTTAATTTTTTTAAAATAAATATATAGATAATAAAATAAATTTTAAAATTATTGAATAATAAAATTTTAAAATTTTAAAACCACATATGTTATATTAAATAATTTTTTATTATTATTTAAATCGGCCAGTAAATAATTGTTTTCTAGATTCGTCCCTCTATTGGAATCATAAACAAGCAATCTTCCTTCCATGCAAAGGATAAAGAAAGGAAGTAGAAAGACATCTTTTTATGCAGGAAACAAAGCAACAATACTCAAAGCATAAAAGTACAAGGCATTCAAAGTAATCTTGGAGATCAATGATAGCCATTAGCCAACGTCTTCGTCGACTCGAACCTCGGTCCCTTGTCCGAAAATTTCGTGGTCGAATATAGCTTCAAGTAATCCCCGAAACGGTAGCCACTAGGGTACAATAATTTCGGAGCCGGAGAAATCACTGCATCACCGGCGGGGTTATAGAACGTAGCTATAGAGAGCCTGCTTCCGTGTTTCTCGGCCATGACACGGTGCAACTTGCTCTTGTACCTCCCGTTGCTCAACACTTCGAGCTGGTCTCCCGTGTTGACGAAGATGGTGTTGTTCTTTGATGGCGGAATCCTTTGCCATTGCCCGTCTTTGAGGAATTCGAGGCCCGGGACTTGATGGTCCTGGAGCAACAAGATGATCCCACCTGCATCGGTGTGTTCTCGGAGACCTCTCACGAGGTCCGGGTTAGGACATTGAGGGTATATCGCGACTTTCGTCCCGACGGATGGGCCTTTGGTGCCAGAGAAGGCATGCTTGATGTGGTTTTGATCCAATCCTAGATTCTCACACATGAGCTCAGACAGAGTTTCCGCTAGTTTCAACAGTTGGGCTATGTACTCATCCATTATTTGACTGTACAAACATTATTGAGTCACTTTCAAAGTGTTTACACTATACGTATATAACTGATTTAATCATAACAAGATAATAGTCAAAACTTCCTTCGATTCAAACTCGAATTGACTTGAACGTGATCGATATTAAACCATTAGAGCAATTAACTTTCGATTATTCCAGTTCCAACGATTTTATGTTACTCGGACTCGAATATAAATGTTTAATACGAGTATCAAACACAAATATTTCGAGAAACAAGGAGAGGATTGAACTCACCAGAGTTCCTCTGATATGTTTGGGATTTCATTGATATTGTTATTCGGACGATGCCATATGAAGTAAGTGGTTTCCCAGTCCTTGTCGGAAATGAATCCATTGGTGTTTAAGCTTTTAACCATCTCAGATTCATAGAACTCGTCTTTCAGATGCTCATCATAGTGACTCGTCACCAACAGTTTCACCTTCTCCATCAACTCCTTGTCGATTCCATGGTTATCGATCTGCAGAAAATCGGACATTTTAGCATTTGAAATCGATTATCGTAAAACGGACATGAAAGATTAAAGAGAAATGCATAACCTGAAAGCAACCCCATTTCTCACAAGCTTCGTTGAGAAGCACCATTGTTTCGCTCCTTTTCTCTCCATTGAGTGCAGCTAAATCTATCACAGGAAGCTCCATAACTAATCCCAAATGGTAAAGAGATGGGCAGCTTGGAAGCCTATTTATAGACTATCAAGATGTTGTTTTTTAGTTTCAAGTTGTATAATTATTCCCTCTTTCCCCCTTTTCCTATGTTCTTTTCAAATCCATTTCTCTCTCTCTCTAAATTAGGTAAATATAATGTCATCACATATAGATTTGTTAATTTTGGTCGAATTCAGAAATCAGATTGAGTTAGATTTTTAATTCTCTAATTAAAAATCAACTTGAATTCAGAAATCAACAACATGATTACAAATAGATGTTTTATTCTCTAATTAAGTTAGATTTTTAATGAAAAAATTAAATTCAGATTGAGTCAGATTCGAGGTTAGGATGTAAAATATTTGACTTGAGATTAATTATATATATATTTTTAAATTTTTATGATATTTATAAATATATTCCTGTATCTTTATTTTTTATAATTTGATTTTTAAAATTAAATTTTCTATTTATAATTTAGTCCCTAAAATTATAAATTTATAATTAAGTCTCCTAATTTTTTTAACAATTAAGTCTTAAAATTATTTTTTTTTATAATTTGGGTTGGGGTCGGGTTTAGTTTCTAATCGATTCGTTTTTTTTTAAAATATTCGTGTCGAGGATTGGGTTTAAAGTATTTATGTTTGTGTTGGGTTCGAGTGGATCAAAAACTCAACTCGTGCTCATCTCTAAACATGAACTTCTTCGATCTAAATCTAACCTAAAATGACCCAAAATATGAATTGATTTAACTCATAACAATTTAAATTTAAAATGATTCAAATTCAAATTTAACCCGAGTTGTTTCGGTTTACAATCTAAACTTGTTCGACTTGAACTTGAAATAATTAAAACCTAGAACAATTGAATACCAATCGACCTAAATTTAAAATCGACTTAAATTGAAATGACTCGAATATTTTAAAATTTTAATTGATTTGCTATATATAAGCGATATAAAATACTTAAGAGTTCAAATTTATTTCTATCACTCTAAGTTAATTTTAACCTAAAATGATTTAGAATACGAACTGACTTAACTTGAAACCATTTAAACATAAAATATTTAAATTTAAACTTGACCTATTTTTTTTTTGTTTACGATATAAACTTGTTCAACTTGAACTCGAAATAACCTAAACAAACTTGAGTTTCAAAGATGAAACCGAAACAATTTAAACACAGAATAACTAAATTTCAAAACGACTTAAACTTGAAATTAACTCGAACCAAATGACTCAATGGTTTTAATATCTAAATTGACCCGATTATAATTGATCGAAAAAAAACACTTAAACCTCAAATTCAAAATAACTTAAAATCAATTCGAGTCAGAGATTATAAAATCGAAGTGATTTTAAAATATTTAAAATCCAAACCGACTTAATCCGGCCTAAAATCAAACAAATTTTTAGAATTGAGTGGTCTAATTAAAAATTAAAATTATTGAGTCCAAGTTCAATTAACTTTAGCAGCATGGGAGTGAGTGTGAAGGAATCATGTTTTCCTTTTTTTCCTTTCATTTTCCTAAGAAACAAAAGGAAAATCCAGTTTCCCTGATTCACATCATGTGGACTTTGCTCCCTTGAGCATGTTTATATTAATACTCTATTGTTTTAATACATCCCCTTTGGTTGGAAATCTAACAGCGGAATCGCCTGTTTTCTTACATTCAACAAAACTAGGGGTGGACAGGGGACACCAACTCATTGCTTTCCAAACATCCAATCATAAACATGTAAATAATTAAAAAAATGACCAATCTAATAGAATCATTATATAAATATATAATATTTTAAAGAAATAGGATCTAATTACGTATTATAAATTTTATGTTTTTAAGATCATTGGATGACTGAAACGGATAACTCAGATTAATAGTCAGCTATATGAAGATTATCACTTGAGAAAAAAAACATGGATCTAAATCATCCGTTTTAGTCATCTAACGATCCTATAAACGTGTAAAACTTTGAGTGATTGTCTAGTCATAACGAAAACGTGTTTTCCGAACTATCTCATTTATTGATTATCGGACTGATGGACTATAACAAGGAGTGTGGTAAGCAGTCGAAGAATGTGTTAAGATAATGCAATATAGAAATTTTTAAATATGAATGAAAAATTTTATTAAATTATTTTAAATTATGATCAAATTAATAGAATGTGTAAATTTTGAGACTAAAATTTTTATTATATAAAATAATTATTTTAATTTTAATGATATAATGACTTATTACAAAAATTTAATAAATTTATTTATTTTTAAACTTATAATTAAATGACTGAATTATTATTTTTTAAAAGGATAAGTTATACGTTGAACAACACTGAACATTGTTACCGTTGATACCATTAAAATAATTTATAAATATTAAAAATCTCAAGGACTTCATATATAATCAATTTCATTAAAAATTTGTTTTAAATAATTTATAATTATGTATTAAATTTTTAAAATTTTAATTCTTATTAATTAATTTAATAATATTTAATATTTTTTACCATTTATAATATTTAACGATATTTGATGTATATTGCAAAATTTTATTTTAAATTTGTTTCTAACCTTCTCTATATAAAATTAGAAACAACCCAAATGAAACGCTGTACATAGATATAGGTAGGAATTCTAACCATGGGCGGTTCTGGGTTTCTGCCCTACACATGGAAGAATTTATCATTTTGCTAGGGTCCTAGTATTATCACACTGTTGCTTTATTAAAGCATATTTATATATATTTTTTAGAAAAATTATCTAACGAATCCTGTTTATTATTGATACTATTATTAAACTGTCAAATGATAGACGATAATAAAAGTCTCATGCCTCTTTATTATGCTTTCATTCATGTTTTCAGTTAAAAATTTATAACAAAATTAAATTTTAAACACTAACCCTATTTTTTTATATCTTAAACCTTAAATCTTGCATTAAAAAAATACACTCTATCCATAATTCCTTAAACCTTAACCTTAAATCCTGTACCCTAAACCTTTAATTTAAAACGGAGACATAAAAGGAGATATGAGAAAGAGGTAGATGATTTGTACCCGATAGACAACTATCACAAACATAAACTATAATTGTTATAAAAACATACGAAAAACATACCTTAAAAGCAGACGTGGTAAGGATTTGGTAAACAAAAATGAAATCATATTATAAGTCTAAACCATAACCGAATTTTAAACCTTAAATCTTAAATTCTTTAATTTGAAATGGAGACAGGAAAAATGAGAAATATATGTCTACAACGGTAAGTGACCTAAGTATAAGATGAGAATTTTCACTTAATTGATTTAGAGTTGAACGATTTATTTTATAAATATATTATTTTATTTAAATTAAAATCTAATAAAAATACTATATTATACTCGAATAAAATTAAAAAATTAAAAATATGATATTTTTGCTTATGTGACAGAATATTGAAAGAACTGTATGAGTTGGACATAATGAAACTGGATGAAATCCGAAAGCCCAAAACTGAAACCCACCCCCTCTAAAACCCTAAATTAAGATTTCCCTGACTAGAACTTTTAGGAAAACTAGGGTTTAGCTCCAGCAACCTTTCTTTAGATATCATACCCTCTAAATTCCTCAAATTCCAGCTGTTTTTTAGCTAACGCCATGGCTTTATCTCTGAAAACATCCATGAATTCCCAAAAACCCAACTTTTTGATAGGTGAAAACTACCAAATTTCTCTAAAACAATCCATGGAAGACCTTCTAGCTGAAACCCAGAAAGAAACCCCGAATTTCTCTGGCTTCATTGACAAATTCCACGATTTGATTCAAGCAAAGGTTGACCCACCTCTGGAATCAATTTGGGTGTACTCTGCTTTATCGTTTCGAAGCCATAGTTTCGCAAAGGAAGATCCTTTGAGTCGATTATCCACCATAAACGATCTCTTTCAGTTAGTTTCTTCGTGTTCAAGTCCCTGCAATTCTTCCAAAAGCATAGCATTGCTTGCACCCATTGTTTTCGAGGTTTACAAATTAGTTGTGGAAGTACTAGGAAAGGACTCTGGTTCAAAGGGAGAGAAGAAAGTGAATAAAAAGATTAAGGCTTTAGTTGAAGTGATGATTGGTTATATAAGCATGTGTTGTTGTAAGGGTTTCAGTGAGGAGAGTGAAGCTATTGATGTGGATTTGGTAATTCCGGTTGAGGATTTAGCTTCTATTTGGATAGACAAAAATGTAACTTTACAATCTTTTTTGCCACTAGTGAGTAATGAGGTTTGTGGATTGATTAGTGAAAGAGGGTTTGATGTGAACTACTTGGCTGGTGTGCTTATGGTGGAGACATTTTTGTTGAAAATTTGCTTGGATATAAGGATTGGGACTGAATTCATGGTGGTGTTGGAGAATGAGCTGAGAAGTTGGGCTGTTGCTTCAATTTCCAGCTTTCAAAACTTCTATTTCTTTGGTTAGTGCTGTATACTATTTGTCTAGATTCAGATTTTTATCATCCATTTGTGCCAAATTGTGTAAAATTGGCTAAATCATAGGCTTATATCTGTACTTTTGTTCATCTTCTACTTTGGTATATTTGGTTGCACTTTCCTTCAATTCATATGAATAAAATTGAGGCGTCCAATTTTGTGCCTGTCTCAGTATATAATTGTGTTTTGCATTGTTTTCTAGACTGGAATATTACCATTTTTTCGTATTTGTAATCCATATTTTTTTGCTATACTTACCATCTAGTTATTACTTTGTGATGATCAGAAATGCTTATGAGGATGTTACTGCAGCCGGCTTTGCCAGTGACTGCCTTTATGGTCAGTTTTCTTTGTTCGAATATTTTAAATTCATTTCATCTCTTCCTCCCGCTTTTAGTATGTTTCGTGCTTTATATCAAGTTTTGTGCTAAAGAAGTTAGGTTTGTATGGGTTGTGTGGTGGTTCTATGTTAACAGTTATCCAGTCTTTGCATTAGTTTTTAATACCAAATGGTAGGCATTAAGTGGGGACAAGGCATATGAAGTATTATTAGTTGTTCGATAATAGAACTCTGTCCAAGTCTTCATGCTCGTTTTCGTCTTTGTAGCTCTTGTGCATTATGTACTTGAATTATGTCATGCTTAGAGTACTAAGCTTGTTGGTCAAACATTAATCTAATTAAGGAAAATAAGCATTGATTTGTTGATGGTTATTTAAACCGAAGAGACACACGGTTGTGCAGGGACCGGAAGATTTAATTTTGCTGAGAAGTATTCTATACGATGCTATTATTTTGGTGGAGTACTCCTTCCTCAAGCCCGAGACAATTCACCTACCAACTGAGCATGTAAAAAGTATTGCCATTACAAGATTGGTTGTCACACTTGAGGCCATTGAGTTATTCAGGTAGAAATAAATGTTGTAATTCATATAGTCAATCCTGCTCTGTATTTATATCCCTGTCCACTTTGTTGCAGAAAAAACGGGGATCAAAAAAGAGCAACTCGCTATACGAGTGCCTTCTCGAATTCCCATTTACCTTCTCAAATAACCAAATGGATCTCGAGCCTGAACGGTATGTTTGAAAAAGCCGGAGGAATAAGTGGATCCTCTCCCAAAGCTCTTATAAGTGAGTAACCCCATTAGTCTTTCTTAATATACAGAACAACCATGTCTTTTTAAGCTTTGCAATATATTTGACTGTTTACTTCGATGTTTTATTGCTATTTACCTAAAACGCCCAGAGTCGCTACTGAAGCTCGAGAAACAAGGGATAAAGCTGTTCAATGATAACGTGTTGAAATACCATGCTAGATCGCTCGTTGATGATTCCATGGAAGTTGACGAGCAATTGGTATTGAAGGTAGAGGAGAAGAAGCTCGAGGACGATGAACCTTTGTTTTACCTTGATGGAGAAGGAGGAGAAGAAAATGAAATGAAGAACGAATCTATGACAGCGGTATATGTGGCTGCTGCCCGTTCGATGAGGCCGATAGATAACTCGAGGGAGAAAAGGAAAGGAAGTGGGGGCGAAGAGAAAGAGAAGATTAAGTATTTTAAGTATGCTCTTCCAAACAAATCTAAAGCTACTACTAAAGAGGTCTCGGTTGGAGGCTCGGGTTCGGACTCAGATTCGGGTGCCTCGGAGGATGATTCGAGCAGTGACAGTGAAGTTGAGAACCCTGTCAAGTAGGAGGATGGTATATGCCAATGAGTATTTTCGAAGCTTAGAAATCAAGTTTTTTTTTTCTCTCTTTTACATCAAGAACATTCCCGAACCATGATTTCATATTTTTGAAGTCAACTTTGAAATATTAAAATATATTTTTTATTTGAAATAGAAAGATAAAAAAAAGAGAAAATATTAGAATCTAAGCAGTGGATTTTATGACAGAATAAATTATTCATTTTTGATGATCCAAATTCGAACAACGTTAATTATAACGGATAATGACATTTGTGAGTTGTGACTCAGTGATTGATATTTTTTTTTTCAGTTAACGATGATTATTTGTTTTAGGGTATACTCTTAATCATTGGACATTAATTGTTCAATTATTATGTTGGTATTACTGATGTTCGAACTCATGACCTTTAAGAACAATAACCGTTCTTTCAACTATTGAGGCTAGATGACTCGTGCATTGATATATTATTCTTAAAGTTGGTGTTATTATAGATTTTTTATTGATTTGTATTTGAATTGAGGGGTAAAAGAAAAAAAATAGTTTTAGGGTACGGAGGATTAGGTTTATAAGCTTAAAATTTAGAGTTTATGGTTAGAATTTAAAGTTCAGGGATAGAATTTAGGGTTTATAGGGTATAATGATATGGTTAGAGATGTTTAGTTCACGAAATATAAGGTTACCTTTGAGAATAGAATTACTGAAATATAATATTATTAGATATATTACCAATAATATTACATTACCTTATTTGAGTTATTTAGAAGAAATATAAGGTTGTACTGTTTCTTTAGAGAATATATGATTAATTGAAAGTAAACTTTTTCCATTTATCCTTATGAAATATTTTTTTAACAAACTAAATTTTCAATTATTAAATTAAAAATATTTATATAATTATTTTTTTTATATTATCTAAATTTTGTAAAAAAGTTATATTTATAATATAATTAATATATTAAATTATATTTTAAAAAATATTTATATATTTTTATTCTCTTTTATTTTTTTAATAACAAAATATTAAACATTTAATAAGTAGATTTTTAAAATTAATTATCATAAATATAATATTAATATAAATATATTATAAAAGATTATAATATTATTGAATATATACAACATTATTTATATATTAAAATAATATTAAATAAAAATATTTAGTAAATTGTATCATAAATAATCAATTACCTAATTAAAAATATTATAAAGATCAATATAAAGATAATATATTATTATAAGGATAAATTAATCTAAATGAAAATGAATTATATTAGGAAATTTCTACGATGGGCGTCAAACACTGCTGAATACTGTTAACGATGAACATCGTTGAACATTATTAAACTAATTATATAAATTAAAGGTGTTTATTGTTTATAAAATTAATTATTTAGAGTAAAATAAAAATATTTAGTATTATTGTAAAAAAGATATTTTTAAGTAGATAAAAGGCATAAAGATAATTTTAACTCTTAACGTTTATAATTTTATCATTTTAGCTCTTATTCATTTTTTGAGATAAATTTAGCCCTTAACCTATATCTTTTTGACAAATAGCTTATTTTTTAACTAGTACGATGACTAGACCGTTAAAAATTTAACGATGATGACATACCCTATGTATATGATAATATATTTTAAATGACATGACATCTAATCTATCAAATACATATATATGAAATATAATTTTATTCTAATATAAAATATAAAACAATTAAAATTCAAATAAAATATTAAAAATTAATTAGTTCTAAAATAAAAGGCTACTAAACATTCCTAACCTTTATCGTAGTTAGGCTTCAGAACGTTTAGTAGCCTTTTAATTGGTCATAATAAGTATATTTCATTAATCTGTTAATTGTCCAACAATAAAGTGATCGTATTTATCGAATTATATATATGTTTGCTATCAAGCAGATGGACAATGTCATGTAGTGTGACATGGTCGGAGAATGTGTTAAGAGGGTGCAATGTTAATTTTTTCAAATAAGAAAGATTAAATTTGTTCATTGAGATTAAATTTATTATTATATCCGATCATGTTTTTATTTTAACAAAAAAGACATATGTTTATAAAAAATTTAATTGAGTGATTAGATTATTAATTTACAAGAAAATTACATATTTGTTATAATCAGGGGTGATCATTCGATCGAGTCGAATCGAGTAAAAAAATGAGTTATTCGAGTTGACGAGTCTAATTTTATCATTCAAATTTTCATTCAATTTTTTTTAGTCGAGTTGAGTTTCGAGTTCTTATAAAGATTTAATTGTAATTATTTATTTTGTTATAATAAGATTTGATTATAATTTAAATAACTTTCACTAATCATATAAGTTATGTATATACATGTATTTCTTCATGTGTAGCAATACTTCTTCATATTTTTATATATCAATATATATTATAAAAATTAAGGGCTCATCTTGAACTTAAAAATAAATCTTCTAATTGCTAAAAAATTTCGAGCTATTAAAATTTCTGTTTTACAACTCAAACTTGATTTGAATTTTTTCAAGTTATTTGAATTTATGAAATTTTTAGTCGATTCAAAACGAGTCGAATATTTTTGTCTCGAGTCAAGTTATTTGTTTTTTCGTGTCGAGTTTTGGTCACCCATAGTTATAAGTCTATAATTGAGTGATATGTGATGTATTTACCCTTTAATTAATTAGGCCACGTGATGATCGAATGATCCCTTTTTAGTAATCGTCGTCATAAAATGGAAAAACTATTATATAGATTAGTTCTATCACGTCATCCGTCGTCTTTATTCACAATAAAAAGTTGTCAACTAATTTTTATATTTTTCATGTCATTTTTTTTAGAGTGAATTTTCACTCTTTATCGCCAATAGTAAGTGGTTAGATAAAGATTAATTAAGAAAAAAATAACATAAAAAATAAAAATTAATTAACTACTTTTTAATAAATATAAACCATAAATAACGATAAAATCGATTCATAGAATAATTTTTCCATAAAATAATTATATCATAAAATACCATGATTATTTTTTGATTAAAAATGAGTTACAATCAGATTTAATCAACAAATGCTTCAATGGAATTATAAAACAAACAATACATGATAACTATGATTGGATTAATGATTATGCATGCTAAGAGGAATAATATGTTCTATTGCTTGGAACATAAAATTTGAGTGGGGCCTTTAATCATTGGATCAAGGGTTTGATATTTAATTATAGATATAAAACATATAATTTAAACGATGAGAGGATTAGTCATTATTGTTAATAGTAAAAATATTCAAAAACGATCGTTCCTTAAAAAATTAAAATTTATATAGTTTTAATATATATTATTAAAATAATATATTTTTTATCTCTTTAATATTTTAGAATTTTTTTTATAATTTTAATATATTATTAAATGCATTAGCTAGATCTTTTGAGTGGGACCATAATCTTTTGAGTGCTTCCTAACTTTGTTTGCAAATCATAATGTTAATCTTCGTTAAATTGGGATCTTTGTCACGTCATGCCAACATAACGTATATGATTAAATATTTAGAAAAGAAGAGTCCAAACTAAAGAAATTAAATTAAATATTTATAAAAAATATAAATATATGATTATATGTATACATATAATAATTATCTAAAATTAAAAATATAAAAAATATATTTTTAGGTAAAAAATAAAAATATTTGAATTTTTAAATTATTATATTTATTTTTCTGTTGCTCAATAAAATGATATAATGATATTTTTTTTTTCTGTTGTTCAATAGAGTATTATAATAAAGTTGGAAGTCAACCATGTGACTAAGGGGTTAATCATAATGATTTGATTAAATATATTTTTAGTCATTTAATTAATCAAAATTGTGTAGTTTTAATGATTAGACTAATTAATTTATAAATTATAACGATTATATTAGTTAACAATTTGTACACTCCTAATTATAACCTTAATCTCTAAAATTCAAAATTTCATTTTACCGTTTAAATATATAAATAAAGTTAATATTTATTTTGATTATCAAATTTCTAATTATTATAAAATAATCACTAAACTATCAATTTTATTATAAAATGTTCGCAGGACCCTAATGTCGTTAAGCAAGATGAGATGACAGTTTGGATAAATTATTTAATATCATAATTGCTGTTGTATATTTATTCATTTGATCAATTGATCATAATTAAAAATATCAGTAAATTTAAACTAATTATTTACGAATTCTATCAACTAAATCTTAATTTTATTTAAAATAAATTAATATTTTTATTATATTATTAGTAATTATTAAATATATAATAATATTGTTAATTGTTTATATACTTAGAATATAATATAAATATTTTTAAATGTATTAAACTATTAAAAGTTAAATATATTAAATAATGTATATTTTTAATAGATTAGATTAATCTTATAATAAATTTATGTAGTGTAACATTCTAAACCCGAATGTCACATTTGGGCCACAAACCCAACCAGTTCTCAATTTTTTTTCTCTCATTTTTAAATCCAATTAAACAACATCATATGTCTCGTCATAAATAATAAAACAAGTTATCGAAATACAAAGTAGTTTAACAATTTTAAAATAGTTAAGAGCTCCAAATATGGCTTAACAAAAAAATTTGACCAATACAAATTAAATAAATAGAGTTACAATTACTGCAAAGGATCCTACAAATACATAGCCTACTACTTCTAGCAATTGTACTCTATCAACCGGTCAATTGTGTTCCGCCACGTCCATCCTTCTACTTAACTACACACGAAAACACATTCCGAACGTTGAGCTACAAAAATTCAGTGGATACATAACTTATCGAATGTGCTTCAAGTGAATCATAACTATGCACATGCTAGATGAAATATGACAATATGATGTGAAGCAATGGCGCTACCGTAATCGTCTAAACACATAATATGACAAATAACAACCAAAGTACAAAGTAAACAATTCAGAAGTGAGGCCCAATGTCACCCGACACTAGAGACCCACCCGACCAGGAATCTCATATCAGGTTGCTCGGAATCTAACATTGAGCTATATGCTCGAAATCTTGAATCAAGTTTTCAATTAGAATCTCGCATCGAAAGGGACTCAGAATCACACATCGAGCAAAGTCATCACCCAAAATCTTATATCATATGGGCTTCAATACATCACCTGGAATCTCACATTGGATGACCTTTATTGTGTTGAAACACTTACACATTGGGTATCTGCATCCCACCATAAAAAGACGCAAACCACACAAAATGATCCACCACAAATCCTTAGACCACTCTATACAACAACCAAACAAAAACCAATCATACAAGGCATAAACATCATATCATCATCATAAACACCAATTCCAAGTTTTAATATTCTTTTTATAGCTTAATTAACCCTTAGAAACCCGTAGCATAATTTATTGAACCTTCAAACTTAAACCTTAAAATCTTGGATAGATTTTTCTACCCGTACCGATACAAACCTCTTCGGTATCGATACCCCTCTTTACGTACCAATATGTACCCGCATACCGATACCAAAATTATATTTGATGTAATTTACCAAACAAGGTGTATCGATACGCTTAACTAACGTACCAATACCCTATATATTGAGTATCGGTCCCATGCCCATACCGATATACCTCTTGGTGTCGATACTCAAAGTGATCACTTAAATCTAAATTAGCGCACCGGTAACAATACTCCTTGGTTGTACTGATACCTCTGAGAGCAATTGCACATCTTAACAGAGAGGCGTACCATTACTGATACTCAAGTTATGAGTATCATTATCGGAGCCCAAAAACGCAGTTTGCTTTGAAATTCTTTATTCTGACCTTAAATACATTCTTAAAAATCTAAGAACGTTTCTACATATTATTGGGAGTATTTAGGTGAGTTTAAAATAAGTTTTAGACCATAACAATGTCCAAGCGATAATTCATCACTGATACATTCAAGTTCTAGACCTCAACCATAGCTCAACATATATCAATCAACATGCCATAAGAATGATGCACATGAAACTACATGACTCGAGAGTGTATTAGCCTTAAGCAAGCTATTAAAACTATACAGTGAATCCTCCTAGGCTTTCTCCTTGCCCAAGCTTGAAGGAGGTTCTCCTTACTCCCTCAATACAAAGAATGATTACCAAGAGGTTACTACCATCCTATTTAGATGATTTAAAGAATCTTAAAAACGAACTCCTAACTCAACAAGAGCTCCCAAGAACCCAACCACATTTTCTTCAACAAAACTTCAATAAAACCTCGTCTCCCACCATTTTTTATCAAACTTACCTGAGCTGAAAAATCTTCCCTCAACTAACCAAATATACTAAATTAAACTCCCGTGTCAATTAACCAATTATCATACTACACTTAAGTCATCATCCAAACTCAAGCCCAAACTAAACCCCTAAACCCAACAACATTTCTAAGGTCTAAACACAAGGCCCATTATCTTGAACTAACAATACACCAAGTCTCAAAATCTAGATCGTGATATCTAATATCAAATCAAAATTAATCGATTAATAAATCAAACATCAATAATTATTCGATAATAAAATTTAAGAGTTAAAAGCCTAAATAAACACCAACCCTTCGTACATATCAACCACCATATTTTGTTATGGGATCTCATAGAGATTGAAATAGGGAAAGATTTGACAAGATGACAGAAGCTAACAATTGTACCTAAATAAAAATATACTGTGTGTAAGGTGTTCATTTAGATTTCTGATTAGATTTAAAATTTTCAGTTTAGTAATTCATGACTGGTGTTTGATTTAAAATTTTTAGATATTTGAATATTTAAAGTTTAAAGTTATGATATGATTTAAGTTTTTTTGAATTTGATGGTACCATCCATAAAAATTTTAAATTTTTTATATATAACTAAAACAAAATTGAATATAATAAAATTTATATACATTAAAAATTAAATTTTTGGATATTCACATATCTTATTCAAATATAAAGTAATTATCTCGATCTAAATTTTTTTAAAATTTTATCTAAACTATGTAAGAATTAAAAGATAAATTATATATCTAAATTTTCGAATTAAATCAACAAATAATCAAATCAAATAATTTGTCACACCCACACCTATCCGTACGTAAAGGTGTGACCTTTTGATTTTGCTTACACTATAAATTCAATCATTTAATCATTGATTTATGATATAATTTCTTTTGTCATTTTATTTTATTTTTTCTTTCTCCTTTTTTTTAAATGAACCCGTGCAAGTTGTTGGTCCTTTCCTTGGAGTAAAAATCTTCTGCCTCTGTCTCCTTTGAAAATTTATTAAAAAATTAAATTTTAAACCTTAACCTTTATTTTTTATATCCTAAACCTTAAATCATATATAAAAAAATACACCATACCCTTAATTCCTTAAACCCTGACCCTAAACCCTCTATTTTAAAGTAAAAGCATAAATGAGAGCATAAAAAAGAGTAGACAATTTGTACCCTTTTGCGTCAAAATCTTATATATAAAAAGCCTACACTTTCACAAATGTTGATGTCCCAACCCCTTCTCTTCTCTGTTTTTCCCTGTCTTCGAACTGGATTGTAATAAATTCCATAAAGAAATGGGTCTAGAGATCGAGCAACAGCAACAGTCAGTTGAACTATCAAAAGTGGCAGTGTCCAAAACTCACGGAGAAGACTCTCTGTATTTTGCTGGCTGGAAAGCATACGAGGGAAACCCTTACGATCAAGCAGATAACCAGTCGGGTGTCATACAGATGGGGCTAGCTGAAAATCAAGTGGGTAAACTAAACTAAACTAAACGAACCATTTTAAGACAATAATCTGCATGTTGTAAGAGTACTGAACTGGTGTTTTTTCCCTTGTTCCTCGGAACAGGTTTCATTTGATTTGCTGGAGAAGTACATGGAACAACATCCCGATGCATGGAGAGCTCCTGGTTTTAGAGAAAACGCTTTGTTTCAAGACTACCATGGTCTCAAATCATTCCGACAGGCAATGGCGAGATTCATGGAGCAAATTAGAGGGGGGAGAGTGAGATTCGAGCCTGATAGAATCGTGCTAACTGCAGGCGCAACTGCTGCCAATGAGATTCTGACGTTCATATTGGCAGATCCTGGTGATGCTTTGCTTGTTCCGACTCCGTATTATCCGGGGTAAGAATCCGACACTTATTGACAAGGTTAAGCAAAATTCAACTCGACTCGAATATTCTTGTTTAAACTGAAGCTCATTTCATTCAGATTTGACAGAGATCTGAGGTGGAGGTCTGGTGTGAAAATTGTCCCAATCCATTGCGATAGCTCGAACAATTTCCAAGTTACACCCGAAGCACTCGAAGCTGCCTATGAACGAGCAAAATCCATGAACATGACCGTGAGGGGAGTTCTCATCACGAACCCTTCCAACCCTTTGGGCTCGACGATTCAAGGATCGGTCCTCGAGAAGATTCTTGATTTCACTGTACGTAAAAACATCCACCTCGTCTCCGATGAAATCTACTCCGGCTCGACGTTCTCACCGTCGGAATTTGTAAGCATTGCCGAGATTGTCCGGAATCGAGGCTATAAAGGGGCCGAGACCGAGAGAGTTCACATTGTTTACAGTCTCTCTAAAGATCTCGGCCTCCCCGGATTTCGAGTGGGAACGATATATTCCTACAACGACAACGTCGTGACAACGGCACGGCGGATGTCGAGTTTCACTTTGATTTCTTCCCAAACTCAACATCTCTTGGCCTGCATGTTGTCTAACAAGGAATTAACCGAAAACTACATAAATTTGAACCGAGAGAGGCTCGGAAAGCGGTACCAAACGATCGTCGACGGGTTGAAGAAAGCCGGGATCGAGTGCTTGAAAGGCAATGCCGGGTTGTTTTGTTGGATGAATTTGAGTCCATTTCTGGATGAACCGACTTGGGAAGGCGAATTGACCCTTTGGAAGATTATCTTAAACGAAGTGAGACTCAATATCTCGCCGGGATCTTCATGCCATTGCTCTGAACCAGGATGGTTTAGGGTCTGTTTTGCCAACATGAGTGAGCAAACTCTTGGAGTTGCATTGGAAAGAATTCATAATTTCATGCATCAAAGGAAGAACTCACGGTAATAGAAAATTATATACGTATAACTTATCACATCAGTTATAGTCTCATCCAATCATAACCATATTTTTATCACTATTTTTAATGTGACCATGTCATTTTTTTTCACCTAATGAATCTTCACTCATTTTTTATATCATTTAAAAATATATATTTTTGAAAGTTAGATCAATTACATAAATAATTAGTGGTGGAATGAGTGTTTTAATTGATTAGGGACTACATATGATGTGACGAGCCGGACCCATGATATAATCTCTCCAGTAAATCAAGGCTTTAAATAGTCGTTATTATCTGCAATAACATATGTTCTTTAAAAAATTTACGATTATGATATTTGTAGTGATAATAATAATATTTATTATGTCTACAATTATAATTACAATAGCCATAATCGCAATTTAAATCTCTACCATAAATCAATAGTTTTTTTAGGATTTTTCGGGACGAATTTGACGTTTTGTGTAATTAAAAATGTAAAGTTTATGTATATTTTGTGTTTAGGTGTCAAGTGATTATATCATGGGCCCGACTCGTTATGTCATTTGTGGTTTCTAACTAATAAAAACTACTCATTCATCACACTAGTCATTCATATATTAATCTAATTTCCAGAAAATATATTTTAAAATGACATAAAAAAATAAGTGAAGATTCATTGATTGAGAAAAATAACTTAAAAAATTATGGTGAGGTGGGTTGTTATGATTAGATGAGATCATAAGTGATGTGGTAAACAAGATCCATAATATAATTTCTCCTGATTAAGGAATGAAAAAGAAAAAAATGTTTTCATTGGGTCTTGAGTTCATAATTTAAGAAAAATAAGAATATCAATCGAAAGCTTTAATCATATGTTCCAGAGATTATTTTAGATATTTGATTAACAAGTATTATACTATAGATTGAATATAGTTGATTGGATCTTCATGTGGTGTTATCTAGTCGACTGAATGAAAAAAAAAAAAAAAAACTTGACTTTTCAAAACGGCCAATAATGTCATAACATTTTCAAATATATTCAATTAAGGGCTTAATATTTTGAAAAAGTCACATAAAGTCCTAATAGCTTTAGCCTTATTGATAAGGATCTAACATTTTCAAATATATTCAAATGATAGCCCTTATTTGAAAATATTTTGAAAATGTTAGACCATTATTGGAGTAAAACCCTTATTTGAGTTTATACAAAAATGTTGGGAAATTTTAAGTTATGGCAGGTTAAAATGAGGGTAAAATGAGACACAATTGAAATTATTATAAAAGTTTAAAAATTTCGAATATCGATTTTTGGTATATATTGAATTTCTTATAATAAGTACAAAAATTTCGGTATATACCAAATTTTTTACAAAAAAATATAAAATTTTCGAAAATATTCAAAATTCTTACTAGTTACATTACAACCTCATTTTAATCTGCCTCAGTCTTTGTGTTAGAAAAACCCAAAAATGCTACATCCTTATTTGAACATTTTTAATAACACTAGAAAATATAGGTATTGAATTGCAATTTTTTCTACAAGAGGGACTTAAAACCATTAATTTATTATATATTTGAATTATTATTTAATTCAAGCAATAAATGTGCTTAGTTTTTTGAATCCTTAGCTAAAACACAATCACTTCTTCTTTTGCTTAATAAAATTGGATACCATTACCAAACTAAGGAAAGAAGTCACATGATTTTGCCTAAAATTATAGACATAAATAATAAATTTAATTTTATAAAAAATAAACAAATCATTTTAAAACTATAAAATATGATTAAAATATTAATTATTGAAACATGACATATTGCATTACTTTTTAAAAGAAAATATATAACAAATAATCTACGATTCTAAATAATGATCGGATTATTTTAAAAAATTAGATTCGGTAATCTTTTCAATTATATAAATTATATCTTTTAATTTCACTTATTCGTTTTATGGCGAATTTCTGAAGTTATTGTCATTATTGTTTTTAAAATAGTTTGCAGTCTTTTTTTTTAATCTTTGGTAGTTCAAAAATTAATAACTTATAATATATAACTCGAAACTAAAAATTATTTATTTTAAACGAGTCTAAATTTTGTATAGTTATAAAAATACAAATTTTATTTTTGGATTTATCTTGTAGAATTTTGATGATTTTTCAAGGTCATTAGCTACCAAATTTTAATAACTTTTTATTAATTATTTTTTTCTACTTTGGGTCCAACACATAATTAAGCTGCACCATTAACACTAAGCTTGATTAGGTTATACTAATAATAATTAGATACTTTCTTAGACAAATAAAAATCTTCCATTCTTTTAGTGTTTTTATTCATATCTCACATTAAAAATTAGATTTAGATTTTAAGGTTTAATGTTAAAATTTATAAAATTTAAGATAAAATATAGTTTTAGGTATAAAATCTAAATTTTTAATTTAATTTTTATTATTAAAACATGAAAAATATTTTTGTCCTTATTAGACTATTGATTGCATGGCTTGATTTTTATATATGTATATATTATAATAAGGAAAAACATATAATTATTAGATTGATAAGATGTTTTTCTGGGTACATAATTGATTTATAAGATATTTTTTGTGGTAATTGATTAAATTGATAAGATGTTGTATTGAACTTCACTTAACAACGAACCGTCGGTCCATTAACAGAATTAATTAAATCATTTAGTGTTACCAAAAAATAAAAAAACGGCGAGATTAGTGGAGTGATTAGACCTTTCTTTTATTTGTAATGCACTCGTTCGATGATTAACTGATAATAAAATATATCAATTAGAGGTGAGTAAAATTCGACTCGACTTAAAAAATTAATTTTTTAATTTTGTGTTATTCAAATCAAATTGAATAATTTTAAAAAATTTTGATTTAGAGTTGAGTTCAAATTTTCAAAGTTCGAGTTATTTGAAAAATAAAATAACTCGAATTTTTTTAAGATTTAATTATATATTTAGTCCCTGTAATTTTATTTTTAGTTTTATTTCAGTCATATATTTTCTTTTTCTTTTTATCTTTTAATTTTCTTTTTTTACGATACGGTTACTTTCATATTTACTTTTATTTTATTTAATGTAATTTTTATTTTAAATTTTATATTATGTTATTTAAATTATATTATTAATTTTATATTTTTTTTAATTTATATATTTATTTTATTATATTTAATTTATCATTATTTTTGACCTCACCTTGGCCTTATCTATATAAGAAAAAAAATTTTAACGAGGTTCGTAATTTAATAAAATGATATATTCATACCTCATGTATATAATAATAATAATAATTATTATTATTATTATTCAAAATATTATTTACGCATGTAAAAAGTAATATGAAAAATATGTATGTAAATATAAAGATAAAATCGTTTAAATTTAAATCTAAATATATTATAGTATTATAAATAGTATAATTAAAATTTTTATATAAAATTCAGAGTATTGAAATATGATATGTGGTGTTGCCTCGACATCATCTGTTGCGGTATCAGTTTCTTCCTTAGGATCTGCTTCTGTTGATTTTTTCTCTTTAGATGTTTTGCGTTTGAGTCCTCGTTATCTGTTTTCTTAGATTTCTGATTTGATGCCGTAACAGGTATCTCAGAGTCTTTTAATTGTAGTCCACTTCTGGTCGTTATTACTTTGCATTGCTCATGTGGATCTGTTTTAGCGACTTCAATGTCGCTTCGTAGACCTCCAATAGGTTCGTTATTCATCAGCTGTGCAATCTGTCCTTGTAACGCTCCAAAATGAGCTTAGAAGTTAATGGACCGGTTTAACCTAGTTTGGGATTAAATACTTAAAAAAATGTTTTTAATTAAAATAAATTAAGGAAAAATATTCTAAAATCTTTAATTAATATATATTTGATTTTGGTCAAATCGATTCAAAAATTGACCCTTGAATCGTTAGTATTTTGAAATTAGTTACCTTTTTGTAAAAACTGAAAATTTGAGGATAATTTCATAAAACAAGCTAAAACTTTGAATATTTAAGGGGCTTTAGTCCAATTATAACCCTAACTGGTCTAGACTTTATAAATTTTAATTAATTAAGCTCAAAATATATTTTAAACCAAATAACTTAATTAAACTTATTTTTTAACTCTAAAACCCTTTTTAATATCCTAAACCTAATATATTTTTTAAATTTTTATTTTCCCTCACTGGAGTAGCCGTTCTACTACTTTTCAAGGTAAATTTTTTTTTATCTAATTTCATTTTAAATATGAATGATTTAATTTATTAAATTATTTTCAATTAGGATTAAATTAATATAGTATATAAGTTTTAAGACTAAAATTGTTATTATACTAAGCCTTCCTTTTAATTTTAATGACCCATTTGTAAAAAAAAGTTTAATTGAATGATTAAATTATTAATTTTAAAAGAATAATGGTATATTTATATATTTTACCCAAGTAACAAATACCGTGTAATTATTGGGGGGTTCCGATCTTTATAAAAACCAAACAAGCGAACGCCACGTGAAAGCCGGAGGCTAAAAAGTTCATCGTCGGCGAAGAAAGGCGGAAACCTAAGATCGGAGGTTTAATCGGAGATATCAACCATGTTGAACCGGCTTTTCGGAAAACCCAAGCAGGAAGCGGCTAATACTTTAACAACCTTAGACAAATTAAATGAGGTATTTTCTTGGATTATTCTTTTCTAATGTGGAATTCATTTGCTTTTCTCTAAATGTTCGGTTAATTATGTTGCTGGATTTGTTGTGATTTGATTTATCAGTCAATAGCTGATGTGATATTGCTGTCAGATGGATTTGCTTTAAGTTGTTTGATTATATTCTGGATTAAAGAAAAAGAATCTCTATCTTTCATTGTACATGAAAATTCCTTGTCTGTTCTCACTAGAATTTGAATCATAATAGTTACTACTGGTTGAGTATTATGGATTTGCTTGTTCCGTGAATTGCAGATTATGTATTTGTTTTCCTCTGATTAAATTACATTGTTTCTCTTCTGCACTATGCTTATAATCGGAACCTTGTATTCATTTCCATCACGCAGACGCTTGAAATGCTGGAGAAAAAGGAGAAAGTACTTCTGAAAAAGGCTGCTGCGGAGGTCGAGAAGGCCAAGGAATTCGCCAAGTCGAGAAACAAGAGAGGTATGGTTTCAATGCCTATGTTATGCACAAATATGTTTGTTTTTCCGATTGTTGCACGATTTTCTCTGTTGAAGAAGTACATATCAAGTTTTGGAACTTTCCGGCATCTGATGTAGTAAATATGGTAGTTTTCATGATTGATTTCTTATAGAGATTAGAGGGTTTTATGCTCTTTTTATCAAATTATGGATAAACAGTAATTTATGCTATAAGCTTTTTGTTAAATTAGTCTATTTTTGTAGCATTTTTCTGGATTTTTTAGGCTTAAGGGTGTAAGAAGCCCCTGAACTTTTTTTAGAGTGAAGAAACAACAGGATTTTATGATTGATTTTCTTATGGACCTTTTCTAGTATATCCCCCTGGGGCACTGAATTTTTCTTTTCATTCTATTTCCCTGAAGAAACAACAGGACATATTAGACTGAAGATGTCCCAAATTAAAGAATAAAAGAAACACAAATGCTTTGACATTGTTGCAAGTTTTGGTGTCTTTTGTTTTCCAATGATGTGAGTTCTTAACATTGTTTCGACATTGTGTCTTGTTCTAATGCCAGATTAACATTAACATATTAGACTGAATTTCTGATGTGTAATGTGCTTATGTCATGTGAACACATTCAAAGATATTGTCCTCGTGTGAAACAATTATTAATAGTTTAGTTTTTATCATTTTTCTTCATATATTCATTGATACTACTTTTATGCAGCGGCGATACAATGCTTGAAGAGGAAGAGACTATATGAGCAGCAAATAGAGCAGCTTGGGAACTTCCAGCTTCGTGTTCATGATCAAGTGAGCTTTGGTTGTTTTCATGTTTTAAACATGTCCTAAGAGTATATTTTTTCTTCCAAAGTTTGATGTTGCTAGTGATGCTATAATTGTTTGTTCGTATCAACCTCTACAGATGATAATGTTAGAAGGTGCTAAAGCCACAACCGAAACCGTAGATGCATTGAGAACTGGAGCAGCTGCAATGAAGGCAATGCAGAAAGCAACGTATGTTACTTATATTTACCTGTATTGTGAGCTGAGAATTTTCTTTAGGGTTTGTCATTGTTTTTTGACCCGCTGTCCCCCATGCTTCATCTCACACCATAATGTTGAAATGTGCTAACTTACAATTTGTGCTATGTATTTAGCTGTTGGTACTTATTCTAGGATCTTCATGAAGCATTAATCATAGATAGTGGCACTATTTTACCGAAAATATCTTTCTTTGCAGGAACATAGATGATGTCGACAAAACAATGGACGAGATCAATGAACAAACCGAAAACATGAAACAGATTCAGGAAGCACTGTCAACCCCGATTGGAGCTGCAGCTGATTTTGATGAGGTTATTAATTACATTGAGTCGCGTTCACTATAGTGCTTTTGAGTCTTCTGCTTTTTTCTGTCTATCATTTATACACAACTAACAATGAGTCGAAATTGTTTAATGTTTAGGATGAATTGGAGGCAGAACTGGAAGAACTCGAAGGTGCTGAGTTGGAAGAAGAGCTTCTCCAACCTGCAACAACGGCTCCTGCAGCCCCAGTGCAAGTGCCTGCTGGCAGGCAACCAACTCGTCCTATTCCTCAAAAGCGCACAGCCGAGGAAGATGAACTTGCTGCTTTGCAGGCTGAGATGGCACTTTAAGGTAATTCATTCATATTTGTACTATTAAAACTTGTCAAGAAATTTGTGTGTTTAAGGTTATGACAGACATCATACATAAAGATTGCTTGAACCAAGAGGAAGTATTTTGCTTCCTCTTTTCATGTCAACAACTGGTGGTCTTAATTAAAGTCTATTATGGACACACTTCCATAACAATATTTGATACCTAGCTTTTTAAAATAGAGATGAAAAAAATAATTATTAAATGATTAAAATAAAATATAGTTAGCAGATTTTATTATTATAATAATAAATAAAATACGAGTAAGTAAACCAAAATTTTAAGAAAAAGACATTACCAAGATTTGAATCTTAATTAAAATAAAATTAAAATATTTTTTTTCATATTAGCAGCTTTCCTGAAACATTTTAAGGAAATTATTCAAATAAAGTCCGAGTCTCCCTTTTCCTGTTTAAATCATTCGTGTACGAGTATCGTTGGGCCTATTTCATGTCTTTAGAAATGTAAGACGTGAGATTGGATCCCTCTTAGAGAAAAGAATCAACTGAGGTTATATTATACTGTTAAAGGGGCAAGGGTTGTAAGGGATAAGGATCGTAAGACATCAAAGTAGCACAACCAGAAATAATTGAGGATGTTAAAGTTTTAGTTATCTATTAGGACTTATTGGTACAAATTTTGAAAACGAAAATTCTTTTAAGGAGGAGAGAATTATAACAGAATAAAAATCATCTGTTTCTTTATCATGTCTCTTGTTGAAATTTTTTAAAAATTTGAATTTTGAACTCTAACCTTTTTTTCTAAATCCTAAACCATACTCCTAAAAAGTAAACCCTACCCTTAATTCTCTGGATCCTAACCACAACCCCTAACCTTAAACCTTAAACCCTCTAATTCGAAGCGGAGACACGAATAGAAGCATAAAAAAGAGACATCTATTTCCACCCGTTGTATCAACCCAATTTCTGAGTTGGTAAATCGAGATTCAAATTCGGCTTATGGATTGGTTCAATTTAACGAATTTAAAGTTGAAAAGTTACTAAGAATTAGAGACCATTTTGTTGGTGGGTAAAAGTTTGGTGTTGAAAGTTGAAGTTTTGAAATTTTAAGTGTCCCAATGCGTGATTTGACCATTTTGCTTTGAAAAGGGATAGAGTAGTGTTTCTGAGACAATAAAGGTTGGGACTAAGTTCTGTCTCTCTTCGATCCTCCACCTTTGACCTCGCCAACAATGTTTGGACTTTTGTCTCTGAGATGATATGGACTCGAATCTCAGATTCATAAGGATGAACTCAAGTGGGGGCTTATTTATATTTTCTACAGATTAATACACCGTAAATTTCGAATGTATTATAAGGATAAGTAGTTTGTTTGTTAACATTTATAAAATAGGCAGACAATAAATAAGCATGTTTAAAGAGTGAAATTAGGAGATGCAAGACGATGTTGAAATTATTTGGATACCTATATGTGCTTTAGTGGAGAAATTATAATACGGACCGTTTCACTGTTTAGGATAGGGTCCTAACTAATTAAATTAATGCACATCATATATTTTTCTATAGCATATTCACACATAAGCATCGTTCAAATCATCTACTTTAATGCCTTTAGTTTTAAAAAAGGAAAAAAATATTACTAAAGACTTTTTATGTTGTCTACCTCTCTATTCTTCAAAATTTTTCTTAATTATTTTTTTCTAACCTTAAACACTAAACCTTAAACCATGAACCCTAATTAATAACCTACTCTTTACATATTCTATTGCATAAAGCATAATATAAAAATTCTATCTATATAATATACATCTATTGGCTTAGTCCATGGCAAAACTATATTACCATAGCACTATCTTTTTATCTTACCATTCCCCTTTAATTTATCTTTTAAATGATTTTAATGATTTACACCAATAAAAAAGTGGGTCCATGCTTTAATTATTTTATTTGAATAATAAGTCAAGATTTGATCAATATAGACCATGACCATGATTAAGATTTGGCATTGACATTTAAGTATCATGTTTGAAGACTTTGTGCAAGAAACCGGCAAAGTCATCCTAATCACATGTCTTAGGATTGATTTCTTATGTTATCTTTGTTTGAACAAGGTTAAAGATTACATCTTTGTATTGAAATCATACAATAAATATTCAAATATTATAATATAGACTAAAATTATCATTAAAAAAATAAAAATATGGAAAACTCGTTTTTAATCCATTTATTTTTTTAATTTAGAAAAAAACTAAATAAATATGATACTAAAATCTTTGAACCGTCCCTGCTTATAAAGTAAGAGCGTGAAATTTTTCGCTCTTATTAATCTTACTAGTTATAAAGTGTCATATATCAAGATAGAAATCATAGTTCAAAAAAAAAGATTTAGAATAAGAATAAAATGAAAATAGAAAAGATTACAGAAGAAGAGAAGAACTGAGATTTTAGAAAAACACTGAAAGAAAAAAAAATAATTTTGATTTAAAGATTCGATATTCCAAACCTAGCAGAATTGGGTATTTTAACCCTTACATAAAACTTTGGTTTACCTTTTTTTTCTCTAAATTCTCGACCCTTGAGGTGAATTGTCTTTGATCTTCTCCACTTGGTCTTTATGTATATTTTTTCTTACAATAAATTAATTAATTATAAATTTATTTTTTATATTTTAAATTTTATGTTTTATTATTAATTCGTAATTCTAACTCCATCCATAAACCTTGTTACAGATGTCACAAAGAGATAAATTCTTTGAATCCCCAAATCTTAGATCATCGGATGACATTGATTTATTATAAAAATAAGACAAAGCATTCCATGTGTTATGTAATAGCATTTACTTAAAAAGTTGGTCGTGGGTTGAAGGGACACCATTATCATCAACTGTTTTTCAACTGGGGCAACAAAAACCAGACCTACCACCACCCAGTACAGTTTAAAAACAATAATAATAGGAAGATGATGATGTCTTCTCTATTAAAACCTTTCGAATCTCAATAATCATCTCTAGGGATTCGAGGCAATTGACTGTTGACAAAAACAAAATTAAAATTTGAGGTTAGGAGAAAAATATAAATGATTAAAGAGATAATTAATAAATAATTTAAAATTTTTAAAATTTTAAATATAGAGATAAAAGTAAAAAAAATTGATAGTGAGGGGAGTTTGTCTTTCTCCACCCCTGTATGGTATTGTCCTTGATTGTTGAACGAAAAACAATATCAAACGATCATAAAAAATACTTTAAATAGATATTTTATTGTCTGATTTAGTCTTAAACGAGTGATTTTATCCAAATTAACGTTTGAAAATCTAAGTCTAACAAAGCTCAAGTGTCATGAATCGAAATGATATAAGACTTCTATGTTTGTGTAACACATCCTAATCGAAATAATTTTGTGTAACACCATAAACTTTTCATATCGAAAGGATACAAAATTCATGTGATAATATCTAATAATGTATATATAAACATCAAGCTAACTCTCATTCGATTTTATAAATCAAATAAATAAATAAAATATATAACTTTAACCTCAACTTTAAAACTTAAATTTTATAAACTTAAATCACAAGAATTAAACTCTAATTTATGAACTTCTTATCTTATCCTAAATTTTATTTAAAATTATAAAATCTAAATCTTGTTTTATTATTATTATTAGGACCAGTTTAGCGTTATTTTTAAAAAAATATATTAAAAAATACTTTTAAAAAGTTTCTTTTAAAAGTGCTTCTAAATTTTTAAATTTGAGATTTAAGTGTTTAGTATTGTTAACAAAAAGTTCTTTTAAGAAGGTAAATGGTCATTTTAAACATGATATTGTAAGTTATATATATATATATATGTGTGTGTGATATTTAAATTCTTTAATGTTATAATACATAAAATATATCAACTTAAATTATTAAACAAATATAAACAAAATATTTTTATTAATAAATATATTTTTTAAAAATTGTACGTGTTCTTTGAGAATATAATAAATTTAAAATATTTTATTTAATATATAATTTTTAAATTAAAAATATTTTATAAATTATTTAATTTTATAGATGATATCACCCTTTTTTTTCTTTTTCTCTCTCACTCTTCTTTTCTCATCTCAAGAAGAAAAATCTAACAAAAGGTCTTATCTTTGTTGTGTGGTTTGATAATTCTGGTTTTAAGCTGAAGGAGAAGTTTTAGAGTTGTTAGAAATCTACTAAACAAGGTAAAGATGTTTTGGTTTGGTGAGAAAGAGGGATTATGAGTGTGGGTTAAGGGAAGAACGAGATGAAAATTTTAAAAGCTTAAATCTCAGTTTTTTAGTGTCCTTAATGTTCTGAGAATCTTCCTAAATAGTGTCTAATGGTTGGTCTGACATCTCTTTGTAGAAAAAGAGATTGGTAAGCCCTCCTGAAGCTTGGGAAAAGAAAAAACTTGAAGAGGAGGAAGAGAACCGATTTGTTGTGTTCTTTGTTTAAGGTTAGTACTCCTCCAACTCTTAAACATAATGCATTCATAGTTTTTTCATGTGTTGCGTACATGATGCTTGTGTTTGGGTTGTTTGGGTGTTTGAATGCTTTAAACCCACTTTAATGGTAGATTTATGAACTATTGATGAGCCTTTGTTTTAAGGGGTTAAACATGCTTAGAATTATCCCCTTAGGGTGCAGTAATGATTTGTGATTGAATGGGTTGAGTTTGGGTAGAGTTCTAAGCAATTAGAAGGTTTAGACCTGAATTTTTGTGTAGGGGTATCGATACCATCGGTAGGCTTATCGATACCCTAGAGAGTAAACTAATGCGAGAAAAGCATACACATGGGAAGCGTATCGATACTGGAGGAGTTGCGATACCCCCTTTACAAGCGTATTGATACTCCTGAACAATATGTCCAAGTTTTTAAGGATTGAGTTCGGGGATTCTATAATTTATGTTATGGGTCCATATGGGTTAGATAAACTATGAAACAAATATTAAAACCGAGAAATTAATCTTTTAGCTTGTTTAAGTATGGGTTGGCTAAAAACATGGAAACCGATATGTAATTGATAAATGATGAAAACCAATGGGTATTGATGATATAAATATATGCTATGGTAAGCTAGGGAACTTGTTTAGTGTTAATGGATCGCTTAGAGTTATATATTATTATATAGTGTGTACGAGCACCCTTTATATATATTGATCAAAGTGTTGCAACACTCAAAGACTTTCCGAACATAAGATCTAGATACTTAATGGAAGCGAGCCAGTCCGAAGATGCTTGATGAACCATTCCAAGCATGGATGTAGGATCTCGATGCTTAGTGGACGTGGGCCCTGCTCGTAGTATATAATCCCGATGCTTAGTGGTCGTAGGCCGTACTACTTATATATATATATATATATATATGGGTGTGAGAGATATATGAACTTGAGATGCTATGTGGACATCTCTTGACATGCACATGCCACAGGCCGATATTT
Organism: Abelmoschus esculentus; assembly: GCA_035048815.1. Classification (NCBI taxonomy): domain Eukaryota; kingdom Viridiplantae; phylum Streptophyta; class Magnoliopsida; order Malvales; family Malvaceae; genus Abelmoschus; species Abelmoschus esculentus. The sequence continues at coordinate 18,159,982 of JAUCBN010000029.1, forward strand.
GTACATGCATAATACACTATATTTAGGCGGATATGGTAGTGCCATCATACTCATTCCATGTCATTATTTTATGCCTCACATGCTTCTTTATTATATGTTTGATATAAACCAGTTGTAGAGTACTCACTGAGCTTTTGTAGCTCAGCGTTTCGAAATGTGTTTTCATGCGTAGGTTAAAGAAAGCTTTGTTCGTAGGAGCATCATCGTGGTGGGTTTTAGCATCGAATTTGTTGTCAGAGTACTGTTACTAGATGTAGTGGACCTAGTACTTGCAAGATTCTATATATGTAATTGTAACTCTTGTTTTAATTATCGAATCAAATGCTTTTAAACGGGTTATAATATTTAGAGCTCCAACTAAGCTACTTGGATTTGTGTTTTGAAATGGTTAGAATTTTATGAACTTGTAATTTAATTGGATTTGAACTTATTTTTGTTGGGCTTTTAGAATAAAATTTTAAAATACGAGTTTTGGATCGAAGGCCAATATGATACCGGATCGAAGGTGTTACAATGAATATGTGAAATTATATTTTTAATTTTGGGAAGGAAATGAGATAGAGATGGTTTGATTATTATTTTTTTCTTGATAATTTAAACAATTTTATCATTGCAACTATGGTTTAATGACAAATATATACAATAGTTATAAATAAATTTAGTATGACAAAATTATTTATTTTTCATGAAAAATGTATTTTTTAATTTTATTTGATAGATACCATAAAGCTAACGATTATGAAGATGGACAAAGAAGATAACAAGGCGAAAAACCAAAATTTGAAGGTAGGGATGCCATTTTTATATTTAGTAAAATTATATAATAATTTAAAAATTTTAAGAACATAAAAGGTTGATCAATGTAATGGTGTTGTCCTTGTGTGGAAGGTGGGCACACAAGGTTTTTTTATGATAAATAGAGAAATAATAATTTATTTGTTACTATAGTGATTCAGATAAAGTAATTAATTTGATAACTATGTGAGATTCAGTAACCTGATTGGTTGGCTGACCTCAAATAAAGATATTTATTATGATGATGATTTAAGTACGTCTAGGATGTATTTGTGATTATGGTAATTTAAATATTAGACTCTTATAAAAATAGATTAATTATAAATTAAATATAAAAATTAAATTTTAAATTGATATGAATACCTTTTTAAATATTTAATCCAAATAATTTTAACAACACTCAAACCTAATCACCACAATGTCTAAATCAGTTGAATTTCATACTTTAGTCCAAAACAAATCACATCAACGATAGAAAATATGATCTTGTCTAGTTTTACACGCCCTTAAATAACCTTAAATATTATGAATAAAACCTTAAATAACCTCGTATATTTGAATTTTAATATTATGAATAAAATAAATTAAACTTAAAATATTATTTCTATAACATACCTTTATAATATTTGGTTTAAAGTTATTGATCAATATTATAAACCATAAAAAAATATAAAATCAAATCAAATTTAAAAAAGATTAAATTAATCTATTTTCTCAAAAAATTCTTGATCGAGGATTTTGAGATTTTTGACTTTCTATTAAGCTGTAAGTCTCAATGAAACATCATCAATCATGGAAATTTTGTGGTGAAAATAGCTTTCAATAGGGTTTCCTTCTATTAGACTCCAAAATAACGAAGTCTATGGGTATTGCATCACGCCCAAATAAAATCAAACACTTGTAAAAAGATATTTTATGAAATAAATATATTATAATTTTGAAGTAAATGTCGATACAAAATTAAATATAAATAATATTAATATTCTTCATCATTAAACTAATTAATAATTTTTTAAATACTATAAAACTTAAATATAGACAATAATTAGTTGATCTAATCGGTCAAAAATTTAAATCTCAATATTATAAATAAAATATATTAGAATAATTATTCATATAATACACCTTTATAGTATTTAATCTGAATTAATCGACTAATAAAATAAATATATTAAAAAACACTAAAAATGGATAATCTTATACAGAAACTATACATTGCATTACACTTGCATTAGTAGTACAAAATAGAGATTAGCAGCTTGGATTATCATATAATTAATTACTTAAAAAAGCTTAATATCAAGCATTAACCCATTGCCTTGCTACCCCTAGACACTAAGATTTCTTCTATTTCTCATGCACAGGGAAGAAATCTCAAAATATGGATTGGAAATAAATTATATTTCCGTTTTTGTTTTTAATTTACCAGATCCGAAACCCAATCCAAATCCGGAGCTCCGGAAGATGGACCCGGGATAACCCGCTCCAATGAATTCTCTTTACTCAGCTTCTCAAACATCTTTGCACGTAAATCACGTCCGGATTCGACTCGTTCCATCACCGGCTCTTCTTCACACACTTGATCCCATGAATCCAAGTACACGATCCCTGGACGGGTCACGTTCCGGGTAGGGGTATTGGGTAGGCTGCAGAAACCGGGTCGAATCACTGCCGCTCTAGGTGAGACACAGCCTAGTTTGAATGACTTGACTTTACCCAGCTGCAGGTTTCTCAAAGAAGTTACCATCTCGTTGATGGAAGCCGAGCCGAGTGAACGGCTCAGCGACTGAGCCATCGGTGAAACTGGAGGCGATGACTCGGCACGGGGACTAACAGGAGGCGAACCGGAACGAGGGGAGGACCAAAACGTCAGCGTTTTGGCACAAGAAGGGGAAGAACCATCGTAAGAATCAGCAGAGCCTGGGGTCACCACCCGGAGCTGATCCGGGGTGTGAGCGAAGAAACAAACCCGACGTCGACAACCCGACCCGTCTTTACACGGCTGAGTCCGGTAACGAGCCGGGTGGAGCCAACACTCGAAAACGCCGTGAGCGAACTCGCAAGAGTCCCCCTTCCGACAGCTCCCTTTCCGGAAATCGGGGCAAGCCGTACCCGAGTAATGATACTTCCTCGGGTCACGTCGGCGGGCTTTCTCGCCGGGATGGGCGTACGGACACTCCGTCCAATCATGCGACCGGCCACGAGCGCACCTCCGGACCTTGAACTCAAACATCCTGAAATGATCACAAGAGTAAGCATCCACCGGTGAATCCGTACTATCCAGACCCGGTAACTCAGAATCCAACTCGACGTCGGGTTCGTTCGACGGCAAATAACGTTGCAAAGCTGAAAACGCTTCCTGGAGGTAAAACGGGGTGCCGTTGAAGTTAAAGTTGTTGTCGGGTGTATTATAATTGATGGGAGAGTAAACTGCGTCCGTCTGATCTTCGTCTGGATCAGGCCATGGGGGTACGTGGACGGTTGGATTTGGACGATGGGTTTCTCCGATCATCATTTTTTCCTCTTTGAGTTGTTATTGCAAGATTTGTAGACAGAAATACCGGCAGGATTTGGCTGCTTATAAGCTGAAGGTGGGAGTGGAAAGTAAGACTGTTTAACCGTGGTTAGTTTTGTAATAACCTGGGTTGTTTAAAAATCTAAGAACTACTCGTACGAGATACTGTTTCGGTTTCAGTAAGAGGGATGAATTTTCAATCGAATAGAATAAAATCAAAATAAAAAATTTAATTAGTTAAATTAAAAAAATTATAATTTAAATTTTATTTAAAATTATTTTTAAATCTAATCAAATTTATGTTTTTATTTAAATTTTATTATAAATATTTATAATATAATAATTAATTTCTATTTTATAATTCTAATTTTTTTTAAAAATATATCTGAATTAAATTTATAAAATTACTAATAAAATTAAAATGAGACAAATAAAAATTATGAGGATGACCTTTTAAATTAATTTAATTATACACATTAAAAAGTTAAATATTGATTTATTTAAAGATTTAATATTTCATTTTATTAAATTAAAATATCATTAATAACTAATTTAGGTATATTTTACTTACATATCACTATAATTGGAGAGATTATATAACGGATCTAGCTTGTCACGTTATGCATAGTTTCTAACCAATAAAAATCACCTATCTATCATTAATTATCATGTCATTAATCTAATTTTTAAAAAAAATATTTTTTAAATGATATAAAAAATAATGAATATTTATTAGTTAGAAAAAAATACTTGGAAAATAGTGGTGAATTGGATGGTTATGATTGGATGAGACTATTACTGACATATTAAGCTATACTCATGATATATTTTTTTTTTGCAACAGACTAATCGAATACTAATTTAATTGTAAAATAATAAAATAAATAGATATTATAAAATATTCCACACAAGAGGGCATTTTAATATTTTTTAAATAAAATAATTATATTAAATTGAAACACAAAATAAAATATTCCACATAAAAGGCGTTTTTATATTTATTAAATAAAATTTTTCAAACCCAACATTCCACCAATTTTACACTGTTATTTATCGCTACGTTTAATCGTCTATAACTTTTCTTGAAAAAATTATTTTAAGTAAGTTATCTTTTTCTCAATTAAATTATTATTATTTATTTTAAAAATATTTTATTTAAATTATTATTTAAAAATCAATAAATGTTGAAAGATATTTTTTTTTAGTTTTTAATAAAAAATATTTTTTAAAAAATAATTTTATCATTTAAAATATTTTATTTCTTATTTTTCCCCTAAAATTCTGTAAAAAACAAAATCTAATAATATAAATTAGAAGAAGAAAATATAATTTTACGGTTTCATATGGGTAGAGATGAAGAAAAGTAATATTTTTTATTTTACTTTTTATTATTTTTTTTAAAAAAAATAGTACACATATAATACAACTGTAACGTATTGATTAATTTCTATCCACTTCTCTGACATAAAAAGGAAAATAAATTAAACCTACCCCCATCCTTTAAATTCCACGCTATCTATTAGAATTTTATTATATTTTTGTATTATTTTAATTTAAAATAATGTTTATTGTTTTGATTTGGATTATTTTAAATTTAATTATTTAAATTTGAGCTTTAAGAATTTAGGTCGAGATATTATATATTTTTACTATTTTAAGTATAAGTCATTTTATATTATTTATTTGAATCATATTAGAATTTTGATGGATTTGGATCTAAATTTTAAAATAAAATAAAGGGTTAACTATATAGATAAACACTAAATTATTTAAGAACATTTATTTTGATCACTGAATTAAGTAACTCGTTAATCAGGATATTGAAAGTTTTTAAATTAACTTATTTTGACACAATCGTTAAAATTTTAACGGAGAATGACGGAAGAATGATATGACGGTTAACAAAAATTTATAAAATGATACATTTAGTTCATGTTATTTATTTATTATATCAATTTGCTCATAAATTTAATTTAATAAATTAAATTTATTTAACTAAATAATATCGTGTATCATCACTCGATTACATAAATTTATTTTATATTTAATATATTTTAATTTAATTTTTAATTCAATTTGTTTACCGCTGCATCAACTCCAAGTCACCTTGGATGATTTTAATTGTTTTAATTAAATATCAGAGAATAAAGAAATAAAATATAATTAAAAAGAGATCCGAATCGAAAATATTTCATATCAAATATAAAATTAAATATTTACATATTCAAATATTTAGTTTAAAATATTTCAGGTTCAAGTATTCTTTTAACTATTTTTAACATTTATTTCATTATAAGATATATATTCAATAATTCAACTAAAATCACTAAAGATAATTTTTCTTTAGAAAAAAAAATCACTAAAGATAACTAGATATAATAGTAAAGACAAATTATTATTGTTATTTGCTTTAATAAGAAAACATCGGTTAAACATTGTAGGGATGAGTTGTTTATACATTAAATAATATAAAATTATTATATTTATTTACGTCATCGCAGGTCGGTAATTGCATTAATTAATTACTTATATTTATATATCCTTAATAGTTATTTATTTGTTTAAGATTGACAATTATTCTTATAGTGGTTGTTTTAATATACTTTTTTCATAAAATTAAAAGACAAATGGATTTGTTTATGTTATTTCATTGATTAAAGTTAATATTTTTAACGATATTTTGAGTTTTACGTAATATCACTAAATGACTTAGAAAAAATATGACAAAAAGAGAATATAAGAATTTATCTTGGTCATTTATATTTTTATTGTCCTCGAAAGAAAAATCAATATCAGTAAACTATATTTTTATTTTTTTAATTTTTTAAATTAAAATTATAAATTATAATAAACTATAGTTATTTATAATTTATAAGAAGACTGTTATAAAATATGATTTATTTCTTTATTTTGATAGTTTAATATGAGTATATTGGTTGGACATCTAATACAACGAGACTATTGGACTCAAAGGAGTTTCCTAAGAACCTTGTGGACTTGTTTAACAATGTCGTATATGAGTATTAAATCTTTATTGGTTTATATATATGCATTATTATATAAGTTTTTCACAACAACCCTATATTGTAAGTTAATTAATAATTTTTATCCATAAATGGGTTATTTTAATTCAAAATAAAATATTAAATATTTAATTAGTTAGATAATAAGAGATAAAATTATCATTTAATCCAACATTGGATCTTGTTTTGACTTTATATCTTATTTTTGATGAACACAAACTAAGTAGAAGTCTCCCCACGTACAAGTCCATCTAATTTTATAGTAAAACCAACCGTGACTAGCTACAATAATTGATGGATTATCTTATATAAAATACTCATGGAATCTAATTTCTTAAAGGAGAGAGGTCTTCAAGGACTAGGGCAGGCTCACTTTAACTAATAATGCATGTTACCAAAATTTGTATTATATATTTTACTCTAAAAAATTATAAGATCAATTAAAATTTTATTGTTGCGAATAAAATAAATGTCTAATTAATTTAATATAATACAAGTTTTAATTTTAATATTTATATATTTTTTAATCTAATCATAATTTAAAATAAATCAATAAATTTAATCATTTATATTTAAGAATCAATAAAATAATTATGTTTATAAGATTATCTCATGTTTCTGTTACTGAATTGATAAACAATAACATAGAGTGTAATAAATATTAAAAATTTTAAATATAAAAATTTTTAATATTCAATATCAAATTAACAAAACGTATAAGCTTCTGATATTATTATATTATCAAGCCATATTTCCATTTTTATAATGTTTTTATTTATTCAATTAGAATTATATTAAAATGACAAGTTATTATATTTTTTACTAGAATTTTTCATAATATTTTAAAACACCATTTGTGGGGAGTGGAGAATATAGCCAATCGACAATAAGGATCAGAAACAGGCTCAACGCAGTCCTAAGGTAACAAGAAATGAATATGTATACGTGCATATAGATGAGCTAGTATTTATATATTTATTTCAGTAATATATTTTACATTTTTTATTATTTATTCAAATATTAATTAAAAATATATAATTAATAATTGAAATATTCAACTTTAAATATTTTAATAATCATAAAATAATTATATGATACTACAAAGAGATTATATTATGGGTTTGATTCGTCATGTCATTTGTAGTCCCTAATTAATAAAAATTATTTATTCTACCATTAATCATTCATGTTATTATTTAATTTTTAAAACAATATATTTTTTAAAAAATAACTTAAAAATAATGATAAAGTGGATGATTATGACCGGATAGACTATAACTGATGTATTCATATTCTTTTTTAACTTTTTATAATATAAAGATTTTATAAATAAATATTATACAAATGTACGGCCATGCCCTCCTCGTGTCTCCTTTTGTTTTTGTCGTTTCCGTGTGACCGTACGCGTGGCCTGTGGTTGTCCTTCTCGGGGACTGGGAACAAACGAACTCCCTACATCTGTGAAACGACTCGTGGATCCATCTTCTCTCGAGATTCGGTAATCTGTTGGGGGGGGGGGGATTTGATATTTTTAAATAAAGTCACTATTAGAAGAAAAGATAAAAAAGGAGGTTATTTTCGTATATCTCGTTAATTTTCTTAATTTTAAATGAAAAATATATATTAAAATAATAAGAAATATAATTCATGATATAATTACTCGTTGATTTTAGTCAATTAAAAAAATTATGTTCCCTTAGTCCTTACTAATTAGGAATTTTATGATTCTAATCCCTTATTTTTTTAGGTTATTTTGAAATATTTTTTCAATTAACTTTTAATTTCGATTATTTATGTGGAGATTTATTTTGAGGTTGTCGTTGCCTGGTAATAACTCTGGGTCATATTAATAGGCAGATGAGACCAAAATGAATGTGTTTTTATGGCATGAACCTACGATTTCTTTTGTGTGGTGGAATATATGGCATTTTCAACGACTGGGATAAAACAAAATTTATTGGATTTTAAAACATTCATCCAACATACTTTCTTTGTTTTTTTCGTTAATTCACAATCAATAATTGATTAGATATTAATTATTAATATTTAATGTTTATTATTATTTTTAGTTTTTAGATTTTACTATTTTTTATTTTTGTGACGTTTGTTTTTTATAATATAATTTTAACATACTTTATCGATCAGTTAGTAGTCACAAAAAATCTACAATGCTAATTTTTTATTATGCTTCTTTCGATAGTTTTATAAAGATAGATCTTCACTCGGTTAATAGTTGGTTGTTGATGTAATTAATTATGGGTGGTGAAATTTTCTGCCTAATAGTTTCGGCCGCTTAATTTTTTCATTCGTCATGTGCCTCGATCGGATATAATAAATGAATTCATAAAAACTTTAAAATTTTATTAGTATGTTTATCTGTAAAAATTATATAATTTTCTTCGTTTTTATATTATAAAAGATTTTTATAGATTAATCTTATTACTCTTATTTCTTAATGCTTTATAATTGCATTGTCTTCTATATTTTTAATAAAAAATCAAAGCATATTATTATAAAAAATTATAATGACCACACAATAAAAGTGACAGTAAACTTTATGTAAAAAATTTTCAAAATCCTGAAAAATGATTTCAGTTCTTATATCAAAATTTTCAATGATCTCAAGCTTCGCCACATATCTACAACCTTATTACCATCTCATAATCATGTTGGCCATGAATGTGCCACAAATGTAATTTTATTTATTAATTTAAAATTAAAATTAAATTAAAATAATAAATAAATTATAGGGATTAAATATATAATATTACATATTTTATTTAACAAACACGTTACTACCGTCAACCTTCTCTTTTAGAATTTTAACGGCCGTGACACAAATAAATAAGGTTTAAAAGTTGGGTGACCTGATTGACGAGTTCATTAGTTGGATAACCAAAATAGGTATCCCAATTAGTTAGGTGATCATTAGAGTAGTTTACCAAAATATTTATTCTTTTACTCAATTTCTAGATACATCTCAAATTACAACATAGGGATGTAATTAAAGGATTTATTCGATTTTCGAGTCTCGCCATATATAAATCATATTCGAATTTATTTTAATTTAAATACATTTTATCGGATTCGTTGGATAACTAATTAAACTATTTCTTTCTTGCCTCTAAGGTGACTCCACATGTACCAACTCTCATCACGTGATTAGAGAGTGGAAGTCCAAACCCTAGAAAGAATGCATGAATCTACATGACATGGAAGGTGAGCCTATTGATATTGAAACATTGAATTTATTCATATTTTCATGTGAATCAACAAAGATGGGTAATGAAACCCTAACCAAATACATGCATTGGCTCATGTTTTTTTCTCGTGATGTTTTAGGGTTGTCGTATGGTCACGGTCATGGTACAGATCAAAAGCTTTTGTTTTCTTGACAACGAAGGGGTGGAGTTTTTTTACACTCAAATCATGCCATTGAATCTCGTAGGACTTGTAAACGAATCGAATAAATACAAATGAAGATATATTTCTGTGCATTCGTTTAATTTTATTCGAATAATTAAATAAACATAAATGAATAAACAAACATAATTTATTGTTTGTGTTCGTTAATGTTCATTTGTTAAAATGATAAACGGACACAAACTAACGTAAATAAACGAAATAGTAAAATTAAATTGAAAGTTTAAAGTCTAGATTTTTTTTCCTTATATAGAATATTGAAGTCTCATGCATTTTTAATATATATTTTTTAATTTTTTTAAAAAATAATTTTTTTATGAAAACTAATAAATATAAATAGATGAATGTAAATAAATTTAAAAATATATATATGAACAAACATAAGTTAACGAACATAAACGAATGTATTATCAAACATGAACGAACGTAGATGAATGAACGAGCCCTTCATCCGGATTCGTTCATTTAATTAAATAAACAAAAAATCTTCTTCAGGTTATTTTTTGAATGATTCTCCGAACATTCAATTCAATTATAACCCTAGAACTTATGCATGCATGTTGCCATGACATAGATCTACAATTTTGCATAAGTGCGAATGGGCCAACAAAGTGTAAGAGACGTAAATGAACTGAGCTTAAACGGATAAAATTATGTTTGTGTTCTTTTGTTTATTTTTAAAGGTGTTTATATTCGGTTTGAGTTTGTTTAAATTTTTAATGTTGTGCTCTCTTTTTCTGAGCGTGTTTGTATTTGTTTATTTATTATTCACAAACGTATTCGTTTAAGTATTTGTACTGCATTCATTTAAGTGTTCGTGAATATATGCGTTCATTTAAAAATAAATAAATAAATAAATAAATAAATAAAAGAAAAACAACATAAAACTTACATTTCAACATGAACTTATATAATATCCTTACCAACAACAAAATTTAGTATTTAGATACATTCACAAGCATTTTCATCCTATAAACGAGCTTATAAGCGAGTCTATAAACGAGTTTGTTCTTAAATATAAACCAACCGAACACACTTTTGTTCATCTTCATTCATTTATTAAACAAACATAAAGATTTTGTATATATTCGTTTATTTAGCTTAATAAACAAACATAAACAAACGGTTCGTCGAACCCTCTATTCATTTAATCCTCTGAAAGTGTTAGAGAGTTGAGACAAAGCTAAGATCAAACATTGAGAGAGACAAAAATCTATTAATCCTTTAAATTTAAAAATTAGAAAGTAGCAAATATCTTAATTAACTAATATTTAACCTAACTAGAATATTATGATATCAAAAATAATTCATTGAGGTAACGTCTATAAAAATTTTAAATTCTCAGAATTTTTTATTGATGACGAATTTTGTATCCCTTAAATTTTTAATATAGTTTTATAAAATTTATACCTTAAATATAAAATTTTACGTCTAGTCTCGATAAGATTATTAAATAGTATGACGTTCAACAAATACCTTAATTAACTAATGTCGATGTTCAATTGGCATGTCGTTTGTCGTTTTCGACAACATCACGATAGGGAAAACAACCTACAAGCAGTGACAAATGTAAAGCTATCAAAAGACGGGCACGAGCCCACCTTGAATTTTTTAAAATTCATACATTCAACTTTAATTTTTTTAATTTTTATGAGTTAGTTAAATTGTTTTAATATTTATAAGTTGTGTCATCCTGAAATTTTGAGATTTCATGCGTGCACACCCTAAAAGATATTTTAAAATCCGATACTGTATACAAATTTCAATGACTAAAGGAATATACTCAAGAACGACGATCAATGATAAAAATGGTGAGGATTTAATAGATTTAGTTAAAAGAATTTATGATTTTTAAGAATATTTTATAAAATTAAAACTTTTTAATTTTTAAAAAATTAAAAAATCAAATCGTTATTATAAGTCAAGTATGAATTTTTAACGATAATTAATTATTAAAGACCTAAATTATAATAATATAAAATTTAAACACATATTTTTAACACAAAACAATTTAAGTATCTTTAAGTTCAAAAATATAATTTAATTATTTATTTTTTATTAAAATCTTATTTAATTAACAATATAAACAATTATTCTTTAAAGTTTTAAGAATTTTTTTGGCCTCAAATTAAAAAAAAATCATTTTAATTATATATTTCCTTTTTCACCGATTGACAAAAAAAAAAAAAAAACACTCGCTCAACTAACCCCAACCTTTTTTCTTTTCGTCAAAGGTGACATTGATTATTTTGTCACTGCACAAAAATTTACTTTTTAATAGATATTCTAAAAACTGCAGATAAATATTAAAAATATATTTAAATTATTAAAAATTCTAAAATCCATTAAAATAAAAATATGTTACCTTTTTTCTGTCAATATTTCTAGGATTTGGAGTATCTGGTGGGCACGTTGATTTGAAATTGAAGGGGAGAGGATAGGGAATAAATAATTCACTTTTGTTTTAAGAATATAATTCATAATTCAATCAATCATTGATTTTTCATTTAAAAATAGTTGAAAAATAAAAATTTTTAAAAAATATTAGTGATATTTAATATAATATAATTTAAATAAATTTTAAATTTAAGATTTTATATAAATAAATAATTAAGAACGAAATCAGAATTTAGTGTTAACAGTAAAATATAGATATTAGAAAGTAAAAAATTCATAGATAATCAAAATTTTAAAAATTTAATAGGTAAACAAAAATAAAAAAATTAATAAATGAACAATATATATTTTAATATATTCAGAATATAGAGAAATTATAATTTAAAAAATTTATATCTTAACCATTCAGAATTTTTATATACATTTATTTTTTCACATTTTTACATTTTTAATAGAATAATTTTTTTAATTATATCATATCATGTCATTTTTGACACTTAATCCTACGAAAAGACAGTTTGTCTCCTTATAGACAAGAACAAAATATATTATCTCTAAGAATAAAAAATATTTAAAAGTAAATTATTTATTTTGAATATGATTCTTCATTTTCGTTTTCCAAATATGGGACGGTTCACATATGTCTAAGGGATTCCATTTATCTAAACAATTTCTTGGCCAAATCAAGCACATATACCATATCAATTAGGTTTAATTTTATTTAGAAATAAATAAAGAATTAATAAAACAAAATGACTAAAAATTTACAAAATAATCAAAAAATTGAAATCTTTATCATTTTAAAAATTTAAATTTTGATTTAATTTTATTTCATCATTAATTGTCACGTCGTTGCCATTACATTTATCGCCAGACAATTACGATTATTTGCTCTATTACTTTATCGTCGAAAATTGACTAACGTTATATGAAACGTAAAAATTATCGAATTGTTCTTTCAAATAATTTACAACGAATAATGACATAACTTACGATAAAAGATATGTAGGTTATTCAATAAGGGAACTTCATTTCGTCACCGAAAACGTGATCAACGTCGTGAAACAAAAACTACGTTCATTAATAGTGGTGCTTATTGAGTTAAGTAGTTCGCAAAAAATTTAAGTTCGACTCGGTCAAAATTCAATTAACACTCGACTCGAATTAATTCAACTTAAAATTAAACTCGACTCAAAATTTTAATAAATTAAATTAAAAAAAATTTAACTCAATTCGATAAATTTATGAATAATCGTTATTTTTTATAAATAATTTTATGATTTTTTCGGTAGCCGCCTTAAAAAATTATGATCAAAGATGTCAAAATTTTAGTCGTAAACTTTTAAAATGTTCAGGGAATCGCTAGATAATTAACCCATAAAATTTTGATTTCAAATTTCCAAAATATTTCGTATTCCCGAGAATTAAAAAAATAATTACGTACTTTAAAGTTTTCAGACCAAAGGATATAACAAAGGGATAATGTTTTAAAAAATCGTTTTTTCGAAAGAAAAGGAAAATCTTTTAATATTTTTAAAATCTTTTTTATTCAAAAAATATTTTACTAAGGGAAAGAATCACTAAAATAACTTTTTCAAGTTAATTATATTATATATAAACAAAGAAATTGTTAGAATTTTATTTTAATATAATAATTAAAAAATAATTTGAGATTAAATTGAAAAGATTATAAAAATATTTATGGTTCAAACAACTTGAAAATATGTTTGATATGTTTTCAAAAGATTTTAGGAAGCTTTAAAATGATTTAAATAGAAAAAAACGATATTTTTATATTGTACCGATACAATATCAAAACATACTTATACGTCTTAGGGTTTATGCTATAAAATTTTTCTAAAACCGAAACCTAAGCATATATCGGTACGAGTGCGTCGTACCGATATATCTTAACACGTTATGATGCCCTTACACATATATATTGTGATACATGAAAAAATGTGATCACTTTAGATCGGATTTTCTAGATAGAACAGTTTAGTGGGTTACATTCATCCCCAATAACTCACATACTGGTACCATGGGATCCAGAAATAAAATTTCAGCTTGGAAATTGATCTTCAACGATTCTAGTCTAATTCCAACAATTTTCAACGGCTAAGAATTTTTTATAATTTTTTTAATAATTGTTCTCTCATCCGTAGAAATTAACAAAGATTTAAAACATTTATTTTATAAGTATCAAGATTTGTTTAAAGATTAATCTAAAATCTTAGAAAAAATCTATCATTTTAAGTTTTTAGTAAATATTAAAATTTATTATCTTTTAATCGTACTCTAAAGTGGTTATATATTAGACTTATTCTAATTAATAGATCTCTCTTGTTGTAATTTATTATTCTTTTTAGTCAAAATAATTAATATGTTAACGGTATAAGTTGTTGGATATTATTATTGGAACTCAGGTTATTAGGGTTGTAAACGAATCGAATGAACACGAATAAGGGTGTGTTCATGTTCATTCGTTTAATTTTAACCGAACAAATGAACGAACACGAACATAAATGAACACAAATTTTCTTGTTCGTATTCGTTCGTTAAGGATTGTAGCTTGTTCATGTTCGTTCGTTTAAATGATAAACGAACGTAAACGAATGAACATAAATAATATATATAATATGCTAATTATTTAATATTTTAGATTAGTTCAATTAATTCAGCTAATCAACTGATTTTAAACCGAATTAGTCGATAATTAAAATTAAAAAAAACTCTTAATTATTAGATAAAACCTAAAATTTAACTGATTAACTAGTTTTGTTTTGGTTTGATTCATTAACTCGGTTTAACAGAACAATAAACACCCCTAACATATAACGAGGAAGTTTTTTAATGAGTCATAAAATAAGACTTATCAACTCGACTAACTCAAAATTTGATGACTCGACTTACTTGACCTAATGCTCATCCTTAGATATATGTGAATAAATTTAAACGAACATAAATGAATGAACATAAATAAATGAACATAAACGAATAGATTATCAAACGCTCACGAACATAAATAAACGAGCTCTTTGTTCATGTTCGTTCTATTAACTACATGAATAAAAACTCTTGTTCATGTTTATTCATTTAATAAATAAACAAACGTAAATAAATTTTCCGTTGAACGATTTACGAACGGTTGACCGAACATTTAGTTGGTTTACAGCCCTACAGTTTATGTATATTACTGTAATAGATCCCAATTTATTCCCGTGCATCACACCATATTTTTTATTGATACCAAATTGTACGAGATCAAAATGTAAATAAATAGATTTCTAAATTATTTAATTTTTATTTGAAAAAATATTAATTTGACTAGACCATGGATTATTAATTTCAATGTACTTTTAGGACAAAAATATTGATTTGACTAGACCATCTGGCGACCAAAACGAGAACCATGCAAGTATTTGACTAATCGGAAACCTCTTGATCCTCGTTTTGGTTCATTGATGGTGTCTTTCCATAATCGGAGACAAGGAGTTTTGAGTTTTGATTTCTTAATATTTTTATATGGATAGACACTTTTATTTATTAGTAGATGAATTTATAAAATTTTAAAAAATTAAAATATATAAAAATTTAGACGGTTATGATAATATTAATATTTTATACCATATTTTTATATCTCATCTAGTATATATATATTTATGATTTAATTGAAGCACAATAGATAGGTTATGTATCCATCAAGCTTTTATAGCTTAACATTTGAAATATGTTTCCGTTCGTAGGTAAGTAAGTGGATCGAGCGTTATGAAGCACCATCATTAGATCTTCAGTATTAGTTGTTGGTAGATTACAAATACTTAGATGCAGTGGGTTATGTGCTCGTAAGACTCATTGTATTTATAACTCTAATTATTCAATTTATAATAGTCAAATATTTTATTAAACTGTATTTAGAGCTTCTAATGTATAGTATTTTTAAAATCTAAATCTAAAATATCAATATATATATTAAATATAAATAAATATTCAAATATACAATATAAATTATCATCCCTAATCTCTACTTTCTAATGGAAAATCTTCGTTATCACCTTTTATTTTTGTGATGTCAAAAAGAGAAAAATAAGTATTTTGCAAGTTGTTGAAAGACATAAAGATCTCAGATGAGTATGTATCAAATATATCTAGACATATCAATATTAAAGATCAAAGACTTTATTTTTTAAAATCCTATAATTATCTTATATTGATACAAGATTTAATGTCAGATTCATTACGTGTTTGTATGTCAAACGAGGTTACATCTTGTATAATTAAATTTTTTAATGTAATGAAAATTATTTATAGAAAAGTTATAGTGGTTGAAAAGGTTTAGAAAATACAAAATCTATAGCCTTAACTTTATCTAACTTGAAAATATTTTCACCTTCATTCTTCACAATTATGATGAATATATTAGTTCATCACTCTCACGAAACTAAACTTAGTGGATTAGATTTTTATTGGTGGGTGTATCTTATAGAAAGGTACAAGTATTTCTACTTAAGATGCGGTATACTTTTTATTTTGGTTCCTAAGTATGTCTACTCAAGGTGTTGTAATTATTTTTCAACTTTGTTGTTATTGGATAATGTTACAGGATAAATTTGGATAATATATAATACAAAAAATGATTCTTGGCAAAGCAACACGGATTGTGACGTTTGACATCAAAACACCACTAAGAACCAAATTATACAACGACGTGTATCAATAAAATATTAGAGACATATTACGGCATTTAAAAATGTAAATGCCTTTATAGGACACGATAATTATGACGTTTATAGCGGAGAATACCATTATAATACATAATCTATAGTTACATTTGTTTGTTAGATGCCACTAAAGATAAGACAATAGCTGCGTTTAATATATAAAACGCCACTATAAATGTTGCTATCCTCTGCGACTCTGTTTTGAGCGGAAATATTTGCAAGAGTTTTCCTGAGCCCATAATATTCCTATCTGCGCTAAAAAAAACAACACTACAAAACAAAAAAAATACTGTTAAAATTATGTATTTTTCATACAAAAGTTAATTTTTAGTGACATTTTATGTAATTCACCCTAAATGTATATATCTAGCCAAATTTATTAGGCGGACCGAGTAAAAAAAATATTATTACAGTTAAAATACTTGATTTTAAATAATTTATTTATATGGTGTGTTATCAAAGAATTAAAGATTAATAAACATATATTATTATATAATCATACCAAAATAATATTTTTTTTTATATTTATGTTATTTTATATATGAAAGTTTACACGTTTTTTGGATTATTGAATGTGACAAAGGGATGACTGATATTAACTCCCTTATTTTTTTTCATGCGATATTCTTTACATAACTGACTAGTAATCTCATCCATCTAATTTATCTATTTAACGATTCAAAAAATATGTAAATCCTTGCTCACCAAATGAGATTTATTTGTTGTCTATTTCTATGGGTGTACATTTGGTAAATTTGGTCGGTGATTGAAACGACTTAGCCAAAACCAAATTAATCAAAAATTTTAAAATCTTAACCGTTAGCGAACCGAATTACCTTTAACCGAATTAAACAAACCAAAATTTTTACAGTTAATTAGCCGAATTAACCGAACATAAATTATTTCGATTAATTTGTATCTTGAGTTTAAGATCTTACGAATGCAATAATATTAAATACCTGACAAGTCCTTGTGTTTGTACTAAGGTCGAAAAGAATAATCTCTGCTTAGACCGTTAAATGAATAGTTAGGGACAGTAGTGCATGGTTCACACACACAAAATATAGGAATATGAACAAGTATTTGATATAGTGGTAAGCTACATTTTATTCTTAGAAGAGAACCCAGATTCAAGACGATATTGTTGCGAAGGAAAACTAAGAATTTCAAATAATGTATACATGAATGAAATCAAGAAAATATATGGATTAAATCTTAATTTTCAGGACAATAGGGGGATCAAAACTAGCATTAGACCGAAAATCTAAGGAAGAGAATTCCATGCATGCAAAGGAGGGTATTGCATGGCCATGCTATCAACGTTGCTAAAATAAAGGAGGACGTGAATGGCAGCCATGAAAAGTTGCAATACGAACGGCTAAGAAAAATTCAGCAAATCACCTTCTCTTCAAACCTTCCCCTTATTTATATTCCCTTCAATCTTCAACCTTTCATCATTATCAAGCTTGAAATCTCCCCTACAAACCCAACATTCCTCGGTAAACCAATAACCGAACACGAAAACAAAATGTCGTGGCAGACTTACGTAGATGAGCACTTGATGTCTGAAATTGATGGGCAACGAGGCCAACACCTTGCCGCTGGTGCGATCATTGGCCATGATGGGAGTATCTGGGCTAAGAGTTCTAAGTTCCCTGAGGTTATATATTTATTATAATGAAAACCTATTTTCCCCTCATTTGATCTTTTTTTTTTTATCGATTTGTTTGCTTTGTTGTTTTTGCAGTTGAAGGCTAGTGAGGTCTCGGACATAATGAAAGATTTTGAAGAACCGGGCCACCTTGCTCCTACGGGGTTACACCTTGGTGGCTCCAAGTATATGGTGATCCAGGGGGAGCCCGGTGCCGTCATCCGTGGGAAAAAGGTGATGTACTTTTATCTTCACATTTATGAATAGTAATAGTAATAACCTGCTTTTTGTGACGAAAATCTTCATCATCATAATGGAATGCTCACTAAAAATCCTACTTGTTGTGGATTGGGTTAAAATTGGGTATGTGCAGGGACCAGGAGGGATCACTATTAAAAAGACCGGACAAGCTCTCGTGCTTGGCATATACGAGGAACCGGTGACTCCGGGACAATGCAATATGGCTGTCGAGAGGTTGGGTGATTACCTTGCCGAGCAGGGCCTTTAATTGGCTTATCTACCGTTGAAACCCATGGAATTGACATCCACTTCCATTGGAACCTATGGTTGTTGAGATGGCATTTGGACATGGTTGATTCCCTTTGTTTGCTTCACCATTTCTGCTGCTTATTTTGGTTTTCAATTGTTTTTCTTTTGTGGGTTTTGAGTATAAGTTGATGTTAGGCACCCTTTGATGCCTAAAACATCTGCTCTTGTTCATGTTTTCTCGAGTTTTTCCCTACACGACAATCGATTACATAAAAAATAATATTGTCTTTGACAGTCTCTTCTATTCTCTTTCTTTCCATTTTGTGTTAATGAAAATAATTATTATAGTAATGTACCAAAAATGATATTCATACTGATAATTGATGTAATGGTACGACACATTATACTCTAACATAAACACTACAAATAGCTAACTAACTTGATTGTTGAGAACCAAATGATTAAAAATAAGATCTAATTGAAATAAATCAAGATTTGATTTAAGTACTAATTTGATTCAATAAGCAAAAGTTCAAGAACCAATTTGAATTTTAACCCGTAACTAAATATTCTTCCTAATTTTCGCCTAAAGAGTAATTTTCCTATCATACTTGCCCAAAACTAAAATTGTTGCCCTTCAATTTTATTTTCGTCAATTTAGCATATGTGTTAGGTGTCATGGCTTAAGCTTACTCAAGAAGCCGTTAGTAGTTATCAAGAAACTGTTAGCTATTATTTGTAAACTATGGTTCTGTTAGAGGTTGTTATGTGTGCATGTATATATAGAGGTATACCCCTCTAGGTGAAAGACAAGTTGAATGAATAATCAGAGTATTATTTCGTTTCTTTCCATAGCTCGTTCTTTATTCAAACATGGTATCAGAGGTTTTCAGGAATGACGTTCCGGCATCAAAACCTTTCACCAACAAGACGATTTCTATTCGTCTTGATGATTCCAACTACTTGCTCTAGAGACAACAAGTTCTCTTTGCCATAGAGAGCTTGGCGCTTGTTAGCCATGTCGATGGCACTCTTGCGGTTCCGCCGCAATACATTCTTGACGGTGGCAGAAAAACTTCCAATGCTGAGTTTGTTGCCTACAAGCAACAAGATAGTGCATTATGTTCTTGGTTACTTTCTTCTGTTGGTCCATCGGTGCTTCCATCCTTGGTTAATTGCCGCACTGCTTTGGAAATCTGAGAGAAGATACATCATCTTTTTTCAGTTTCTTCTACTACCAAGATCATGCATCTTCACTGTTCCCTGAAGAATTTGCGGAAACGTGATCAAAGCATGCGTGAATATCTGGCTCAAATCCAAGCGGTATGTGACAACTTAGCCGCCTGTGGTAATCCGTTAACTGACACGATACATATCTCGGTCATTCTTTCTGGGTTGCCGGCTGAATACGAACCTGTTGTGGCGGTCATTACCTCCAGTCAACAACCATACAAGATTGATGGTGTCTGCAGCATTTTGCTTGATACTGAAGCTCGACAGCAAGACCTTCTTGGACAGGTCAACATGGTTCAAGGCCCACAGCAAGCTCATATGGGCTATGGGATGGGTCACTCGGGTTATCAACCTGGTTACCCGAGTCATTCAAATAACCCCAATTTGAATAATTCCCCCAGTCTAACTTTGAGAGGATTCTTTCGTGGTCGAGGGGGTCGAAATTTTGGGGGAAGATCACGAGTTCAGTGTCAGATTTGTGGCAAGATTGGGCATCTTGCCAGTCGCTGTTACTTTCGATTCGACCAGATGTATCAAGGCATCGGTAATTCCTCTGTTAACATGGTCTCTGACGTTGAAGAGCAAAGAGACTTTGTTGGCGAATCCGCTAATATGGTTGCTGAGATGGGAATTGCTCCAGGCCAAGAAATTGGATATGGTGATACTGCTTGGTACCCAGACTCTGGAGCAACAACTCATCTAACTCCTGAAGCAGGTATGTTTTCTCATTTCGTTCCTTATTACGGGTCTGTTCAAGTGTCTGTTGCTAATGGCGTGGCGGCTTCAATTTCTAGTGTTGGTAAGACTTTTATTAGTTCACAATCTAGGGCCTTGGTACTAAATAATTTATTACATGTTCCTACTATAAAGAAAAATCTTCTTTCTGTATCTAGATTTACTAAGGACAATAATGTTTCGGTTGAGTTTTATCCCAATTCTTGTGTTGTGAAGGATCTGATAACCAAGCGAGTGATTCTGCAAGGTTCAGAAAATGAAGGTCTTTACAAGCTGTCTGATGATCTATTAGGTTCAAACAAGCTTGTTAGTATAGGTTCTGGTGAAATTTCTTCTAATTTTTGTACTACTGGGATGATTACTTGTAATACTGTAACTAAAGATTCTTTAGAAACATGGCATAGGAGACTTGGACACCCATCTAGTGCTGTTATGTCCTTAATTCTTCAATCTTGTAATCTTTCCTTCAGTAATAAAAATATTGTTTGTGAAGCTTGTTGTCTTGGTAAAAGTCATAAGTTACCCTTTCAAAAGTCCTTAACTTCTTATGATCAGCCTTTGCAATTAGTTCAAGTTGACCTATGGGGTCCTGCCCCTTTAATGTCTAACAATTCCTCTTATTATGTGAGTTTTGTTGATTCTTGCACCAGATATACGTGGATTTACCTTTTAAATCGTAAGTCTGATGTATCTCAAATTGTTGTTTCTTTTCATAAATTGGTGGAAAGACAGTTTAATACTAAGCTAAAAAATTTTCAAACTGATTGTGGTACTGAATTTAAACCTCTAGTCTCTTATTTTAAGCAAAATGGTATTATTTTTCGAACTACTTGTCCTTATACTTTAGAGCAAAATGGAATTGTGGAACGAAAGCATAGACATATTGTTGAATTAGGTTTGACTTTAATGGCTCAAGCATCAATTCCTTTTAAGTTTTGGTCTGATACTTTTTTGTCTGCTGTTTATCTCATAAACAGATTACCTACAACAGTGTTACAAGGTTTGTCTCCTTTTGAGAAGCTATATAAAGAAAAACCTGACTATTCTCAATTGAAAGTGTTTGGTTGTCAGTGTTTTCCTCTACTACGGCCATATAATCAGCACAAGCTACAGTATAGATCCGCTGCGTGTATATTCCTGGGATACAGTGTTCATAAAAAAGGATACAAGTGCCTAAGCAAGGATGGTAAGGTATTTGTCTCTAGACATGTTCAATTTAATGAACAAATATTTCCTTTTGCAGGTAAAAATATGACTGATAATGAGGTTCTTGAACCTGATAGAACCAAGTTCCACAGTCCTTTAATAAAAGGACCTATGAATCCTCTTAAAGATGCTAGAAGTACTAATATAGATCTTAGTTCAAATGTTGCTCCTGGAGGTCTGCCAGTGGATGTTGTACCTGAACCTGTTGCTGCCATGAATAAGCCTTCTTTTGTTGTAGACAAGCAAGGTCCAATTATTTCTGAAATTGTGCCTGAAGATACTGTAGCTACTGAAATTGTTGCAGCTGGAGCGTGTGAAGATGGTTCTGATA